>PVIA01000440.1:0-449555 GCA_004024845.1 Tonatia bakeri | reverse complement strand
ACTTCCCCCAGAACTTCCCCAGTCTGGCAAAGGAAATAGACTTCCGGGAAGTCCAGGAAGCTCAGAGAGTCTCAAAGAAGTTGGACCCAAGGAGGAACACACCAAGGCACATCATAATTACATTAGCCAAGATAAAAATGAAGGAGAGAATCCTAGAAGCAGCAAGAGATAAGGGGACAGTCACCTACAAAGGAGTTCCCGTCAGGCTATCAGCTGCTTTCTCAAAAGAGACCTTGCAGGCAAGAAGGGGCTGGCGAGAAGTATTCCAAGTCATGAAAGGCAAGGACCTACATCCCAGATTGCTTTATCCAGCAAAGCTTTCATTTAGAATGGAAGGGCAGATAAAGCACTTCTCAGATAAGGTCAAGTTAAAGGAGTTCATCATAAGCAAGCCCTTATTATATGAAATGTTAAAGGGACCTATCTAAGAAAAAGAAGATAAAAAAGATGTATAGTAAAATGACAGCAAACTCACAATTATTAACAACCACACCTAAAACAAAAGCAAAAGCAAACTAAGCAAACAACTAGAACAGGAACAGAACCACAGAAATGGAGATCACATGGAGGGTTAGCAACAGGGGAGTGGGAGGAAGAGAGATGGGGAAAAGGTACAGAGAATAAGTAGCATAGATAGTAGGTAGAAAATAGACAGGGGGAAGGCAAGAATAGTATGGGAAATGTAGAAGCTAAAGAACTTGTGACACGTGGACATGAACTAAAGGAAGGGAATGTGAGTGGGAGGGGGTGCAGGGTGGAGGGGAGTGAAGGGGAAAA
The DNA here is from genome assembly GCA_004024845.1 of Tonatia bakeri. Lineage (NCBI taxonomy): Eukaryota > Metazoa > Chordata > Mammalia > Chiroptera > Phyllostomidae > Tonatia > Tonatia bakeri. The sequence continues at coordinate 448,778 of PVIA01000440.1, read as the reverse complement.
TGGGACAACTGTAATAGCATAATCAATAAAATATATTTAAAAAATAATTAAAATCCCATATGTTTAGAAATTAAGAAGTATGCTTGTAAATTTTAAAGATCAAAGAAGAAACAACACTGGAAATTAGAAACTACTTTGAAATGGGTGACTACAAAATATTCTATATCAAAATCTGTGTTTTTTTTAATGAAAGTAGTTCTTAGAGAAAATATATGTATAAAAAAGAAAGGTTGAAAAATACAGATGAAGTATCTGTCTCAAGAAGTTAGAAAAATAAAAAGCAGAAGAAAATATGAAGATGAAGCAAATATAAATGAAATATACAATAACATAAAATAGAGAGGATCAACAAAGCCAAAAGTTGGTTCTTGAAAAGTTTAATAAAATAAAGTTAATAAATCTCTGAGAGACTTATCAAGAAAAGAATAAACACACAAATATTAGGAGTGAAAGAAGAGGCATTACTAAAGATATTACAGACTTACAAAATACAAGAGGCTATAATGAGTAATTTTATGATAAATTTTGAGAATTTAGATGCAGTGGCCAATTTCATGCCATTTTCTTTGTGGGAAGGTTTTTAATTAATGAGTTTTTAAGTAATATAACTATAAGACTTTAAATTTTTTATTAATTTTTATGTTAATAGCACTTGTATCCTTCTAATACTGTGGCATAAGGTTACAGTAATACTTTTCTGAATTATTCTTAAAACAAATACTTACATGACATCTACTATACACTAGCCACTGTGTTTTACTGTATTATTCTTCATATCTAGTTTGACTGGATTACTTTTTAGGACAAAACTAGGTTCTAACTTTAAGAAATTTAGTAACAGACCTCCGGTCAAGATAGTAGAGTAGGTAAATGGGGTACTCACATCCTCCTGCAGCCACATCATAATTACAAGTAAACTTCAAAATAACTATTATTCAGAACTGCCTTAAATCTAATTGAATGGAAGCTCTGTAACTAAGGATATAAAGAAGCCAGGTGGAGACTGGTACGAGGGACAGAGATGTAGACTGGGCTGGTTTCATACCTGTGTGTGGTGGTTAAAAATCAGGAGGGATAGCTCTGCTACACAGGTCCTCCCTGAGAACCAAGAAGTCCCAGCCACACACCAGGTCTCTTACACAGCCCAGGATTCCAGTGCTGGGAAGAGAAGTCCCCATAACTTCTGGTTGTGAAAACCAGTGGAGGTTGTGGCTGAGTGAGATGAAGGCTTTTGGAATACCAGGTGTTCCTCGTAGGACTTACTCTCTCTAAGCTCCAGCATTGGGACAACAATTTAAAAAGCACCAGGGACATGTAGGAAGGAACTGAATTGTCTGGCTTTGGGGTGAGAGTTGGAGAGGCAGCTTTCTCCCAGCCAGAGGTGCTGGCAGAGGCCATTGTTCTTCTCTGAGCCCTACCCCCACAGAGCCAGCAGGCAGGCACCACTTGTGAATCTCCATCGATCTGGCTAACACTGTTCACCCACCAATTTCCTGAGATGCCATCCACACCAAGCTGTTTTCAGTGGCTTTTCCATATGAATGGCCTGTCTTGGCTCATGCTTTGGACTTGCCTAAAATCTCTCAAAGGTTCACAAACCCCAAACAAGCAGCATCTGGCCACAATGTGCCTTGTACCTCTTGCTAAGTTGCTGTACTCCCAGCGCTAGTAGCAGTCAGCCTCATTTCTCAGCTTGTCCTCTCCTGGGCACCTCCATGCTGAGCACAAGTAGCAGTCATCCGAGTCCCTTTGTAGATCATGCCAGGTGGCCCCAGGCAGGCAACAGACAGGGCTGATCTTGACCTGCACCTCCTTGGAGGACTCAGAGCCAGCAGACTGGGTGGACAACTTCAGACCACATCAGAGCATTACCCAACCACCTCCATGAGGGACATACTCAAGGGATGAACTCATTGCTGAAGTGGGTCCTGCTCCATGAGGATGGCCCTGAATACCAGTTCCTTCTCTGTAGTTGCAGCCAGTACATACAGCCAATTGGCCTGTGGGAAAATCCCTCCCATTGACGTGCCATAGCAATCAAGGCTCAACTACAACAGGAGGGTGCACACAGCCCTACAACTTTGGTGACTGGGAAGGCTGTACCACTGGGACATACAGGACACCTACTATATAAGGCTACTCTAGCAAGACTGGGAGATGTAGAAGCTGAACCTATTACATAGAAACAAACACAGGCAGGCAGCCAAAATGAGGAGACAAAAATGCTCCAAATGAAAGAACAGAACACAACTTCAGAAAAAAACTAGATAAAATAAAGACAAGCAATCTAACAGATGTAGAGTTCAAAACACTGTTACAACGATGCTTAATACACTTAGGGGAAGAGTAGAGGAATTTAGTGAGAAATTCAACAAAGAGATAGGAAACTTAAAAATGGAGATAGAACATATAATAGAACCAGATAGAAATGAAGAACATAGTGCAGGGAGTCAACAGTAGAGTAGACAAAACAGAGGGTCATATCATCAATTTGGAAAATAAGAAAACAGAAAACAATCAAAACAGCAAAAAGAAAAGAGAATTTAAAAAATTAAAATAATTTAAGGAGTCTCTGGGACAGTTCAAGTATACTATCATTCGCATCATGGGAGTGCCTGAAGAAGAGGAGAGAGTAAGGAATTGAAAAGTTATTTGAAAAACTAGTGACTGAAAAATTCCCTAACCTGGTGAAAGAAATAGACATATAAATGTAAGAAGCACAGAGTCCCAAACAAGATGAAACCAAAGAGGGCCCATGTCAAGACACATCATCATTAAAATACCAAAGATTAAAAACAAAGAATATTAAAGCAGCAAGAGAACAGCACTTAGTTCCTTACAGTGGAGTTCCCGTAAGACTATCAGCTTATTTCTCAACAGAAACTTTGCAGGCTAGAAGGAATTGGCATGAAATATTCAAAGTGATGAAAAGTAAAGACATAACCTGGATTACTCTACCCAGCAAAGCTATCATTTAGAATCAAAGGACAGATATGGAGCTTCCCAGACCACAAAAAGCTAAAGGAGTTCATCCATCAAACCAGTATTACGAGAAATGTTAAAGGGTCTTTTTTAAGAAGAAGAAAAAAAATATGTATAACAATTGACAATAACTGTATGCCTATCAACAATTACTTTAAATGTAAGTGGATTAAATGCTCCAATCAGATGTAGGGTGGCTGAATGGATAACAAAACAAGACCCTTAGATATGCTGCCTACAAGAGACTCACTTCAGATCAAAAGACACAGACAGAAAGTGAAGGGATAGGAAAAGGTGTCTTATGAAAGTGGAAACTAAACAAAACAATATAAAACTAGAAGTGCAATACTAATGCCAGACAAAATAGACTTTAAAGCAAAGACTATAATAAGAGACAACAAAGGACCCAGCAATTCCACTTCTTGGTATTTATCCAAAGAAACTCAGCATTATGAACAATAGCCAAGACATGGAAGCAACCTAAGTGTCCCTCACTAGATGAATGGATAAAGAAGTGATGCATATATACAATGAAATACGATTCAGCCATATAAAAAAAGGAATGAAATCTTGCCATTTGCAACAACATGTGGATGAACCTAGAGGATATTGTGCAGTGAAATAAGTCAGAGAAAGAAAAATGCCACATGATTTCACTTATATATGGAATTTAAAAATTAAAATAAATGAATAAGCAGACTAGAAACAGACTCTAGATACAAAGAAAGTTTTGACAGGTGCCAGATTGGAGGACAGTTGGGAGGATGGGAGAAAAAGGTGAAGGAATTAAGAAGTGCAAATTGGTAGTAAAAAATAGTCCTGGGGATATAAAGTACAGCATAGGGAATGTAGTCAATAATATTGTAATAACTATGTATGGTGTCAGATGGATAGTAGTTTTATCAGGATGATCACAAGTTATATAAATGTCTAATTGCAGAAATGTACATCTGAAACTAATATAATATTGTACATCAACTGTAATTGAAAAGTAAAAAGTTATTAAAGGGCAAAAAAAGAGAGTGATATCTAACAAGACAGCTCAGCAAATCTACGTGGTGACAATAAGGAGGGAGTGCATACCATTGTAAAAGAAAGTGGACTAGTATCTACTTCATAGACCAGGTCCATAATTTGTAAAGTGTTATGGTTATTTGGAGATACCTCTGTTGCTGGGATTTCTGAGCTAGTGTTCAGGGACTTTTAGTAGATACATTAGTTAACTTCAGGGTATTTGTGATTCCTCTGAAATTATAAAGAATATTGTGTGTGTGTATGATCTTTTTGGTGGTAAGGAGGAGAACAATAGATTTTCATATGATCCCAGAAAGCTTAAGAATTGCTGCTTTGCAGGATAAGAAAAGTTTACAAAAGCCACCAAATACAGGTATTTTTTTTATTTTTGTGATTTATGTCTCTGTTTGAGTATACCATGCTAGTAAATTATATAGATACAATTCTCTGACTTCTATTCAATAAACATTATTTTGCTTGTATGTTAACTAAGACCTTTGTTTTTAAAGGTTCAGGAACAAGTACATCCCAATCTCTCAGCTAATGAAGAATCTCTCTATTATATTGAAGAGCTGATTTTTCAGCTACTTAATAAATTGTGCATGGCCCAACCAAGGACTGTTCAAGATGTGGAGGTAAAACTATTTCGTTATTTTAAAAACACACTGAACAACTGTACAAATTAATTTTTGAATTCAAATATATATCATTGTTAATTATTGTGGAAACTAATGCCGTTGAAATCATATATGGATTATATGGTCAGTTCATTTTCAGTAGACATCAAGACAATTCAATGGGGAAAAGAAAGGTTGTCAGCAAAAAAAAAAGTGCTAGAACAACTGGATAAATTTATTGGGCAAAAAACCCTTGAAACCTATTTCACACAAAAATTAATTCACGATGGATCATGATCTTAAACATAAGAGCTGAAACTATAAATTTTCTAGAAAAAAAATGCAGAATATGTTCATAACCTGAGGTTAAGCAAGTATTTTTTATAGAGGACTTAAAGACAGTAAGTATTCAAGAATAAAATTGATGAGAAAAAAAACATGTAAGTCATAGACTGGGAGAAAATGTTTGTAATTCCTTACAAAGAATTTGTATACAAAGTATGCTAAGACTCCTACAAATCAATAATAAAAAGATAGGCTACTTTTATCCCAGAGGGGCAAAAGTCTTGAACAGACATTTAATAAAAGAAGATCTACTAATGGCCAATAAACACATGAAAAGATGTTTAAGCTCACAACTCATCATTGAAATAGAAATTAAAACCACAATGAGATACTATTTCCTAAAAGGGATGAAATTAAAGACCGATAAAACCAAATGTTAATGAAATGTAGAGCAACTAGAACTACTTACACTGATAATGGGAGTGGAAATTGTATAAATACTTTGGAAAATTGTTGGCAGTTCCTTATAAAGTTAAATATGTATCTAGCTTATGACCCAGCAATTTTACTCCTAGGTATTTAACCCTAAATAAATGAAAATTATGTTCACAAAAAGACTTATACATGACTATCGAAGTAGTTTTATTCATGATAGCCAAAAATTAGAAACAATCCAAATTTCCATCAACAAGAAAATGGGTAAACAAATGGTGGTAGATTTATAAAGTGGAATACTATTCATAATAAAATAAAAGAATGAACTATTGTTATGCGGTAACATACCTACACTTCACTGACATGACGTAGAGCAAAAAATCCAGACCCTAGGAAATACATATTGTATGATACCATTTAGATGAAATTTAGAAACAGCTAAAATTAATGGTGATAGAAATCAAGATGGGGGGGTGGTTGCCTTTGAGGGGTGGAATATTCTATATCTTGATTAGTAAAGCATTTTTCAAAATTCAGTGAGTTGTATACTTCAGATCTGTGCATTTTGCTGTGTGTAAATGTTGCCTCAATAAAAGACTAGTATAAATCTTACACACACACCACTAAAAGATCATGTGTGGTGCATTGCTAAAATACTGTTTTGGTTCAGTAACGTGGGAGTATTTTTAGATTTTTAGTAGTATCTGTGATTATAGCTTTTTGAAATTAACTTTTGCACTAGACTGCTTATCTTACCTTTCTTTTGAAAATTGTTTCTATAATAAGTCAACAGCTTCCAGTATGAAGGAAAATCTTAATTTGGAGTAATTGAGCTATTACGAGTTTTAGAGACTCTGGGAATTAAAGCATTTGTTTTCCTATTCTCTGCTGTAAGAATTGGTCCTTAAATAAATATAGTAAAAGCATACTTTTCAGTAGCTAATCTCAAAGCTGAATATAATTTAAAAAATAAGAGATTCTGCTCAACTGGGGTTTGATTCACTTATCATTACTTCCCTTTTACTGCCAATTACTGGTTCAATTTAAGGTTAGATGAATCATAAATCGTAATTTAAAAGGCTTGGATTTTTTTTTGCCAAGAGATGCATTTCCTTCATTGTAAGTTCTGCCACCCAGTTGATCCTCTAAGAGGTACATGATCTCTCTTCTTTTTAAAATTCTTCTCTATATTTGAAACTTTAAGATTAGCAAAAGGGGAGTGACTGCATAATAATTATTAATAATGATTAACTTCTTCTGGTAAAGAATTTTAACCCTAGAAATCTTACTGTAAAATCACTGGTGCAATATTTTATGCTAGCTTTAATCTTTCCTAACATTATTACTTTTTAAAATGTTTCATTTTAATTATGCTTATATTTAAAGCTATCTGTTTAAATTTTACTGTTTTATTTACCCATGGGAATTATGTTGAGGAATTTTGATAATCCCATTGATTTTTTTTAAATTTTACTTATTTACAGGAATCAAAACTTTGTTACTATTATCTGCTACCATTAAGAATGGTGGTAAAGTTATATGAATTTTCTACTTAGAGCGTTTCTATTAACAATAGTACTGCTATGATCTGAACAGGAACGAGTTCAAAAGACCTTCCCTCATCCAATTGATAAATGGGCTATAGCTGATGCGCAGTCGGCCATAGAGAAACGAAAACGAAGAAATCCTCTCTTACTGCCTGTGGACAAAATCCATCCTTCACTGAAGGTGATAAAAAATTAAACATTGGGGAGTTCTTTATAACAAATGATACTTACCTATAGTGTTGGTGTGTATATATAGTGTGGTCTGTGTTATTGTATATGTCCACTTGGGTATGTTTGTATTTGTACTTAGACATATATATTTCTTACTAGGTGTACAAAATGAAAATAAGTATACTTTGATAAAATCAGATTGCCTTTCAAATAATAGTAAAAGCTAATATTAAAAGCAATAATGTATTTTTGTGGCATCTTCTGATGACTACTATCCCTTACTGATTTTCAACCTTTTGTTGGTTCAGAAAATGCATAGCGAGGGGAAAGGGAGTGGGTAGAGGTGGCAGAGGGTATAGGGAGGATAAATGGTCATGGAAACATATAATTAAAAATAAATAAAAATTATTTGGAAAAAAGTCAAATACTGTGATTTCAGAATTGTTTTAAATTAATCTGTATTTACCACAGGTATTTGTGTATACATTGGAAAGCAGACTAGGGAATATTATTTAGTCTATAGAAAATACTTGGCATACATAGATTTGAATACCCCTTGGTAGCAATTTTAAGACCCTCCCTTCCCTATACATGGATCTTCTCAATGGAAACCATTGTAATCTGGGGATATTTGTTAAATCAAGGTCCTTGAAGATAGCAGATACTTGTCAAAGGGGTTTTGGATGATGTATTAATTAAGAGGTTTTTGGTAAAGTCCAGCCCAAGAGTTCCTCTTAGAATGAACTGTCTTTTTTTGTTTGATACTAAAAGCAGATGTGTTACATTGGGGTGTCTCTTTCTGAAGAAAGCCCCTGGTACTGGGTCTAGTAACTCATTTTATATCTTATGGTACCTGTAAGTTTTGGCATTTGGTTTATAGAAAGTTTTTTATAAGTGAAAATGTTAAATGAAATTTTAAGTGTTTAACTGGTACTTAATATTGCCATTTTTTTTAGAATTAAATTGTTTATTTTTTTCCACAGGAAGTTTTAGGGTACAAAGTGGACTACCATGTGTCCTTATATATTGTGGCTGTACTAGAGTATATCTCAGCTGATATTTTGAAATTAGCTGGTAATTACGTTTTTAATATTCGACATTATGAAATATCTCAGCAGGACATTAAAGTGTCAATGTGTGCAGATAAGGTAAGTGTTAAAAGGTATTTAAACTTAATTTGAATTAATAGTGACTATATGTTATGTCTCCCTCCCTCTTTTTTATGATTATATTAGTAATTTTTATAAGTATTGGTTTTGGAAGACAGAAAAATGCTGACTTTACAAACTAACCATGGTATTTCCAGATTTTTTCATCATGTGACAGGATGAGAATCTCTATTTTTTCCAACAAGAATTTTTTGCGTACAGGAAAGAACATAGAGAACCTCAAACTAGTTCAAGAAAAGTAGTTTGAGTTTGTCTTTATTTATTTATTTGAGTTTTATATTTTTAGAAGGAGAATATGTATAGAGTATTCAGATACTTTTAAGCTTAAGAAGTAATTTTGAAAAACATACTTGGGTTTCATAGAATAGTTTAGTGGGCACGGGAAGACAGAAAAAGACTTTGCAATGCCAAAGTTATTTCCTTTTGATAATCTGTTGCACTTATCTTCTTTTTTCCTGTTGTAAGCTACTAAGGAAAAGAAATTGAATATTTTTCCCCTCTTCCTTTTCTTTCCTTTTTACTTTCCATCCTTTTTTCTTACCTTTTAAATCAATATTTTTGAGTACCTGTTATGGGCTAGTCACTGTCCTGAGCATTGAAGATACAACAGTGAACAAGTCAGCAAACACTGTGTTAAAAGAAATTTATTTTAGTGGTTAATAAAAATAATGTAAACAACTAATTGTAGCACAATGTAATTAAAACTATGAAGTGGATAAGTCAGAAGTTTAGGGATGACTGGGAACACTTCCCCAAGATGCCACCTAAACTAGACCTCTAAGGGTGAATGACCCTCAGGATCTGGCACAGTCCAGCAGTTCTCTACTTTGACTGTACATCAGAATTACCAGAAAGCTTTTGAAGAATCCTGATGTATCTCACCCCCAAAGATTCTAATTTACTTAGCCTGAATTGGGCCTCCAAGCCTCAGTATTTTCAAATTTTTTTTAAAGTAAACCAGGTGATTCTGATGAGCAGTTATGATTGAGAGCCATTGTAGTATGCCATAGTCTCAAAAATGATTAATTTCGTAGTAGAAATTCTTTCTGATTTCTATTTTGACTTCTAAAATTATGGTTACCATAATTTTGTTTTTGTTTTTATCTCAGGCTTTTAGTAAAATTGCCTGTACTTTGAACCACTTAAGAGTAAGTTGCCAACATAGTTTAGTGTCCTACAGACAAAAACATTTTCCTACATAACAGTAGCATGACAACTAAAATCCAGGAAATTTGCATTGATGCATTTACCATTTAATCCTCAGATCCCATTCAGGTTTTGCCAGTCGTCCCATGATGTCCCTTATAACAAAGCGATCCAGTCCGGAATCATGTATTGCATTTAGTTGTCATGAATGTTTTTCTCTTTCTCCTTCTTCAGTCTGAAACAATTTCTCATTTTTTCCTTAACTTTCACTACCTTGACAGTTTTTAGTATTACACAAATTATTTTTTTAAATATCCTTTATTTTTTTTTATGTTTCCTCTGGATTAGATTCAGGTTATGGATCTATGGCTGGAATATCATAGAAGTGGTGCTGTGTTCTTCTCATTGTATTTTCTCACATGGCACAGGATTTCATTGTTCCCATCGCTGGTGATGTTCACTTTGATCACTTGATTAAGGGGTTGTCTGTTAGGCTTCTGTACTTTGAAGTACTCTTTTCTTTTTTGTAATTACAAATGAATATTTTGTGGAATATTTTGAAACTATAAATACCTTGTTCCTTATCTCACTTTAAGTTTATTCATTTGTTTATTTTAATGTGGTCTCATCGATTCTTATTTTATTCAGTGGATCCTAATCTATTTCTTTGTTATTTAAATACTCAAATTGTCCCAGATTTGGCCAATGGGAGTTTTTACAACTTGGTTTTTCTGTCCCTATCATTCTTTGAGGACTCTCTTTTGTTTATTGTGTTTTTAAAAATATTTTATTTACTTAATTTTTTAGAGTGAGAGGAAGGGGGGAAAGAGAGGGAGAGAAACAACGTGTGCTTGCCTCTCACACGCCCCTACTGAGGACCTAGCCCACAACCCAGACATGTGCCTGGAAGTCAAACTGGGATTCAAACAGCGACCCTTTAGTTTGCAGGCTGGCACTCTATCCACTGAGCCACACCAGCCAGGGCCAAGCACTTTCTTTTGATACAAGACTAGGTTCAACTTGTTCTTTACTTACTGCTCAAGCCTGGAATTGGTTGTTTTCTAAGATATCCTGGTTCCTTTTAGTGGCGAGTGGTATTTAGAAACCAAGATTTCAGTGCTAGATGAGCTTATTGCTATTTGAGCATTGTTGCTCTGCTCTCTTAGAGGCCAGAGTTAGGGAAAATATGTATATTTGTGTGTATATATTATATATGCATACACATATTTATTTATTATGAGTTCACAGATCTCTCCGAACCAAATTCAATGTCACAGGTTTATTTTAGCCTCCCCTTTTTCATATTTGTAGTTTCCTTCTCTGAAAGGGAGAAACCTGGCTCCCAATTTTTTTTTTAAGATTTTGTTTATTTATTTTTAGAGAGAGAGAAGGGAGGGAGAAAAAGAGAGAGAGAGACATGGATGTAAGAGAGAAACTTTGATCAGTTATTTCTCATAGGCACCTTGACTGAGGACTGAACCCGCAACCCAGGCATGTGCCCCAACTAGGAATTGAACCATGACCTTTTACTTGCCTTGATGATGCCCAGCCAACTAAACCACACTGGTCAGGGCCCATTTTTCTTAATATATTTTCCTATTTGATCAATTCTGCTGTGTAACCAACCTCTTGGCAGGCCTCTCTTCTGCTTGTGTAGGCACCCTCCTTAGCCCCATTATAGCTTAGAAACCTTTCTTCCTTTTATATACATTTTCTTTACTCCCTCACTCAAGCCCTGACAATACTGTGTTGGGCCCCTGCTTTGGACCACCTTCTCTAGGACTCTTCATCAAGCCACCTTGTCATGTGGATGATTTCTTTACCCCAACTGATCTCTAACCTCCTGTGTTAGGTGTGCCTTTCTCTACAGACATCCTCCTTACTCCATTCAGAGTCTGCCACCCTGAGATGGACCACCGTAGCTTTTCCCCACCCCCACCTTACAGGGAGTCTTACCTTATTTGCTCCATTTCCTTCTCCTCTGCCCATTAGAATTATTGAGGAACTGTGGGAAGGAAAGACTTTATACCATGTCTGAAGTTCACCTTTTCCATGATTCTTTTTAAAGGTAAAAGCAATTAAATTCTAAATAATTACAGTTTCAGAATATGCAAGAGGCCAAATCCTCACAAATAAACTGTCAATTCATCACATAGCTTCTGTTTGGGCACTGGCAAACTTGTTTCTTAAACACTCTTCATCCATTTTTATAAAATCCTAATAAGGTGAAATGTCTTTCTCATACAAAGTTAAAGTAGATTTCTCTGTTTTGTTTTCAAAGATTTTATTTATTTATTTTTAGAGAGAGGGGAAGGAAGGGAGAAAGAGAGGGAGAGAAACATCAATGTGTGCTTGCCTCTCATGCACTCCCCCACTGGGAACCTGGCCAGCAACCCAGGCATCTGCCCTGACTGGGAATCAAACAGGCAACCCTTTGGTTTGCAGACTGCCACTCAATCCACTGAGCCACACCAACCAGGGCTTCTGTTAACTTTCATTCATTAATTCCAATTCTTCCTCCTAAATTGCAATTAAATAAGACCAAACTGTTTTTCAGAATAAGTTATTTGAACTATTTTTATGTACTAAATCTTTACCTTTTGAAACTTTAAAAAATAGCCTTCATGTGACATGATTTATAGATCCCACTATTATTTTACTCTTAACCTGTAATTTCTAAAACTAAAGATAAAAATCTGGATTTGGTTTGACCAACACAGATTACAGTGAAATGCCTTCCTTTATTGTTGTTGATTTATAATTTCAGCATTTTGGGGGGTGAGGACACCTATGTCACTCTGCTCACTTAATGAGTTTTCAGATGTCCAAGCTCCCTAGGACTTTTCACATGTGATACTAGTTATTATGCTAGGTCTTTGATTTCTGACAACTGCTGTTGATTTTTTTCATGTAAGTTTGAACTCAAATTTGTCCCTTGAGCATTTTATACTGTTAGTGAGACTGTGCATCAACATATTGAGATACAAAAATCTAATTTTGTCATTCAGCATTTTCAGTATCCTTCCCAGCTTTTTTAAATGTATGCAAATGGGAGAAACAGTTTTAGTTGGAATTTTAAAAAATGTTGAAAAAACAGTATGTGAGAAATGAAATTTTCATGTTATTAGAGGCATGCTTCTAGGAATAAATTAGTGCTTTGTTTTTAATACTGCGGCCTTTTGGTCAGCTACTGTTTTGCCTTTTGTCGCCTCAGTGGTCAACGTTCTTTAAAGGACCAGAGGGTAAATATTTTAGTCTCTATTGCATCTATTCATCTTTGCCTTCATAGCACCATAAATGAATGGGTGTGGGCTGTGTTCTAGTAAAACTACTGTGGTGGGTGCAATATGGTCTATGGACTATAATTTGCCCATCTCTTTCTACCATGATCCCAAGTTTGTTATAAGAGACTATCATATGTTTGACTTAAAATTAACATGGCTTTATCTCTGGGTCTAGTCGTATGAATGGAATAATGAGATTAGTATGACATGGTGTGATCTTAGTTAAACTAAACTGATTTCTAGCGATCTCTGGTTCAAGAGCTCACAACCCATATTGTTTAGTAAACTATTTGAATAGATGATTTCTAGGGATCTGTATAAATTACTGCACAAGGTCATATAATTTGCCAGACGGGGAACTTGAGAATTAACCTTTTTTCTTTATGTTTAAAAATGAAAGCAACATTTGACTATATGAAGTATTCTGGCACATCAAAATTTGCTTAGAATAGATGATCACAGGAAAGAATTATACAACTCAACTCCTACTGTAATTGTCACTATTAAGGAAAATAATATTCAGACTGGAAAAATAGACATAGGTACTTAAGAGGAAAATTGATGTCTAAGAAAGACAAGAGAATAAGATAGCATAGAGCCACTCTCAGGTTTACTTCTCCAGGCCCAGATGTAAGGAGTTGAGTTCTGTGGGTTTTTTTCTTTCATGGTAATAATATTAATTTATCTGTTCCAAAAACTGGCCCTACTTCTTTGAACATGATGAAAAAAAATCTTTTTATTGTTCTAATTTTTTTGGTTTAGCCTCCTTTACAAGTCTTAATAGTTTATAAACATGTACAATACATGTGTGCTTTTTAAGGGAATATCTTTTGTATATTTATTGTCTGTCAAATTCTGTGGATTTGAAGATGAGATCATGGTCCTTACCCTTAGAAATTTCAATGCAAGTGTTTATACTGGTAAAGGAGAAGATTGCTACTGGAGGACCTAAGCCAGTGGAAAGGATTCTGATAGTGGAGCCAGAGAGAGTGGGAAAAGCTGTACAAAGAAAATTATACTTGAGCTGAATGATGAAAATGGCTAGGTATTTGTCAGCTAAATACATATGGTACTTGGAAAGGAAGTAAGAGAAGACATTCTAGATTATGGAAAATATAAGGAACTGACCAGATTTAGGAAATATTTCTGAATTAATATTAACAGGTTGGGGACTGATTTAATACAGAAATTGGAGGAGTGGTAAGTCTACAGTAATGACAAGTTTTCTAGTTATGACGATCGAGTAGGTGATGTTATTAGTGATTGTGAGGTGGAGTATACCTATATAGGTTTAGTCAAATAGGGAGATAAGTAGCAAGTCTTTTGTAATACTTGTCCAGAGTCCAGAGAGATGCTGAGGTTAGACATAAACACTCAAGGAGGCCTTATCGTTGAGATAGCACTTGGAGACCGTCTAAGAGGATGAGCTCACGCAGGAGGAAGTACAGTAGACGTGACTGACCACATTTAAGTGTTTCTGAGTTAGACTGAGCAAGGTTAGGAGGGCAGTATTCATTTTGTTAATTGTCTGAGTTAGACTCAGCAAGGTTAGGAGGGCAGTATTCATTTTGTTAATTGTCTGAGTTAGACTCAGCAAGGTTAGGAGGGCAGTATTCATTTTGTTAATTGCTGTATTTTATCAATAACTGTCACAATTTCTGGCGATTATTAAACACGAACAATTTCAGAATGAATGATTATCTTATAGTGTGTTGTCAGAATTTCCTCTTAGCTCTTTGAAGTTGTTTTCTTTTGGAGCTTCCTTTTTGGGATTATGCCTTCATTTCCCTGAACTTTAAGAAAGTAGTTTTCAGTCAGTCCTGAATGTATAATTACATAGGTACCATTTTTCCTTATTAACTATGTTTAACTATGAAAACTATGGTCACTTTTTCATATTGCTTTTTATTTACAACTGATTGTTGCCTGTTGTTTGACTTATGTTCATACTAGCAATCTTCACTATTTTCTGAAAAGGGAAAATTGTTGCTATAGCAATTTAAGCATCTGTGGGTTGCTTGGTTTTAACAAATAATTTTAATAGCAGTTGTGCATGTAGTAAATAAGCTTCAGAAAAGTTTCACACTTTTAATCTCTCATGTGCCTGTACTATAGTATTGTGTCATTTCGTATTTTTCTCCCTTGAACTCATCTAATTGCATGAAACCATCTTTATAGGTAGGGCAGGGAACTACCATTTTGAATGTCTGCTATTTGGCAGACATAGTATTGTGCATTTTATGTATATTACCTCATTGGATTCTTTTATCAGTTCCATGTTATATATTGGAATCTGACTTTTAAAAGAATAATCATCTGTAATCACAGGTGAATAAATAGTTGAACTAGAATTTTGGCTTGGACTGTTCTCCAGAGCTATGCTCTTTTTCCTATTATGTGTGTGTGAGAGAGAGAGATATGCACACACACACACGTATATATTTTACTATTAGGTTTGTCTTACTCCAGAAATACTTCTTTTTCCACATCAACTTTTCATATTTCCCTTGTTTTAAATTTTTTCATATATATTAACCTGTAATACACACAGTTCTTATTGTTTAGTATGTTTAATTGCAAGTACTTTGAAATGGCTTGGTAAAAGTAAAGAAAATACATCATGCATTGTTGTTTTATTTCTCAGGTTTTGATGGACATGTTTGATCAGGATGACATAGGTTTGGTTTCTCTCTGTGACGATGAACCTAGTTCTTCAGGTGAATTAAACTATTACGACCTTGTCAGAACTGAAATTGCAGAAGAAAGGCAGTATCTGCGGGAACTAAATATGATCATAAAAGTGTTTCGAGAAGCCTTTCTTTCTGACAAAAAGTTGTTCAGATCTTCTGTAAGTACCTTTTTGGGTTTGAAATTTTGTCTACCCCAAAGTCAAATAGCAGCCAAAAATCATAAATAGTTACAACTCTATATACTTTATGAGTATATAAAACAAAAATATTTTATATAGTATTTGTGGGTTTTTAAATTATGTGAATGTTATACTAATGTAGTAAGTTTGGTGACAATGAAAATTAGACACAAAATGAGAAAGGGGGATTACACTGGAATGGAATCTTTTTCTGCTCTGCAGTAGCTAAGATTTATAGTTATTCATTGGAAAGCAGTGAAAAAGATGTATGGTCTAGAAAAGACATGCTTTATTCTCTCTTTTGGTAGGTACTTTAAAGCAGTAGTTTAAAGATTTAACAGTGGAACTTTATAAGAATAAAAGTTTATGCAGAGTAACATATAAATAAAGGCAGAGCTTCTCTGTTGGAAAACAGGGTGGGAGTGGGGAGAGTAGTATGGGGATCCAGGGAGCTTCGACCATCTTTTTATATCTGTAGCTTTGAAAGTCACCTCTAAAGAATCCAGCTAGCCAAAAATCACTTTTTTCTTTTTTTAAATATTCACCTGAGGATATATTTATTGAATTTTTTTTTTAAAGAGAGAGTAAGCTGTTGATGTGGGAGAGAAACATTGATTGGTTGCCTCCCATGTGTGGCCCCAGCTTGGATTGAACCTGCAGCCTAGGTATGTGCCCTGAACAGGAATTGAACCTGCAGCATTTTGGTGTATGGGATGATACTCCAACTAACTCAAACCACCTGACCAAGGTGACAAATACTCTTTTTTAAGAAAGATTTTGTCCTACATACTAATCATGAAATATATGAGAAAAAAATGAAGATAATTACAATAAAAAGGGTAAAATACAGGTGAATAAGTGTAACAAAGGGAGTGAAGGACCTGTATACACTGCAAACTACAAGACACTGTTGTGCACAGTTGAAGAAGACACAAAGACGTGGAAAGAAGGGCCCCAAATAGCCAAAGCCATCCTGAGAAAAAAACAAAATCAGAGGTATCGCGCCCCTTGATTTCAAATTATACTACAGAGCTACAGTAATCAAAATAGTTATGGTATTGAGCCAAAACCACACGATGGAGAAGGTAAAGCCTCTTCAATGGTATTGGGGAAATTGGATAGCCACATGCAAAAGAATTAAGCTAGACTGCTTGCTGTTTGACACCTTACACAAAAAACTTAAAAATGGATTAAAGACTTACTAAAAGGCCTGAAATGATCAAATATGTAGAAGAAAACATAGGTGCTAAACTTAAGGACCTTGATCTCAGAGAGGCTTTTGTGAACTTTATCCCAAAGGCAAGGGAAGTAAAAGCAAAAATAAATGGGAGTACGTCAAAATAAAAAGCTTCTGTACAGAAGCTTTTGCTAAAAGTAACTATAAGCAAAACAAAAAGACAGCCTTGGCCATGTGGCTCAGTAGGTTGGAGTGTTGTCTCATATACCAAGAAAAGACTGTGGGTTCAATCCCCAGTCAGGGTGCGTATGGGAAACAAGCAATTGATGTTTCTCACATTGATGTTTCTCTCTCTCTCTCACTCTCTCACCCTCACCCCCTACCCCCGCCCCCTTTCTCTCTCACTGAAATCAATAAATGCATTCTCAGGTTAGGATTAAAAAAAAGAAAAGACAACCGAATGGGAGATGTTTGTAAATGATAACTCTGAAAAGGGACTAATGTCCAAAATATATAAAGAATTCATATAACTCAATACAAAAACAAACAAACAATTTAATTTAAAAATGGACAGGGCCCCTTTCTCATCTTGTAAGATGGTAGGTGAGAAAGCTGAGAAGCCAATACTAAGGAGAAGAAACCTGAAGCCAAGAAGACTGATGCTGGCGGCAAGGTTAAGAAGGGTAACCTCAAGGCCAAGATGCCTAAGAAGGGGAAGCCCCATAGCGGCCAAACCCTGTTCTAGTCAGAAGAATTGGTAGATACCTGATTGGCTATGTATTTCCGAAAGACCAGTTACAAGAGGAAGTATTCAGCTGCTAAATCCAGGATTGACAAGAAAAAGGAGAAAGGTCTTGCTACTGTCACAAAGCCAGTTGTGGTGACGAGAATGGTGCTACCCAAGGGGTTAAACTTTGCAAAATGGCTATATCTTACCCTGCTGAAGGTGTGCCCCGAAAGCTGTTGAATCATAGCAGAAACTCTTTAGTCAGCATATGAGAAAACTGCAGGCCAGCATCACTCCCAGGGATCATTGTGACCATCCTCACTGGGTACCACAGAGGCAAGAGGGTGGTTTTCCTGAAGCAGTTGAGCCATGCCTTGCTGCTTGTGACTGCACCTCTGTCCCTGAATTGAGTTCCTCTGCACAGAACACATCAGAAATTTGTAATCGCCACCTCCACCAAAATTGATATCAGTGGTGTAAAAATCCCCAAACATTTTACTTATCCTTATTACTTCAAGAAGCTGTGCAAGTCCCAGACACCAAGAGGGGAAGATCTTCGACACAGAAAGGGAGACATGAGATTACAGAGCAGCACAGAGTTAATCAAAAAGCCATGGACTTGCAAATTCTGCCAACAAATTATTTTTCAGTTCCAGGGCAACCTTTACTCTGTGTTTGCTCTCATAAAAGGGATTTATCCTCACAAGTTGGTGTTCTAAATTTCTTAAGAAGAACCTAATTAAATGCCTGATCTGTTTTAAAAAATAAATTAAAAAAAATTAAACATGGGCAGAGGACCTGAACTTTTCCCAAGAAGACATACAAATGGCCAACAGATACACGAAAACTTCGTGTATCAGCTTCACTACCTGTAAGAGAAATGCAAATCAGAACCACAATGGAATAGTACCTCACACCTGCCAGAATGGCTCTGATCAGTAAGACAAGAAATAAATGTTGGAGACGATGTAGAGAAAAAGGAACCCTTATACACTACTGATGGGAGTATAAATTGATAGTCACTATGCAAAATTAAGAACAGAATTACCATATGATCCAGCAATCCCTCTCCTGGGTATATACCCCCAAAATTTGAAGCATTTATTTGTAAGGGTATTTGTACCCACTCTGGTATTCACTGCAGTATTATTCACGGTAGCCAGGACATTGAAACAACTGAAGCATCCTTTGATAGATGATTGAATGAAGAAGATGTACATATATACAATGGGATATTACTCAGCCATGAAAAATGAAATCTTACTATTTGCAGCAACATGAATGGCCTTAGAAGGTACTCTTCTAAGTGAAATAAGTCATACAGAGAAAGACATACGTCATATGACTTCATTTATATGTGGAAATCTAAAACACAAACAAAATGAAACAAACAAACATAGACAAAGAACAAATTGATAGTCAGCAGATGGGAGGGGGATGGGGATGAGTGAAAAAGGGGAAAGGGATTAGGAAGCACTTATTGCCCGTTATAAAAATACCCATGGGGATGTAAAGTACAGCACAAGGAATATAGTCAGTAATATAATAACTATGCATGGTGTCAGATGGGTGGTAGACTTACTGGAGTATGCACTTCTTATGGTATATAAATGTCTAGTCATGGGGTTGTATACCTGAAACTAAATAATAATTGTCAACCGTAACTGAAAAATAAATTTTTAAAAAACTATTGAGAGTCTTTAAACAAAATTCTTGACCTCACATCTTAACTTTTTTGTTTTTCAGGACATTGAAAAGATTTTCAGTAATATTTCAGATATACATGAGTTGACAGTAAAACTTTTAGGGTTGATTGAAGACACAGTTGAAATGACTGATGAAAGCAGTCCTCATCCCTTAGCTGGCAGCTGTTTTGAAGATTTGGCAGAAGTAAGTTTATAAAACCACTTCATTTGCATTTAAGTCTTAAAGGATGTATTAAGAAATTTAGTAAGATATTCTTTGTGAAAATTAGAAGATCCTACTGGCTGCTATAAAAAATACCAATAGCAAAGTATAATTTTACTGTATTTATAATGACATTTGATAGTGTGTTTATGATAATAATCATAGCAAAAGTTAATACAATAGTAAATTTTAAGATTTTTTTAAATGGCAAGTGCATTTAAAGTAAAAGAAATGATATTGACCATAGCTGTTTTTAGCTTTTGTGGATTTTAGTCTCAAAAGTGAAAATCATTTTGTTTTAAATGGTTATAAAAATAATGTAACTCATTGTACAGTTACAAAGAGACAAATATAAATAAAGTGAAAATCACTTCATTTGCAATACCCACAGATGTTATCCTTATTACATACATTTTCTGCACACACATACAAACCTATGTGTACTTACAAAAATAGGATCTCACTCTTTTATTACCTGCTCTTTTTTTTTTTTCCAGTGAATATATCACAAACATTTTCCAGGTCAATAAATGTACTTCAGCACAATTTTTAAAGTCTGAAGAGGACCATGTTGTTATGGCAACACCATAACATTTTAGCTATATGCTATCATTAAGCATGTATGTTGTTTGTATTTTTGTTATTGTCATAATACTGCAACAAATGGATTCATAGTATGCCTTTGTAGTCTAGTGATTATTTTAGGATATATTCCTAGGAGAAGAATATGAAGACTTGGTACCTTTTAGAATTTGGAAACATTTTCCCACATCTTGACTAACTCAGAAATTATGCCATTAATTTTTGCCAGTCTAGTGGTAAAGAAACCCCGGTATCTCACTGTTCTTTAATTTTGCTTAAAAAAAACGAACAAAAAATAAAACTAATGATGTTGAACATCTTGTCATACTTATTGACCATTTTTATTTCTTTTGAAAAACAGAGTTTTAAAAGTTTGTTTTTGAAAAACAGAATTTTAGAGTTCATATAAATTTTCTAATGTTATAACCTCTGGTTATATTTTTCGG
This sequence comes from Tonatia bakeri, assembly GCA_004024845.1. Classification (NCBI taxonomy): domain Eukaryota; kingdom Metazoa; phylum Chordata; class Mammalia; order Chiroptera; family Phyllostomidae; genus Tonatia; species Tonatia bakeri. Next base: position 428,419 of record PVIA01000440.1, on the reverse strand, counting down.
AAAATATAGCTTACATTTGTTACATCTGTATTGTAGACAGTGAAACTGATAGTATAGAAATAATCAGTTACTGATGTTTAAACAAAATATTCAGCTTTGGTTCTTATCAGAAAGTTTTTATATTATGATAATTTGACTCTTAAAGATATCATGGTTCAAAAATGATGTATTTTCGAATTTTTATTTTGCTTTTTATTACAGCAAAATATATATAATAAACTTTGCCGTTTTAACCCATTTTAAATATACCACTATGTATTTCCAAAACTTTTTCACAACCCCCAACAGAAATTCTACTCATTAAACAATTCCTTATTCTTCCCTCCCCAATCATGAGTAACCTTTAATCTACTTTCTGTCTCTATGAATTTGTTCATTTTACTGTAGATATTTGATGTAATTAGAATCACATAGTATTTGTTCTTCTGTGTCTGCTTATTAAACTTGGCATAAAGTTTTTGAGGTTCATCCATGTCATTGCATGTATCACAACTTCATCTCTTTCTATGGCTGAGTAATATTCCATTGTATGTATATATTATGTTCTGTTTATTCAGTTATTTGATGGACACTTGTATTTTTTCCACCTTTTGGCTATTGTAAATAATGCTGTACTGAACACTGGCACACAAGTATCTGAGTTTCTGTCTTCAGTTCTTTGGGGTATATACCTATGAGTGGAATTGCTGGGTCATATGGTAATTCTTTGTTTCGCTTTTTGAGAAACTGACAAAAATATTTTCCACAGAGCAATACCATTTTACATTAGCATATGCAGTGGATGAGGATTTCAATTTCTCTACATTCTTGCCAATATTTGCTATTCTGGGAAAACATAATGTAGTTTTTAAATACAAAAATGAAACAAACCTCTTAGTTCTAACTAAACATTGCAGATATTGATTACCAAATAATAGGAAGTTAAATATAAAAATTGGACCAAATATGTACAGTTTCTACTTTACATTAGTTTTTGCTTTCTTTTTCTAACTTTTATCCAAAGGAGCAGTATCATAACAAAAGTGTTTTTTTCCTTCATTTGAAAGTATCCTAAGTAAATGGATAAACTTATTTCAACCTAAGTAAACCTAACTGAAATTTCAAATCCCAGCCTTCTTTTACTGATGAACACACTTTTCACTCTTTGGAGATAAATGTGCATAAGCATTTTAATAATTAAACAAAGTCAGTGACCTGTTTTGAGATCAGTAGTTTCTTGTGATCAGTAGCTCAAGGTCATTACTTACATTTTAAAATATTTTCCAGTTACAGCCATAGTTATTATTTGTCCCTGCAAAGTAGATGGCACAAAGTTCTGAAATCTAGTGAGGACTTGAATAAAAATTTGCCTTTACATAATCTGTGCCATATTAGTAGAAAAGATGATTTTTTAAACTCAACATATTTTCTTTTTAAAAAATAGGAGCAAGCATTTGATCCTTATGAAACATTATCACAGGACATTCTTTCACCAAAATTTAATGAACATTTCAGTAAGTTGATGGCCAGACCCGCGGTGGCTCAATACTTTCAGGTAAAAATTGAATGTTATTTTTTTTTAAATAAAGCAACTAAAGAACTCATTTACTATTTTATCCCTCAAATACTTGTGATTCTAGATTTCTTTTACAAAGCAACTGAGGAAAATTTTCACCAGTCTTTCAAAATCGGTTAATTCTAAGCCTATTTAGATTGAAAAAACTAATCCGTCCTTAATGTAGAAATCTTGTATAGAATGCCATTACAAGTATTGACTGACCAGAGAAATCCGGCAAATTCTAGATCTGGGCGGGACATAGAGAAGAGTACGAGAGCTGTTTCAGGTTCTTTCTTTCAACAAGATAGGACTGAAATCATCAGGAGTGGAGAAGATCCTCATGTATGCTGATGCTGAGTTCTCTGTCAGGCCTGTAATTTAAAGGAGATAACTATATTAATGGGAAGCATACAAGTTAATTGGTTCAATAACGCAGTTAGATAAAATGAAAATAATGGAAAGAGACAAATAAAATTTATGTTTTTTACTTTTTCAACACTCAATGAAGGTTATCTTGGTATTGATGACCCTCGACTACTTACTGCTGTAGAATTTCCTGAATCTAGACAGGCTCCTCTCCCTTAGCATATGAGTAGTGTACGGTCAAATATTTATCATCCTAAAACTAGCAGTAAATCTTGTTGTTTTCTTTTTTGTTTTTTTCTTATTTGTAGCCAAATGTCTTCATGTTACTTTTTACTATTCTTTATTAAACTGCTATCATTTTTGTCTTAATCAGGATATAACACTAAAAACTGCTCTGACAATGAATTCAACCACCAAATCCAGTGAATATTTTGATTTCATATTTATGTCTATAGTATTTGTTAGTCCCTTTCTTGTTATTTTGGTTCCCGTGATACTTTCTCCTAATTTTCATCTTCTCTCATTTCTTCTCTGTCTCCTCAGGCTCCTATGATCATCCCCTGATTTTCTGTCCCTCTAATGCTCTCCTAGAATGACTTTATTCATACCCTTTGCTTTAGCTACTGCCTGTGTGCTGGTGACTTCGTATTTGTATTTTCAGCCTTAACTCTCTTGAGCAGCGGATGTGTGTGTACGCTTCTCATATAACCAGCTGCCCTAATTCACTTAGATATCCCACAGGCACTTCAAACATGAAAATGTTCGAAACTGAACTTACCCTCTTTTCCCTGCCTTCTTTACTGTGAATTCCCATTATTATCTCCTACTTTTATCAAAAACTTGTCAACTTGGAATAAAAATCACATCTAATTCTCAAAATTTACTTCAACAAAGGAATAATGTTTAAGTTAATCTTATATAGAGATATAAACCATAAAGTAAAAGTTTGTTAAATAGGACAATTTGCCTATAAGATCTTTGCATACTCATTAAAAGCACTCACATTTCTTGTTTTGTTCTTTTATTAGTAATTCTTACTGTGGGATTTGAATGTCTAGGGCCCAGTTATTTAAGCTGCTGCCCCAGATACTCAGTGAGGTTGAAAGAGATAGATAAAACCCCTTTTCAGGCCAAACTTACTTGTACTGCATTAACTTAAAAAAGCTGAAGTAATGCTTCATTTTAAAAACAATAAAAATTCTTTAGAAGATGTATAGCATACCTTAAGAATATAAGCTTTAGCTCAATTAATGGTTGTCAAGTATATTGAACAAATTACAATTTAATTTCAGTTAACAATGTGTGAGAATTAGGGGAGTGTTTACCTGTGAGGACACATTTTAGAAACAGCGTATCGTATTCTTTCTTCATGGTATATATCGCTGTTGTTCATGTTTAACTGAAGAGAAGTACCAATTTAAATAAATCAACTTCAATGGCATTTAAAATCAACATGAGTGACTTTTAAATTTCTCATACATTTTAGAAAATCTTTTATTTTACAGACTATTAGTTTTCAGAACCGGGATATGTATAACCCTGGCTATACATGAAGATCTTTCAGGTGATATAAGGGCACATATAACTTTAAGGGAATCAGTTTCTAGTCTGCCTGCCACCTTATTTCTATTCTCTTTTCCGATTTCTCTTACGCATTATCTATCACCACACTGAATTTCCCATTATGCACTGCTTCTAAGTGTAAAAACTTTCAGGGTACCAGTCAAAAAAAAGGTATTGCCCTTAAAATAAGTTCTAAATGGGGTTCCTGGACCCAATTCCAATGTAAAGGGGTGCTTCATTTCCACCAACAAATAAATCTCAGACACCAATAAGAATTCAGCTCAGTTCTGACATGATTTACTGGAGATTGGGTCAGATTCCACAGGTTGAGGGTTCAGTCCTACAATACTGTGCCCTCCAGCTCCCCACTTCCTCACCCCTGTATACATACCGAACACACACACACACACATGCACATTTCAGATGCTAGCAGCAAGCCCAGGGTCTTACCTTATCTGACCAACTGGCTATATTGGAGATTCCAGCGACTCCCTCCTTGGGTTCCATATGCTAAAATGGCTCACAGAACTCAGAGAAACATTTTACTTACTAGATTACTGGTTTGTTATAAAAGGATATTAAGGGGTATGAGTCAACAGCCAGGATACATACGTTGAGGTCCTGAACAAAAAAACTTGTTTTCATGGGACTTCGGGCCTCAGTATGGTGGCACATGAAAGTGTTCTGGTTCCCCAATGTGGAAGCTTTCCAGAAAGACCAATTAGTTCTCCTGGGTTTTTATGAAGGCTTTATTAGGTGTTTTCAATCGACTTAAGTCACTGGCCACTGGATATTGAACATAAATCTCCAGGCCCTCATCCCTTCCTTAACTAAGGTCAGGCCAGACGGTGGAGCTGAAATTTCCAAACCTCTTATCACAGGGTTCGTTCTCCTAGCAGCCAGCCCCCTGGTCTAAAAGTTACCTTTAACATAACAGAAGGCACCTTTTTTTTCCCACTCTCTAAACTTAGAAAATTCCTAGGGTTTGAGGGAGCTTTGAGCCTGGAACTGTACATAAAAACCAAATATCTTATAAATCACAATATCACAAGTTCATTGAGTGTAAAGCAAAGAGTTCCAAGAGAAATCTTGTATTGTTAAAAACTCTTGGTAGTTCAAATGGCTGTCATACATATCTAACTAAGAATTAAAGGAGATGGTTGTAACAGTGCAACTTTTTAAAAAGTACTTCACCAATCATTGGACAGTGGGGTAAAAGAGAGGGAGATTTGTAAAGTTAAAGTTCTAATACCTGGATGGACATTAGGTTCTTCTAGATGCTTCTTGTACTTAAGACTGTGACATTAACATGTATATTTGAATGTAAGAAATGTGCATTTTGCAGAAATAAAGTATGATCTGTTTGACAGTGAAGATTGGCCTTGTCAATTAAGTTGTATGAGAGACATTTTTCATAAATTAGCTAAGTCTGAAACTTATGTAATCATTGTTTGGTGAAATACTTTTAAATTATATCTACAATATACATGTAACATCCTGTTACTGAACACAAAAAGGGGTTCAGCTGCCTCCTGCCACAAAAGGAAATCTCTAGAGCACCCAGTGGGCTGGTGAGAAAGGAAAAGTTTTTATTCAGATGCTGAGCCATCTGGGAGAATGGGGACTTAAGTCTTGAAAATCATCTCCTCCACAAAACCCACATAAAACCTAGCCACCCTCAGCAAGAGCAAAACAAAAGCCAGTGCCCAGAGTTCCTGCTCTATTTTAAAGTACCATCCTTTGGAACCCAAGGTGACAGCTAAGCAGTCATCCATGTAACTTAACTTGTCCCCAGCTGTTGTCTGTCTTCAGGTTCCCTCCTGGCCACTGCATGTGGAGCCAACATGGCTATCACCATGCAGCTACTATGGCCATGAAGTCTTGTGCTCCTGGGCCAGAGAGCTCATGAATACACCAACAAATGCTTTTAACTCCCTTCTGGAGCCCATGGAGAGGACAGGCCAGTGCACCATCCAAGTGCAGGTTCCCAGCCATGAGCAAAAAGCAAGAGAGAGTTTCTTTGTTTCCCTGGATTTATATAAGCTTTGTATGTGGGATGGACCAGGTGCTTCTTGAAATGACCAATCAACTTCCCAAACTTTTGTGAACTTTGTGGGGGTCTGCCTCCCAACCAATCCCTTCATTTTCAAGGCTAGACTAACAGGTTCTTTGGTCTAGCACCTCTCCCTGCCACCATCTCGACTTCTATTGTGCATATGCCTGCCTCTCCCTAGTTCCACCACAATCTAGTACCAGAGGGGATAGGAGGGCTTTTCTTCTACCCAATTATCGTGCTAGTCTTGCACATGCTCAGTGTAAGAACCTCTCCCTGCCATCATCTTGGTGGTCAACTCTGTCAATTCTGTGCCTCCCATGCTCTAGTCCCCACATGCAGTGAGTTACCCATACTTCGGGCCCACCAGCAGAACAAGTAACCCTAGAGACTTAGCACAGTGTCTCAGGCAGCACCAAATGTGACCACATTGGAAGGGACGGGGCATCAGCCCGGAGCAGGACCTCTGCAACAGGGGTGGAACATGTGCAAGGCACATGCTTGGTTACCTGGGCAATGCACCCTCATGCTTAGAAGCAAAACACAATGTTGTTGCTATGACCCCAGGAAGTTTGTGAAGGCATTGACTGACTGTACAGCATGCCCTCAGTGCTCAAACATCCAACTTCTGTCCCCAAGGGTATGGCTCAGTGCACAAGCAGTTGCCAGGTTCTATTCCCATGGCCTAACTCTACATCCCCAGTGGCTTCTCCCACTTTCTACCCTCATACCACTCCCAGTGGTCTGGACAGGCTGTCCATCAGTATCAATCCCCCAAAAATATTCTTTGTAACTACTTAAAGCATTTGAAATGGTGACATAAAAATGTGTGAGAAAGTTCATAGCTTTTCAAAATTCCTGTAGAGTATGTGGAACCCAAAATCTTTGAAGAAAAGCTGACTATTGTGAAAGTTATTTTAGCCATATAAGAGATGTAGAAATGTATGTATTTAATAACTTTAAGGAGTAAAAAAAAAACTTGATTGACAGCACTTCGATTTTAATATAGAACATGTTTGCCATTATAGTTTTGATAAGTCTCTATCCGCTATTTTTGAAAGTGATTTCTTTTCAACCCTGCTGTTATATATCCTTGATATCAGAGATGTAATATTATACCATTTTGCTTTGCAGTCCATTGCTGATGGTTTTAGAGAGGCAGTTCGTTATGTCCTTCCACGCCTTATGCTGGTGCCCGTGTATCACTGTTGGCACTATTTTGAATTGTTAAAGGTAAGATGAAAGCTTTCTGAACCAAAAGCATTGCATTTACGAGGCTTAAAATCTAGTTTTTGATGTGGTCATATTATTTTAAAATGCTTTTTACTTATAAAAATAAAGTATCTTAAATGTCTACCTTCTTTCCACAGACTGTGGAGAAAAGCTTGTATTTCTTACTTATCTTCATATTTCCAAATGGCAGATAGAAACAGGAAACTGTATCTTTATCTGTCATTTTATAATATAGAACCTCAAAGTACTAACATTATTTAAAAATTTACTTTTTAAAATTAATTTTTGGAGGCATACAGGAATAGTGGTTTAACTTTTATTTTAAGTAAGTAATAAGGTTTATGCATAACATTGTTCTAAATTTCCGTCTTTAACTTACTAAGGAAAACACTTTTAAAGTTGACATATGTTTTTCATGCAGAGTAGTATTCTTCCTTTCTTAGCTAGGACTCAAACATTAAAAAAATATGGTAAAACTTGAACTCTTTCCAGAGATCAGTGAACATAAAAATGTATTGAGTTCTTTAAGGTTCTAATAAACAGTATAAACTTTAGGATGATAATAAAATTATGTAATAAAATGTAATATCACTTCTGGTCAAGATGGCGGCATAGGTAAACATGGCTCCCCACCTCACCCAACCACAACAAAATTACAAGCAAACTGTAGAACAACCATTATTCAGAAGCATCGGAAGTTGAGCTGAATGGAGGTCCTATAACTAGAGAATTAAAGAAGAAACCACATAGAGACTGGTAGGAGGGGTGGAGACGTGGAGCAAGCTGGTCCCACACCCATATGAGGTGAATAAAAATTAGGAGCGTTATCTCAGGAGTGAGGAGTCCCAGCCCCAACCAGGCCTCCTTGCTCAGGGTTCAAGTGCCAGAAAGATAAGTCCCACAGCTTATGGCTGCAAAAACCAGGGGGCATTGAGGCTGTGGAAGACAGAATTGCAGGACTCCTGAGCAGATCCTCTTAAAGAGCCCCAGCACATACTCACTCCCTCTGAGTTCCAGCATGGGGACAGCAGCTTGAAAGGCATCAGAGACATACAGAGAGGAAATGAATTGTCAGGCACCAGGGCAAGAGCTGAGGGGAAGCTTTATTCCAGACAGACATGCTGGAAGAGGTCATTGTTCCTTTTCCAATCCCATCCCCCACAGGAACAGCAGGTGGGTGTCATATCTGAGACTCCGTCAACTTGGCTCAGGCTGTTTACCCCACCCTGGTGATTCCCTGAGGCCCTACCTCACCCAGCTTTCAGGCCCACCCAAGCTGTTTCCAGTGGCTCTTCCATATGAATGGCATGTCTTGGCCCATGCTTCAGATTTTCCTAATTTCTCTGAAACAAGCAGCATTTGGCTTCAGCAAGCCTCATCCCTCTTCCTAAGTGGCTCCAGGCCTAGCAGCAGATGGCTTCGGTTCACAGCTTGGCCTCTCATGAACACCTCCAAGCCCGGCACAAGTAGCTAATGCTGTGTGACCCCAGACAGCACACAGGCTGATGTTCGACATGACAACAGCAATCAAGGCTTAACTACGAGAGAAGTATATACATAGCTCACTCAGTGGACACACCTTAAGTACCCAGCTGGGGTAATAAAGGAGGCTGTGTCACTGGACCCTACAGGGCACCTACTATACCTACTACATTAAGCCACTCTATCACGCCTAGGAGACACAATAGCTCTACCAAATACATAAAAACAAAAACAGGGAGGCTGCCAAAATGAGACAAAGAAATATGACCCAAATGAAAGAACAAAACTCCAGAAAAAGAACTAAACAAAATGGAGATAAGTGATCTATCAGATGCAGTGTTCAAAACACTGGTTTATAAGGATATTCAAGGAACTTAGTAAGAACCTCAACAGCATAAAAAGATCTAGTCAGAAATGAAGGGTACAATAGTTGAAATAAAGAACAATTTATAGGGAATTAACAGTAGAGTGGATGAAGCTGAAAATCAAATCAGTGATTTGGAACATAAGGAATCAAAAAACATCCAAGCAGAACAACAAGAAAAAAAAAGAATCCAAGAAAAATGAGGATAGTGTAAGGAACCTCTGGGACAACTTCAGGTATACCAACATTCACATCGTAGGGGTGCCAGAAGAGAAAGAGCAAGAAATTGGAAATCTATTTGAAAAAATAGTGAAAGAAAACTTCCCTGATTTGATGAAGGAAATAACACATACAAGTCCAGGAAGCACAGAGAGTCCCAAACAAGATGGATACAAAGAGGCCCACATCAAGACACAATCATAATTAAAATGTCAGAGGTTAAAGATAAAGAGAGAATCTTTAAAAGCAGCAAAAGAGAAGCAGTTGGTTGCCTACAAGGGAATTCCCATAAGACGTCAGCTGATTTCTCAAACGTTACAGGCAAGAAAGGTCTGGCAAGATATATTCAAAGTATTGAAAACAAGGACCTATACCAAGATTACTCTATCCTGCAAAGCTATCATTTAGAATTAAAGGACAGATAAAGAGCTTCCCAGACAAGAAAAAGCTAAAGGAGTTCATCATTAGCAAACCAGTATGACAGGAAATTTTAAATGATCTCCTTTAAGAAGAGGATTGAAAATATGAACAATTAAATGACAATAAATATCTTTCAACAATTGAATCTGAAAAACAAAATAAACTAGCAGAACAGGAACAATCATAGAGAGAAAGTTTTGATGGTTGCTGGATGGGAGGGGGCTTGGGGTGATGGGTGAAGTGTGGTGATAAGGAAGTACAAATAGATAATCACAGAATAGCTATGGGGTCGTAATGTACAGTGTAAGGAATAGAGTAGCCAAAGAATATGCAGAATCTATGAGCAAGGACAAGTGTGAGGATTACCTGAGGGAGTAGGGGGGCTGGATAGAGGGAAGCAAAGGGGAAAATTGGGACAAATGTAATAGCAAAAACAATAAGATGTAGTTGAAAAGTATAATGCAAATATGAATGTGTTATATAATAAATAAATATAACATGTAAACACATCAGAGGTAAACTACTACCCTGACTTTAACGGCACTTTGTTTCTTGCTTTTGTTTCCAGTTTAATCACTTACGCATATATCACTAAAATAATATGTATATATGTGTGTATGTATGTAGCTATGTATATAAATGTGTATGTGTGTGTACATATATACATATATATGGCCTGTTTCTGAATTTTATATAAATTAGAACAAATTTAATATATTATTTTCCATCTTATATCTTCTCTCAAAGTTATATGTATAAGATTTATCAATGTTATTGTATGTTCTAGTTTAATTTTCTTTCAGTTTAAATAAGCCATTAATTGTTTATTCGTTTCTGGTTGCTGAACAGTGTTTTGCTATTACTGATAACACTTGCTATGGACGTTCTTGAAAAATCTCTTGGTACACATGTGCATGCATTTTATTTCTCCAGAGTATATACTCAAGGATAGAATTGTTTGGTCACAGGGTATGCATCTTTTCCGATTTAATAGATAATGCCAAGCAGTTTCCAAAGTGTATTGTACAGTTTACACTCTGGCTAGAATGTGTGCATGTCTCTTTATGTATATTTTCATTCTTTTAAATTTCTGTTATCTGGTATATTTGTAATCCTCTGTCATGGTGTTATCTGTATTTCCTTCATTATTAGTGAACTTGGGTATAGTATGTTTATTGGCCTTTTGGATAATCTTTTGTGTAGTTATTTAAGTCTTTTGCCATTTTAAGTATTTTATGTGGTTTGTCTTTGCATTCCACTTTTCTGTTTGTTCTTGTTGTACATTAATTAAACCTGAGTATATTCCATATTTATTCTGAGGATTATAGTGTTACTAACGGGCGATGGGTGATTTCCCTTTATTGTTCATTGTTCGAAGTTGTAAAGTAATACTACCTAGTTGTAAAAGAGAATCTGCTGCCTTTGGACAGGCATCAGAGTTCCAGTGTTTCTTTTTCCACTTCAGGTTTCGTATCCACGTTCCCTTAATATTTACAATCCCAGATAGGTATATGAAGAGATGAAGATTTTCTGAGGACTCTCCATTCCCATTTCTCTACATCATAGCTACTGATCTTCACTGATTCCAGTTAACATCTAAGGATTTTTGCCTCCTTTCACATTATTTCCCTTTTTAATAGTAGAATAATTTCAACATATTTTGTTCAGTAAAATTTTCTTCTCCAACTTTTTTATTGCTCTTTTACAAGCAAGGTATCTTTTTGCTTGAGCATTTTGTACCTCTCCTTGAGTACAGTAGGTTGCTGGCTCAGAAAATCTGTTCAGACTTTCTCTAACTCATTAGTAGTAATATTAAAATAAAAGCCAGAATAACTCTATATGTTGTAGGCATCCTAGGCAAGGTATTTATTTGTTAATTTCTAATGAATGCCTACCTCATGAATTCTTTTTTATGACATCTTAATAACCCATAATGTGTGGTATTGGAGCTCACTAGCTTTTGTGCACAAATAGATAAGCAACTTGATTGTGTATATTTCCATGGAGACTAATTGATCCATAAATAACTTAGAAGAAGGATTGCAGGCTTCCTATGAATAATACTTCGGCAGCTCCAGATGTATATTTGGATTCCTAAAAATTTTTAGGTAATGTTCCTGTTTAATTGGATGTCCTATCTATAGTGTTATAGTTGCCAATATTTTCCAACATTTAAAAATCCTGGTTTGATTCTGTAATTGAAGATGTTTATTTCTCCCCATCTGGATGTTTAGTTCTTAAAATCCATGTGCTTTTTGCCTTGGCCAGGAGGCTCAGTTGGTTGGAACATTGTCCAGAACACCAAAAGGTTGTGGGTTCAGTCCCCGGTCAGGGTGCATATAGGAGGCAACTGATGGATGTTTCTCTCTCACATCAGTGTTTCTCTCTCTCTCCCCCCATTCCTCTCTCTCTAAAGTGAATAAAAACATATCCTCAGGTGAGGAGGATAAAAAAATCCCCAAGGTCTGCATGTAAAATCAAGATACCAAGTAAGATGGTCTGACTCCTCCTGAGGCCCTAGCTTCTTTTATCACCAGTTAATCATTGGACTCCAACTAGTCTGAGCCATTGTGATTGGGACTAGTAGTTGGTCAGTTAATTAAAATAAAGCAAAGAATCATAAAATCGACTCATATATTTTATTTTAGTAAAAACACAAACCCCTACAAATGAAAATTTATATATATTTATATGCTAATCTGCTGACTTAGGGTAAAATCTTTTCTTTGAATATAAATCTTTGTGGCTTAAGTCACAAAATTATTTTCTATGATTTCTATTTTCCTTTTCCTTTAGATGATACATGAACTTGAAGGTGCTTGTAAAGCAATCTTAGAGCAGAAACCTAGAATTTTGTTATTCTCTCAAATCTTTTACATTTGTTGTTCCTGTATCTTTTTAGAGAGACTTGCCTTTAAAATTATTTGATTGTTTCTACATATATATCATTTTTTATACTTATATTGCTTTAACTTATATAATGTATAATTAAATTACATTATTAGAACATAAGCAGAACTGCCATAAACATTTGGGAACACATACTGCTGATTCTTGGTAAGCACGTGACTTAATTAGTAGGATCCAGAGGGCTTAGATGTTTTAGAAAATGAGAGCACTTATTGTCCTGTGGGAATCACCCTGTATGTTATACAGTGGAAATGACCCATAGTAAGAAATACGTGTAACATCATGACTGTATATACACACATACACACAAAAAAACAAAGTTTCATGCGGTTTACTCTGACATAGTCTCTTCCATTTCTTTTTAAAAGTTATTGTGATGCACTTATAGATTATAACATGCAGTTTGAAAAACACAGATGAACTAATTCTAGATACAAGCTAAGTGGATTATCATGTGGGCAAATGAAAAATGATTTTTTATTTTATTTCTGTTCTGATTGTGATACTCTTGGTTTTATAAAGCATTTTATTAATTTGTTTTTAATTGTGGTAAAAATACAAAACATGAAATTTAACATCTTAATCATTTTAAGTGTGCAGTTCAGTAGTGCTAAGTATATTATCATGCAACCAATGTTGTCTTACACTTGGGTTGCTTCTACTTTTTGACTATTGTGAATAATGCTACTGGGAATATGAGTACACAAATATTTCCTTGAGACTTTGCTTTCAATTCTTTTAGATATATACCCAGAAGCAATTGCTGGATCATCTGATAAATGTACTTTTAATTATTTTGAGGGAAACTGCACTGCATTCCATAGCAACTATACCATCTTACATCCCCACTAACGATGTGCAGGGTGCCAGCTTCTCCGCATCCCTGCCAGCACTTGTTATTTTTTGTATTTTTATTTTCTGGTAGTAGCCATCTTAATGGGTGTGAGGTGGTATCTCAGTATAGTTTTGATTTTCATTTCCCTAATTGTTAGTGATGGTATCTTCTCATGTGCTTATTGGGTATTTGTATATCTTCTTTGGAAAAATGTCTATTCAAGTCCTTTGCCCATTTTTAATTTGGGTTGTTTGTTTTTATTGTTGTGTTATAGGAGTTCTTTATGTATTGTGGATATTAATACCTTATCACAAGTGTCATTTGCAAGTATTTTGTCCTATTCTGTAGATTGCCTTTTTGTGATAGTGTTCAGGATCAAGTACTCATCCAAAAGAAATTTCATTTCATGTTACACTCATTTTGGGATGACAACCATAAGAAAAAAGGTTGGACCAGTGTGACTTAAGACTTTCACATTCCCTTGGTAATAATAAACACAATCCTGGAGCACTTTTTAATTTAAATATCTACTTCAGTCATATACCAAGGGAGATTTATGTGTGGACATATTATTTAAATATTATTCAAGTTTTACTTCCCAGAATCAGAATTTATGATAAATAGAAAAATAATTGTATAATGAAAAATGATAGCATATCATATATAATTTGCCTGAGATTATTTTAGAGTACATTGTTGGATTCTTATTTGTAGCAATACTTTAAAGTTTATTTTATAGGTAATTTTTTTGTTGTTGTTCTTTTCAAATTTAATCTCCTTGGGGTTAATCATGAACTACTTTCATTTTCTGTTTTTTTCTCAAAGAAATTTTAGTTTTTTTCTTAACATATATTTCAATTTTTATGTGAGAGGAAAAAAGAAAAAATATTTTATTATTTATAAGTAACTTTATAATATACTTCTTATATTCTAAGAAAACATCTATGTTTATCCTTCTGTTATTGAGAACATATCTACTCTCTCACTTCAGAATTGATTCATTCAAAGACAACATTCTTTTGCTCTTTAAATCTCTTGTCATTCCTTGGAAATTTAGTAGTGGAAAGAATAAAAATTCTCCTCTCAAAAGAACTTAATCTTACTTTAGCTGAAAGCTTAACAGAAAGACCTAGTATTAATAACTTTAATAAGGTTTATTGGGAAAGATCAGCCAGTATTTCAAATATGAGACAATTACATTTTTAGGTAATACTTTTTTACCATTTACTAAAAACATAGAAAGAAAAAAGTTATAAAAGTAGTATTGTGAGCTCTGTTCACCTAAATTTACTAATTGTTAACAGGTAATACTTGCTTTGTCACCATCGTTGTGTTCCTTGTGTGTGTGTGTATGTGAGTGTGTTCTTACCATCAGCATCCTGAGGTAAAGTCTATTAAAAGAAATACTCTTATTCTTGAAAAGGTTATGAAGAATATTTTACAGCATAATATTTACTCTTTCAGTACTGACACATCACTCAAGGACATCTGAAGAAAGATAATGCTGTTTTTATTTTAATTCTCACCCAAGGTTATATCCATTGATTTTTTTTTTTAAGAGAGAGATTGAGAGAGAGAGAGAGAGAGAGAAAGAAACATTGATATAAGGCAGAAACATCTATTGGTTGCCTCCCTAATGTACCCTACCAGAATCAAACCTACAACCTATGTATGTTCCCTGATTGGGAATCAAACCCAGAATTTTTTGGTGTATGGGACAATGCTCCAACCAACTGAGCCAACCAACCAGGGCAAGAAAAGTAGTAAGTTTAAATGAGTTGAATTTCCCACCAGATTAGTAAAATTCTATTTTTATGACGATAGAGAGAAATTCATTGTTACTAAAAAAAGGATTGATCACATTTATACTGAACTACCAGTATAATGAGTTAGAGACAACAATTATAATTTATTAAAATTTCCCTTGCTTTAGTCACACAGATATCTATAGTAGGTACAGCACTTCATAGGAATTCAAGAGAACCATGGTAAGTGTTTAAGTGAAGTCTTATAGAGTTAAGAAAACTTACATGAAGTGCAAAATCTTGGACAGGATGCACTTGTACACAGCTAAGGAGAATAATGATTATCAGTCGAACGAGTATATTCAGTTACGTTCATAAGAAATTACACACAAATGAAAGTTCACTGCCACTTTATTGCTTAGCTTCAGCTTATATTACAAGGGCATTTATTCTGACCTCTTTTCCAAAGCACACTTAATTATTAGTGATAATTTATTTCTTAAACTATGTAATTTTCCAGTTTGTTTTCAACGCAGGGGGATTCCCCTTCAGCTGCTGGTCACCAGGCTTAGACACAGGCCAGTACTGCATAATTGTTGTTTGCGTTGTCTGGTGCTATTGTAGAGAGACAGTGTAGTGCTGGCAGAAAACTTGGACCCTGCTGTCTGTTCTCGAGTTTGAATGCAAACTCTCCAACTCATCTTGGGTGAATTACTTAAGCTCTCTGTGCCTCAAGTTTTTTAATCTGTAATATGTATAATAACAGTACCTTCTTGTAGAGTTACAACAAAGATTAAATAAACTAATGCATTAAAGAGCGTGCATAGAATAAGAAAGAGCTCAGTGAATATTCATGATTGTTATTTGTCAAAACACTTAAAATTATAAGTATATAATAGTCATTCATTCTGATGCCCTTTTTGGGTACCTACCAATGCAGGTACTATATACAAAAAAATGGGTAAAACATATATATCTCTATATTTAAGGAGTTCGTGGTTTGGTAAAGAGATGAATATCAAATAAATAATTATAATATAAGTGCCTGATATGCCATAAGTAGTACATATATTATTTCATGTGGGATACTGAGGCAGGAGTAACTAACTCCATCTAGGGGGTTAGAAAGAAATTAATATGAATGTTGGATATATGGAGGTTTATTTAGGTGTGTCTGTTTTATTTATTTGGAGAGCCGTGAAGGACAAATGCCAAGGAACTGTTGCAGATTAAAAGAGACAGCAGAAGCATGACAGCTAAATGCAGCACTACTGGTTGCTATAATGGGGGAAATTAGCCTAAAGTACAGGGTTGGACATTTTACAGCACAAAATTGGGTATGTGCTGTAAATTAGATAATAGAACTTTACTAATGTTAAATTTCCAGAAGTTGATCGTTATATTTTAATAGAACATCTTTGTTCTAAGACATACCACTGAAATAATAGAAGAGTAAAAGGGAATGATACTATTTACGAGTAATTGCTGATACATTTGAGTTTTTCTCATATTCCAAAAAACAATCTCAGAACCATTCAGCAATGGCTACTCTTCCTGAGCAAGGAACCTGAAAGAATTGTAGCACAAACTACTCTCAGATAGTTTGGGGGCAGGTGGGAAATGGTACACAGTCACTTACACACAGAATGATGAAATATATGTGGTGAATGTTAAAAATTGGAGACAGGGTGTTTATTTTTACAACTTTTCTATAAATTATATATTATTTCAAAATAAATTTAAGTTGGGGGAAGGAAGAGAAGAGCTTCATGAGGAGGAGGCATTTCAATGGTAACTTCTATGTCAGTGTAAGATGTTAATAATAAACTCAAATGTTTGTATGGATATGTTGGACATTCATTGATGTGATGTTTATTAAATCTCACTGCAGAAAATTCAAGAATTAGCAAATTATTGGAATAAGGTTATACAAAATAAAGCCATCATTTTATACTTATATCACCAGAAAATCCTGTGCTTTAAATAGCCTGAAGTTTTATTTCCCTTTGATAGCCTGTAATAATTCTATGGATATTTAGAAATGACATGGTCATTTATGTGGAAGAGTTTGAGTAGCCTGAAGACCAAGTAGACAGTGGAAATTTAGTATCCTCATACACCTAAATTGAAAAGCAGTTCTCATTTTAATAGAATGTCATTATTAGTGATAATTTGGAAGTTTGAATCAACAAAAGCAGTGGGAATAAAAAAACATAATTATTTTATATTATCAGTACCCTTATTTACTAAGGAATTATTTTAGAGTGGAATTGAGAAAACTCTGTAAGAAATCTTTATAACAGCATAAGTGATTTGATTGTAATTTTCACCTTTAGAAATTAGAATGATCAAGTGTTAAATGATTAGAATGATATTTTGTATTTTGTCTCTCCTTCATCTTCTCAGTTTTTTGTCTCAATCTGGATATTAAGGTTTTACTTTTAATGATAGTCACTCATTTATAATGCAAATCTTTTGATAGAGATACTATTGCAAGTATCTTGAAAAATACCAAATGACTCTGTGCTCCATAGAGAATAATTTCTAAGTCATAGAAATGAGAGGCAATGGACCTAGCACTCAGTTCAGTTCCTTGCTAAGGAAGGGGAACCATTGCTGAATGGTTTTCAGGTTTTTCTTGGAATAGAAGTAAAATTTGTCACAAAATTTCTAGTAAGGTAATTTAAGATCTTAAAATAGATTTAAATTTTTTTTAATTTTCTAAAAGAAGTGATTATAATTTTCCTGGGATCTTGTATAAATGCGTATTTGTATCCATATGCTTTCTATATCTATATAATGCTCCACTTTGAATTCTTCTGTCAAACAAATTTAATTCATTCAAGCTGAATTATATTTTTTAGAAATTTTTTTTTTAATTTTCTTTATTTATCTTTAGAGGGAGGGAAGGGAGGGAGAAAGAGATGTAGAAAAACATCAACTGGTTGCTTCTTGCAAGTCCCCAACTAGGGACCTGGCTTGCAAACTAAGCGCATGCCCTGACTGGGAATCAAACAAGCAGCTTTTTGGTTCCTAGGCTGATGCTCAATCCACTGAGCTATACCAGCCTGGGCTGAATTATTTATTATAAGGTAAATTTTCTTCCATTTTGAGGGCGAGATAAAAGAGAAATTTTGGGATAAATAAAATAAAGCCAGAGTTGTAAAGATTAATAATGCAGTTTATAAATCTTATTTCTAAGGGTTCATAAAGTAGAATATTAACTTCCATGGTTTCTTGATATTTACTAAAATGGCTGAATTTTATGTTTAAAAAATATCACTTGAAGTTTTTGTAAGATGCTGTTTTCAGAAAAGTTTATAAAGGATTGAAGTACTAAAGTTAGCAATTGATTGTTGTTTAACAAAGATACTCAAGCTTTTGGAAATCTCTAAAACTTAAGAATTTAATTATTAAAGAATATGAAATAACCCTGACCATTGTGGCTCACTTGGTTGGAGAGTTGTCCCATAAACCAAAAGGTTACAGGTTCAATTCCTGGTCAGGGCACATGCGTAAGTTGTGGGTTTGATCCCAGTCACGGTGCTTTTAAGAGGCAGCCGATTGATATTTCTCTCCTTTTCTCCCTCCTTCCCTTCCCTCTCTCTAAAATCAATAAGCATGTTCTTGTATGAGGATTAAAAAAAAGAATATGAAATAATTAGTGTGTTTATCTTATTTTCTCTACTAATAGTTATTAACAAATAAAAGTCACTTTTAAGTTTCATATTTTGCATGTTTTAAACTATTTTCATATATCTGGAAAATGTCCAAATGGTTATTACAGTTACTTTTTTTTTCCTGATTACTATGGTTAAAGGACTCTATATCTGTATTGTAGAAGGAGGGTTGGTTTGTGGGATCAGGAGGTATACATAATTACATAAAATTATAGCTGCTTTTATTAAGTATATTTAAGAGTCATTTAGAGTTATAATATTGCTGTTTCCTCTAATTATGAGAAAGGTAAAGAATTAAACAATGCAGGTTTAATTTTTCTTTTTGGTTTTCCTAGCAATTGAAAGCATGTAGTGAAGAACAAGAGGACAGAGAATGTTTGAATCAAGCAATCACTGCTCTCATGAATCTCCAAGGTAGTATGGACCGAATTTACAAGCAGTTTTCACCTCGACGCCGACCTGGGTAATTCCAAACTGTTGAAAATATGAATGCCTCTGCATACTTCTCTTACGTCTGATGCCTAGTTTTCTCAAGAAGTATTATTTATGGTGATAGTTGCATTCTTGCAAGTTATACTTCTGTTTTACATTTTTATTTTGGTCTTGTAGTCCTTTAAAATTGTCATTGTAATATTGATAAGATATATGTAATACAATTTTAAAAGATATTTAATAATTTTGTGTAACTTCTATAAGGAATAGGATTATTTGCCATTTAATTGTTATGGCAATAGAAATGAAGTATAGAACGTCTAGTACTTCTCTTTCACACTAATGAGGCATGTAGTGGCAAAGTTAGTCGAAGAAAGTAAATGCTGCATGCAAAATCTAGAATTTGGTCATTTAATATTTTTGTCACTTGATTTGAGGTAGTTTACACTTAAAGAAATTAAGGTTGCTTAGCTGTTGAATAAGCTAAATTTGTCTTGGTATTTCTTTTTTAGGGATCCTGTTTGCCCTTTTTATAACCGTCAGTTACGAAGCAAGCACTTGGCTATTAAAAAAATGAATGAAATTCAGAAAAACATAGATGGATGGGAAGGCAAAGATATTGGACAGTGTTGTAATGAATTCATTATGGAAGGTCCATTGACAAGAATTGGTGCTAAACACGAACGGCATATTTTCCTCTTTGATGGCTTAATGATTAGCTGCAAACCCAATCATAGCCAGTCACGCCTTCCAGGTTATAGTAGTGCAGAATACAGATTAAAAGAAAAATTCATCATGAGAAAAACACAAATATGTGATAAAGAAGATAGTTGTGAGTACAAACATGCATTTGAATTGATATCCAAAGATGAAAACAGCACAATATTTGCTGCTAAGTCAGCAGAAGAGAAAAATAATTGGATGGCAGCACTTATTTCTCTTCATTATCGTAGTACTCTAGATCGAATGCTAGATTCGGTATTACTGAAAGAAGAAAATGAGCAACCACTGAGATTACCAAGTCCTGAAGTGTATCGTTTTGTGGTAAAAGACTCTGAGGAAAACATTGTTTTTGAAGACAATTTGCAAAGTAGAAGTGGAATCCCCATTATTAAAGGAGGAACGGTGGTGAAGTTAATTGAAAGACTGACATATCATATGTATGCAGGTACGTGAAACTCATTACAAGTGATTATCTAGGGCCGAGGAGCTAAAAGCTCCCATGAATATTTAAAAACATCTGAGGCCTGGGAAAAATGATTATCTCTAAAATATGAAAGAATATTGCAGAATCAAAAGCAATAAATAATTAAACATGTCTAAAATATAATGTTAACTTCATTAACAAATATTCATAAAATTGTATGTTCATAAATCTTGAATTTTAAATAACCCTCATTTGTCAAGAAATACTGATATTGGCAGGAAGAGCCACAGTGGAAGAAACCAGAATAAAAATGAAACAGAAGTAAGGCCTCCAAAATATGCTGAATAAACTGAACATGCAACCTATTTTATGCTCTATTTTGCAGATCCCAATTTTGTTCGTACTTTTCTTACTACATATCGTTCATTTTGTAAACCACAGGAACTGCTAAGCTTACTGATTGAACGGTAAGAAAAATGTTTATTTTATTTATGTTAACATTTTGTAAAAAGTTAAGTTTTGTATCTTGTGAAGTACTTGGTACCTAGTATGTACTGAAGTAGTTTTTGAGCATAATTTATTTGGCATTAAATTAGCAGTATTTCTGTTCACTTTAAATAGTGTACTTAAACTGAAATCCCTGTTTATAGCAATATTTATTGTGGGAATCAGAAAGACCCAGTTTTAGAAAGGATAGAAAATTATGTATCTTAGTGAAATTTTTTTCTGTACAATAAAACAGTGCTTCCTTAAAAGAGACTTTTTTACTTTTAAAACAAACTTTTTTATTATGGAATATTTCAAAATATATACAAGAGTAAATAGGAAAATATAACTCCATTTATCAATCGTCTTAACTTTGGTAATTATTAACTCATATGTCATCTGTTTCCTACCGCTTCAACTTCCTAACCCTTGTTCTCCTTACCCACGTCCGCATCCGAGGACATGCAGGGCTAACTAAGGGACTCCGCATCGGTGGGTTTGGGATCTGCTGGGGGCCTGGTGCCAATCCACTTTGGGTAGAAAGACAACTGTATTTTGCAGTAAATCCTAGACAATGTATTTTGTCTGTAAATATTTCCAGTTATATTTCTAAAAGATAAGTATTCTTATTAAAAACATGATCAAATGCCATTTTTAGAACTAAAAAATTAACATTTTTTACTATGATTAATTTTAAAAAGTAAGTTTTAGATTGACTTTTTCTCTTATACTGAGTGTATTAGTGGCATTTTAAATGCTTTATAAGTTAGAATGTAGTATCTGGACTCCAAAATACTTTTTACTCATATTTAAAAACTTAATATCAGAATTTTATCTTGACCTCTCTCGTTATGTTGTTCTATGAAACAAAGCTTACCAGACTCAGTATAATGAGCTGTGAAGATCTATTCAGTTGTATTTCTGTGTACAAAATTAGGAAAGCACACTTTAGACTTTTATTTTAGCTATATTTTCTGTGTTTGGGCAAAGTTGTTTTTCTCTTCTTTTAACTTGATTTTTACTTTATCCACTTAGGTATGTTCTTTAAATATTGTTTTGGACCTTCTCTTTGGATTTATATTCATTTATTTCAGAAAATTTATGTTACTTACATTTAAAAAATAAATATTAAAGATAAATTATTAGATTAGCCATCTCTGTTACATTCTTTAAAGAGGTTATATTCCTTAAAGATTTTTTTCTTGGATCTTTTCCATTGATCTTTTCTGTGTTAAGTGCTAGTTATTAAACTTACTTTTGATAAAAGTAAGACTATAAAACCTTACTACTATATAGCTGAAGGGCAATTTTTTGTAGTATGTAATGCTTTAACAGAAGTTTATCACTAATTGTACTTTTCACATAAATGGTAGGAAAGAAGGTGGCCTAATTAAAATACTTTTCCTGTGGTA
Source organism: Tonatia bakeri (assembly GCA_004024845.1). NCBI lineage: Eukaryota > Metazoa > Chordata > Mammalia > Chiroptera > Phyllostomidae > Tonatia > Tonatia bakeri. Next base: position 406,535 of record PVIA01000440.1, on the reverse strand, counting down.
TTTGAAATTATTTTCACTTACGTAAAAACAATGAAAAATTTCTCTCATTTTGCTTTTCTTCTTAGATTTGAAATTCCAGAGCCAGAACCTACTGAAGCAGATAAATTGGCAGCAGAGAAAGGCGAACAACCAATTAGTGCAGACCTTAAAAGATTTCGCAAGGAATACGTCCAACCAGTACAACTTAGGTTTGGCTTGAATATTATATTGTTTATGTGCCATTTAATTTTTAATATATGGTTAGCACAAAAGTTCTTACATGTTAATTCAGGTATTGGTATTGTTGTTAACCTCCTACCAGTTAGGTTAAACTTCCAAAGTTCTGTGCATGTGAAGCTACTCTTAAATATCTTGAAGAATTTTAATTATTAAAATATGTGTTATTTGCATCAGATATCTGGCATCTGATATGCTTATAGACCAGGGTATCTATTAAGTAAAAATTTTTAAAGTTGCATATGAGTTTGCCTACTGGCAACTACCCCCACTGTTTTCTTCATGTCTCATTGTAATGAATAATCTTGGGCTGATTGATTTGTTCTACTGATTTTATCATACATCTATTCATTTATCATTCTTCTCTTGGTCCATTAATCTAATTTGGGGAATATATTTCAAAGTACACTTCTCCTTAAATACTTTAATTTGCATATCATTAATGATATTTGCTTATTATTCTTTTGTTCTAAATTGTGTATACAGTGTACTTTGGTTGAATTTTAATAAATACATCTCTATAATCCAAATTCCTTTCAAGATATAAAATGTTATCATCACCCCAGAAAATCCCCTTATGCCCATTCTAATCAACTTTTGTTCTTGTTGCCCAAAGCAATATTTGTCTTCCTACGTAGATTAATTTTATTTATTTTAGAATTTCATATAAATGGATTCTTATGTACTTTTTTGTGTCTGACATCTTTCAATGAACATGTTTTTAAGTATGTTGTTGGTTATATCAATGATTTGTTGTATTTTATTGCTGAGGTGTTATTCTATTACATGAATATACCACAGTTTGTTTATTAATTTTCCCATTGAAGAACACCTGGGTTCTTCTTAGTTTTTGATTATTATGAATATAACTGCTATGAACTTTATTTTACAAGTTTTTTGTGAATATATTTTTTCATTCAGTACCTTGGGTAAATAGCTTAGAGTAGAATGGAAGGGTCATAGGGTAGGTGTATATTTAATTTTAAAAGAAGCTGCAACATCTTTTCCCAAGGTGATTGTACTATATTATGCTCTTATCATCAGTGTATGAGAGTTGTAGTTGACATTCTCATCAGCATTTAATGATGTCAATTTTTATTCCTCTGCCACATTAGTGGGGTATAGTGATATCTCTCTTTGGTTTTAATTTGTTATTTTTCTGATGACTAATGATGTTGAGAACTTTTTATTGTCTCTCATTGGCTATTCATACTAATTTTGTGAAGAATCTGTTCAAGTCTTATATTTTTTGAGTTTTTTTACTTATGATTGAATTGTTGTAGTATATTGAGTAGGATTAGATTCTAGTCTTCTGTCAAATAAATGTTTTACAAATGTCATCTCCAGATCTGTGGCTTGCCTATTACTTTTCTTAATAATACCTTCTGATGAGCTGGAGTTTTTAATTACGAGATTTTTTTTCCCTCTTACATGATAACGTTTAAACTATTCTGGATGCTGTAGAAACTAGGAAGGAGAGGAAATGGAAGCAGTTATTTGAATTCACCTAATGTAAACTAGAAGTTAACAGTTTTGTGATATCCTGAATATTCTTTAAGTCACAGAGCTAACCAGGCACTCAATGACTAAGGTGCTTTTAGTTCCAATAGCATGGAAAGATTTGGAATTTCAAGAATTTTCATAGTCTTCGACAAAAACTATTGTCTGTTAGTTAGGGGAAGATAAAGCTAACCTTGAAAAAAACAAGTGCTGGTGAGGATTTGAAGAAAAGGGAACCTTCGTGCACTGTTGGTGGGAATGCAGACTGGTGCAGCCACTGGGGAAAGCAGAATGGAGTTACTTCAAAAAATTAAAAATGGAACTGCCTTATGACTCAGCAATTCCACTTCTGGGAGTTTATCTGAAGAAACTCAAAACACTAATTCAAAAGAATATATGCACCCCTCAGTTCATTGCAGTATTATTTACAGTAGCTAATATTTGGAAGCAGCCCAAGTGGCCATCAGTAGGTGAGTGGATAAGACAGCTGTGGAATAATACTTGGCACTAAAGAAGAAGGAAATCTTACTTGCAACAGCACGGATGGACCTGGACAACATTATGCTAAGTGAAATAAGCCAGTCTGAGAAAGATATGTACCATATGATTGCACTCAATGTGGAATCTAATTAACAAAATAAACTAACACACAAAATAGAAACAGATTTGTAAATAGGGAACAGACTGACAGCTGTTGGAGAGGAGTGAGTTGTGGAATTGGGATGAAAAAGGTGAAGGGATTGAGAAAAAAGAAAACCTCATAGACATAGACAACAATATGGTGATTACCAGAGGGAAAAGGGGGTGAGGGGAGGCAGAAGAGAGCATGGGGCAGGCAGATGGTGATGGAAGGAGATTTAAGGTGCGCTGGGTGGTGAATGCACAGTACACTGTACAGATGACATATTATAGAACTGTACACCTGAAACCTATATACTTTTATTTACCAGTGTCATTACTACTAAGTTCAATAAAAAATAGAAATAGTCACTTACTAAAATAATGAAGGAAAATGATAATCTAATTAATTTACAGTATAAGTCTCTGGTGGAGAGTAGAATGTTATATTTCTATGGATTGATTAAATCTCTACTTGGAAGGTTATGAGTAATATATTTGTGATACTGCAAAATAAAATAGCACTTTCCAAAATATTTTTGTCTTTTGAAATAAAATAAGAGAGTATGGATATACCTGGCAATTATATACAAATTTAATGATAGCACTTGAATTTAGAACCGAATACAATAAATCTTAGTTGATTTTCCATTTATAGGAAAATATATAAAAATTTAGATCTTAAATCCTTTTTACTAGAAACACTTAAAAAATGTTTTTGTATAACATAGATGAAGAATGTTTTACATATCAATAAAGGAAAGGTATTTTTCCAGAACATAAATGGGTAATTAAGTGTAGTTTTTATGCTTATAAATTTTTTTAAAGTATAATTTTTAAATAATAAACATTCTGGAGATTTCCTATCTTCATATCATTGAAACACTTAAGATATCAATTAAATACAAATTACAGACTTTTAAGTGTTATAAATGGCCTTGTATACAAGGTGTGTCGTGGAGCAGTGCAGCCATTGTTAATATAACAGGAACAGTTTGTGTGACATCGATGTAACCTGACAGCAAAGGAGAGTGGATTGGAATGGGCATGTGTGAACAGTGATGACTTCACTGTACTAGTCATTGTAGTCATTTGGGGACAGTAGACACCGTTAAGTGAGCATATGTACTGTGTGGCTGTCACATTCAAAATTAATGAGTAGAGCAATGAATCTATCAGATTTTGCATTAAGCTTGAACATTCCTCTGTGGAAACTATTTGGATTCAGAAAGCTTTAGGGCATGATGCAATGAGTGCAGTGCAAATAAAAGTGTGGTACAGATGTTTTAAAGATGGTCAAGAGTCTGTTGAAAATGATCCACATTCTGGAAGGCCTGGAGAGTTTTTTTACAAAACATCAAATCACCCAGATGACTCAGACCCCCTACAGCCCAGATTTGGCACTCTGCAACTTCTGGTTCTTCCCAAAACTGAAATCACCTTTGAAAGGAAAGAGATTTCAGAACATCAGTGAGATTCAGGAAAATATGACAGGGCAACTCATGGCAATTCTAACAAAGAATTTTACAGAGTATTTTGAACAGTGGAAGAGACACTGGGAGAACTGTGTGAGGTCCCAATGTGCATGCTTTCAAGGAAACTGAGGCATCATTGTCCTATGTACAATGTTTGTATCTTCAGCAAATGTCTATTTTTCATATTGCACAGCTGGATACTTTCTGTACAGACCTTGTATAAAACTGTCACCATGGTACTAGAGAAGTAAAAGAAGTGTAATTGAATGCTGAGGTTTTACTAAAATGTGTCTTTTCCCCCGTTTTATCAGGATCCTAAACGTATTTCGGCACTGGGTTGAACACCATTTCTATGACTTTGAAAGAGATTTGGAGTTGCTTGAAAGGCTAGAATCCTTCATATCAAGTGTAAGAGGTATATTGTTTAAAGGTTTGATCGAATCTTATGTTGCACATGAATTTATTTTTAAATTTACGTGACTTTTAATTTAAGAAGCTAAACTGGTTTTTATTTTTTAAAAAATGAGATAACATTTGGAATGATTTTTATGGACTCTAAAGAGCTCCTGTATGTTTGAGCCAGCTGAAGTCCTAGAACCTTACCTTTTCAAGTTTTTTAAGAGAACCTTTCTTTTAAAGAAAGTCAGAAGTCTTTTTTAAGAAATTTAAGCCTTTCAATTTTATTTTATGTTAGTGTTGCCATTCCTTCAACTAATTGTATAATTTTATCTGTTTCTTTATTCTCCTTAACTTTATTCTTTCATTTTGAATAGTTAACAGCTTTTAAAATAATGTTTACTTCTAGGAAAGTTTTTAGTGCATTTTTGGTACCTGAAAGATAGGTGTTTCCTACTTGAAGTTACAGAACACAGCCCATGAAATAAAACTGTAGGCCACTAGCATTTAAACAAATGTGTCATCAAATGTATATTATTCGGTTAAGAACATTTCTGTTTTTTCTGATAGTATAAGGCCTTAATTAAGAATACTAAAACTAAGCCTAGCTTAATTCATCTACTTGTTCTTTAAGTGGAATTTTACTTAAAATAGAGAATATGACTGCTTTGTTTCAATTTTGAGATGTTTAAGATACATTTTTTCTTGTGTACTTTAAAAGTGTTTATAATACTAAATTTAAATAATATTGTAAATGGGGACATTAGATTGTATGTGATCTAGGAAGCTTCTAAAATATACACAGAAATTAGAATAAAACAAGTAAATCATGCTAATGTCGATAGTTAATGTCTAAAGTCTTTTCCTATACACATAACTCAGGATAATCAAATAATTGATGTGTGCAAATTTTTTAATAGAAGTATTACACCTAAGAAGTGAACAAGGACTGTTAGAACTAGAATATAACCATTTCTAAACTCCTAGTAACATCACAAAAAGAGAAGAAATGAGACTTTATTTAACTCCTTTAGAAATATTCTTGCAAGTATTCATATCAACAATTGATCCTGAATCAGATCAAGTCTTTGTGTCTGATGACAGGGACAGAGAAACAGGGCAGTGACACCACAGGGGCAGAATTGGAAAGATTCAGACTTGGGGGAACACCGCAGAGTAAAAAATAAATTAAAAGCAAAATGAGAGATTAAAGGAGACTTGAATCATATTGACAGTGCAATGTGTAGATCTCATTCAAATCCTATCACAAACAAACCAACTCTAAGAAAACATTTATGAGCCAATCAGGAAAATTTGAACACTAATATTTGATGATATTAAGAAGTTACTATAATTTTTATATGTGGTAATGGTATTATTTTTTAAATCTTTAACTACATACTTGAAAATGAAATGATATGATATTTTAGATTATCTTTGAAATGACTAAAGACATAGAAGGGAGGGCATCAGTGTGGCTAGATGAAACAAAAAGGCCATTGAGTTGATCATTGTTGAAGCTGGATAAAGGCTAAAGATTACATAAAGAGTTATACTTATCTATCAAATAAAAGACATTTTTACTTTGTGTCTTTTTCTAGGAAAAGCCATGAAGAAATGGGTAGAGTCAATTGCTAAGATCATCAAGAGAAAGAAACAAGCTCAGGCAAATGGAATAAGTCATAATATTACCTTTGAAAGTCCACCTCCACCAATTGAATGGCATATCAGCAAACCAGGACAATTTGAAACATTTGATCTCATGACACTTCATCCAATAGAAATTGCACGTCAGTTGACACTTTTGGAATCTGATCTCTACAGGTACACAGTTAATAATAACATGCTGTTCTCTTTCCAAGAATCTTGAACATACCTCTGTTTTCAGAACATTTAGCAAATCACCCATGAGTGCTTAAAAATACCTCATCCATTCTTGTGGGTATGAAAGAAAGTTCACAGAACAGTTTTTAACTAGTCTGTTCTGCAGGTGAAAGTCTGAAAACATACTGCTATTTAGGCCCAGATTTGGTAGTAACAGTCCTTCACAAGAGCGGTGGCAGTGAGGGGACTAGTGCAGTAGAACAGCAGCCACTTTCAAGGCAATCCCTGAGCTCCCACTCCTACTTCTTTTCTCAGATCATTGAGTCGTTTCCTCTGAGTCCATCATATGGATGCACAGCTTTCGGCAGCCAAGCAGATAGAATGTTGAACAAGACAAGCTTTCTTCTTTTTTCTTTTTCTTTTCAAATTCTACATAATCAAAATGTAACTGGGGAGCTTGACTAGGTTAGGTTTATTAGGCGAATATCAGAATTGTTAGAGGAATAAAGATTTCTTATCTTTTAAGGAGTCTCAAATACTTTAGCTTTTTGAAGTCAATATTAACTTTAAAGAAAAGTTATTTCTGAAATAATATGATGATGACCCATACTTTCAAACCATTTTCTCTCATCAGTGTCACTAGAAATGTGTTTGGCTATTTATTTTAATCTGTATCCCATCATCTGTCTTTCTATATTAAGCATTCTTACCATCACCCTATGTCCATGAAGATCACCCTTCAAACCTAACAATTTAGTTTCATGGCTTCATCACTTCCAAGGTCATTCTCCAAAATAGACACCTCTCCTGGTTGTATTCTAAATCTTTTTATCAATTCAGATACTCTTATTCCAAAGTTACCAATTCGAGCATCTCATTGATTCCTAAAAACAGTCTTGTCTCCTTTCTGCTTGCTTCATCAATTCTTTCCTCTGTCATCTTCTTTTAAAGTACTATCCTTTCCCTGTGCATAGCCCCTTTCTATCCTTTCTTTCCTCCTAATTTAAGCTTTTGTCTTTCATTTACAATCCAGGTTCTTGTGAAGAGTATAGGCCCCACAGGTAACACCACCCGCAATGTCCACCTTCCACCCCCATCAAAAACCAAAACCAAAAACCCTACCGCTATCATCCCATCAAAAACATTTCTGCATTCACGAACCTCTTAAAATACAGTACTTTTAAGAAGTTATCCTGGTTAGCAGCCAGTTTTTTTTACAGGTATTACACAGAGAAAAGTAAGAGCATGTAAAGTTTAGGGCTAATGGAGAACGTAGGAAGCCGTCTTCTCCATTAGCAGTAGTTATAAAACTTTGCTTTCTTTAGAATTGGGCCTCTGCTCTGGCTGTGCTTCAGAATTTAGCACACATGTCGGAGGTTATCAACATCTGGTTCAGAAAGTCATGTTATAGTTTAAGTAATTTGGAGTTTAGGTGGTTTTGTTTATATTGTGGGATTTGTGATAGGTAGGAATGAAAGAACTTGTTACTTGAGATACCAAAGCAAATAGTACGGAATCATATTTTTCTTCATATAGTGACTATTTAATGAATGAATATCAGAAAGAAAAAAGCACTTAGCTTTATGTGGACTTGCTTTTAGAACATAGAAATACCTTTGTTAAATGAGACTTGTATTATGGAAGATGGGTAATGTATATAAAACATTGCCACTGTAAATTCCTGGTAGAATAATAAAACTACTTTAAGACAATTTATTTTGAAAACTATTAACAAGTACCCATTTGTACTCAAATTTACTGATTAAAAACATTTAAAAAAATTAATAACCTAATCTGTAGGACATTGATAGCAATGCCCTGGTCAATTTATCCTGACTCACTGTTTATAATGACTTAATCTGCTCCTTTGTTTGACATTTTAATTACTAAATATTTCAGGTATTCCAAAAAATGTAGAAAACAATATTATGAGGGCTCATGAACAGCAAAAGCATTATGAATAAAGTTGAAATCCTTTGTGTAATTGTCCCCAATCCCATTCCTCTTCTTTCTCCTAAGTAATACCACTATTTTGTATTTGGTATTTACTATTCCTGTGTATGTCTTTATAATTTATATACATATAAACATTCATAAATAATGTATAGCATTTTGCATATTTTTTAAAGATTTTATTTATTTTTTTTTAGAGAGGGAAGGGAGAGAGAGCGAGAGAGAGAAACATCAATGTGCGGTTGCTAGGGAACATGGCCTGCAACCTAGGCATGTGCCCTGACTGGGAATCGAACCAGCGATGCCTGGTTCACAGCCCGTGCTCAATCCACTGAGCTACACCCACCAGGGCGCATTTTGCATATTTTAAAATGTTATATTTATGTATCATCCTGCAACTTATTTTTTACTTAAATTATTTCTGGCACTTGTTCAAGTTGATAAATACAGCTCTAGCTTGCTTATTTTAATTGTTATGTGGTGTTCAGCTGTATGAGTACTCCATAATTTCTCTAGTGTCTTGATGATGAGCCTCTAGGTTGTTTGGGACTTTTCACTTTGCAAACAGTGCTTCACAGAACATCCCTATAAATGTGTTCTTATATCCTCTTGTATCTGGAGTATATATCTAGGTATAGAATTGCTGGGTGTCTAGTATGTATATCTTTAGTATTATGAGATATTAGATATTGACACATTGCTTTACAAAGTAGTTATTAATTTTTAGTTGTATATCAGTATTTGACATTTCTTTTTTTTTTTTTTTCACATTTGGTATCCCACATTTTTACCCATTTGGTATCAGACTTTTGTTAGTCTAACAGGAATAAAATGGGATTTAAATGTGGTTTCATATTCTTTTCCCTGAGTAAGAGATAAAGTTTTTTGTTTGTTTTTGTTTTTTATGTTTGGTTCTCTTCCCTTGTGAATTACCTCTTGTATGTTTTTCCACTAATCTTTTGGGTTAATTGTGTTTTTCTTATTAACTGTTAAGAGACCTTTAAATAATTTTGATAGTAATCCTTTGTAGGTTAAATTGCATTGATTTTTGGTTCCACAGGAAAGTTCAACCCTCTGAACTTGTAGGGAGTGTATGGACCAAAGAAGATAAAGAAATAAATTCTCCAAATTTATTAAAAATGATTCGTCATACTACAAATCTTACACTCTGGTTTGAAAAGTAAGTTTTTACTTACTCTGTCTCATTCTCAATAATCATAATATTAAGTCATATGTGAGCTAGAATCTTTGCTGAAAATATATTTCTTCTTTTCTATATAAGGTGAGGAAAAAGAAATTGCTTTCTAAGCCATGCATTGTTTATTTTTATTTTAGGTGCATTGTGGAAGCAGAAAATTTTGAGGAACGGGTGGCAGTACTAAGTAGAATTATAGAGATTCTGCAAGTTTTTCAAGATTTGAATAATTTCAATGGTGTATTGGAGATAGTCAGTGCAGTAAATTCAGTGTCAGTATACAGACTAGATCATACCTTTGAGGTAAGTTTTCAGCTTAAATATTTCATTATTTGGTCAGGGAATAAAATTAATACAAAAAGATTCCTTCTGTCACCAATGTTTTGCAATAGATCCTTTGTAAACCCATCTTATTCCCTTAAATGCAGTGATATTAAGATACTAGAAAATACATCAATATACACTAGTAAGCCTACAGTTCATAAAAGGATATGGGACTTGTGACTTTGTTTAATTAATATGCTCACCTGAAATGTAATAAAGTTGCAAATGGATTTTTGAACAGTACATTGGTTGATAGTTCCAAATAGTGACAAAGGATTTTAAATATAAGCATAAAAATTAATCACCTTTGATAGATAATCAAAGAAGGAATAACATGGAGAGAACCCTTTCTAAAACCCAAATTTTTTTTTAATTCTTTATTTTATTGATTATACTATTACAGTTGTCCCATTTTCCCCCTTCACTCCCCTCCACCCTGCCCACCCCCTCCTACCCACATTCCCCCCTTTAGTTCATGTCCATGTGTCATAAGTTCTTTAGTGTCTACATTTTCCATACTATTCTTGCCCTCCCTCTATCTATTTTCTGCCTACTGTCTATGCTACTTATTCTCTATATCTTTTCCCCCTCTCTCCTCTTCCCACTTCCCTGTTGCTAATCCTCCATGTAATCTCCATTTCTGTGATTCTGTTCCTGTTCTATTTGCTTAGTTTGTTTTTTTGTTTTTGTTTTTCTTAGGTTTAGTTGCTGATAGTTGTGAAATTGTTGTCATTTTACTGTTCATATTTTTGATCATCTTCTTCTTAGATAAAGCTCTTCAGTATTTCATATAATAATGGCTTGATGATGATGAACTCCTTAACCCTGACCTTACCTGGGAAGCACTTCCTCTGCCCTCCCATTCTAAGTGATAGCTTTGCTGGGTAGAGTAATGTGGGATATAGGTCCTTGCCTTTCATGACTTGGAATACTTCTTTCCAGCCCCCCTTGCCTGTAAGGGTTCTTTTGAGAAATCAGCTGATAGTCTTATGGGAACTCCTTTGTAGGTAATTGTTTCCTTTTCTCTTGCTGCTTTTGATTCACTCCTTATCTTTAGTCTTGGGTAATGTAATTATGATGTATCTTGGTGTGTGCTTCCTTGGGTCCAATTTCTTTGGGACTCTCTGCTTCCTGGACTTCCTGGAAGTCTATTTCTTTTGTCAGGTTGGGGAAGTTCTCCTTCATCATTTTTCCAAATGAGTTTTCAATTTCTTGCCTTTCCTTTTCTCTTTCTGGCACCCCTGTGATTCAGATTTTGGAACATTTAAAGTTCTCCCAGAGGTTCCCAAGCCTCTCCTCATTTTTTTGAATTCGTATTTCTTCATTCTGTTTTGATTGAATATTTATTTCTTCCTCCTACTCCAAACCATTGATTTGAGTCCCAGTTTCCTTCCTTTCACTGTTGGTTCCCTGCATATTTTTCTTTATTTCACTTTGCATAGTCTTCACTTCTTCCTCTGTTTTGCAATCATACTCAACCATTTCTGTGAGCATCCTGATTATCAGTGTTTTGAACTGTGCATCTGATAGGTTGACTATCTATCATTGCGTAGTTGTATTTTTTCTGGAGTTTTGATCTGTTCTTTCATTTGGGCCATATTTCTTTATTTTCATGTGCCTGTAATGGACAGCTCTGTAGGTATTCACCAGTGTGGGGCAACCCACTCACTGCATTGTGGCTCTGATGTGGGGAAGTGGTCCAAGAGGGAACAATGCTGCTTGCTCAGCTCTCTGCCAGCTTTCAGTAATTTCCCCTGCTACCCACAAGCAAATTGGGCCCTTCTCATGCTGATTCCCGGGTGGATAAGTTTGTATACATTCTAGGACTGTGTGGTTCTCTCCAACAGAGAGAGTTTCTCCTACTGCCACAATCCCCACAGGTTTTTACAGCCAGAGGTTTTGAGACTTTATTTCCCCACACTAGAACTGTGGGTTTCATGGTCTGTCTCGCTCCCCAGTTGTTCCTCCCAGTTTATCCGCATGGAAATGTGGGACCACAGGTCTGCCAGCCGCCAATTTGCCCACCCCACACTCCAGCTGCTGCCTTCTGTGTCCTCTTCACCCCGGCTGCCTGTCTTAGCCCCTCCTACCAGTGTCAATGAATGTTTCTTCTTTAACTCCTTTGTTGTCAGACTTCCGTACAATTCACTTTTCTGGCAGTTCTGGTTATTTTTTGTTTTTAAATTTGTTGTTGCCCTTCTTTTTGTTGTGCAAGGAGGCAATGTGTATTACCTATGCCTCCAACTTGGCTGGAAGTCTGTTTCTGTTTTTGGGTTTTGTTTTTTTTTTTGCTGTGATAAATAATTTAACATGTAACATCTATATACAGAAATCTTTGTAAGAATTTGATTATTTCCTTACAATAAATTTCTAGAGGTAGAATACCTGGGTCAGAGTATTCGTACATTTTAAGTCTTTTGATACTATCATCAAAGTGCTTTCTAGCAAGATATAATAAATTCTCTTGAGTATTACCTTATTAAAAACTTATTTACAGATTTCATTGTCCAGAAAAAATTCTCGTTCTCATTGTCCATTCTCATTTTTTAAAATTTGTGTTTTTAAAAATAAGTAGTAAGGTTGAATATTTTAAAATGTACTTATTTGCCACTTTAATTTCTTCTTTATAATTTATCTGTTTATATCTTCTTTTTAAAATTTGGATGTTTGCCTTTTATTAATTTTTATCAACTTTTTTATATATTAAATATATTAACATTAGGTCAGTATTGCTCAAATAGCCTTTACTGTCTATTTGTCTTTATTTTATCTGCTTTTTCTATTAAAACATTTTTATATAATGGTTTTTATATGTGGATGTTTTTTTTTTATTTAATTAAATATATCAACCTCTGCATTTATGAATTTTTCCTTTGCTTTTGTACCTAGAAAGTCATTTTTTTTATGCCTAAGTGAAGAATAACATGTTAGAGGCACAGCCATGCAAATAATTGCCTTTGGTAATGTGAATTTTTACAGTCTGGGAAGTGATCTGGCATTATATGTTAAGATTAAAATACACATACTCTTAGGTTCAGAAATAAAAGTGCCACACTATAAAGTTAATGTACAAAAATGTGATTTCTGCAGCATTAATTGTAGTAACAGAAAACTAGAAATCCTTTATGTTCAGTAAGAGAATAATTGAATACATTATTCTATACCTATAATGTAGAATATTATTTAGCTATAGAAAAAAATGAGGATCTATGTGTATGTTTTGAAAGAATATTTGTGATATTTTAGGGGGAAAGACATTTAAAAAAATCAGAATAATGAGTACAATATGACTTCATTTTGACGTAACAAAACAGAACAAACAGCCCTGGCCAGTGTGGCTCTGTTGGTTGGAGCATTGTCCTGCAACCAAAAGGTTGCAGATTTGATTCCTGGTCAGGGTGCATACCTAGGTTGTAGGTTTGATACCCGGTCGGGGTGTTTATGGAAGGCAGCAAATCAGTGTTCTCTCTCTCACATCAATGTTTCTCTCTCTAAAAACAGTAAAAAAATGTCCTTGGGTGAGGATTTAAAAAAAAAGAACTAACACTAAACATCTAAGTTGTATGAGCATTGAGAAGAGTGAGGATACATACACTTTTCTTAACATTGGTTCTTTCAATGGGTTGTGATTAGGGGGTATAGAGGATAAACAGCTTTCATTGATGCATTTTTCTTCTTGGGTGTTTTCATTTTGTTCATTTGTATGAACTTTTACTGGGTGAAGGTGGGCAGAGGGGGAAAAGTGTGGAAAATTGTAATAGTATCAATAAAATATACGATATTTTGCCATTTATAATTCACACATTTTTGAGGGAAAAATAAGGATGCACAGTATACATGGGTAGTACTAATTCTGCATCTATATAAATGTTTTTAATTCTTTTATTTATGTTTATGCATTAAAAGTGTAACTCTAGAAAGCAATAACAATACCCATATGTAAAATAATACCCTGGAATATGAGAATTGGTTTTGTTTCTGAATATAATTAAGTAAATAATTGAATTAAAAAGTTAAAATGAAAGATTTTTTCCCCTGAAAGTTTGGGCAAAAATGTGGGTGCTCATTATACGTGGCAGTGCATTATCCACAGCAAAATATGACATTTTAAAAAAAAGATATTAACAGTCAAATAGTGCCAAATATTATCTATTTAACACATCAATTTCAATTCTGATTTTGAAATACTCTGTAGTATATTCATTTTAAAAGATTGAGCTTTAGTTTCTTAAAATATTGTTTACAGAACAATATTTCTAAATATGTATAAGGTATAAAGAATAAAAATACAAAGCACACCTGTACACCTGACATCTAATTTAAGAACTTCTACCAATTCAGTTTCATTTCTTGCCTCTTCAGAGCCAACTACCATTCTGAATTTAATGCTTATCATTCTCTTACTTTTTTGTATAGTTTTATAATTTATATCTCCAAACATACTATTATTTCATTTTGACATTTCTTAATTATATATGAATTGAATCCTTTAAAGACTTCACTGAATATTATATTCCTAAAATTCCTCCATGTCATTTCTTTCAGCTATAATTTATTCCTCATAGTTATGTCATAGTATAGGAATAAATTTACCAAAATTTATTTACTTATTTATTCATTAGTTAATGGTCATTTGGATTGTTTCCAAGGTGGGGTTATTATCAGTAATATGGCTGTGAACATTTTCTACATACAATCTGGTACACATACGTCCAGAAAGTATCCAGCCACACAATATGAAAAATAGAGGCATTTATTAAAGAAGACACAAGAAACATTGTACATAGGACAATGACACCTCAGTCCCCTTCAAAGTAAGCACCTTGGGACCTTACACAGTTTTCCCACCATCTCTTCTGCTGTTCAGAACACTCTGCAAGATTTTTTGTTGGAATTGCTATCAACTCCCCTGTTGTATTTTTCTGAATCTCATTGACAGTCTGAAGCCTGTTCCCTTTCAAAGGTGATTTCAGTTTTGGGAAAAGCCAGAAATCATAGGGCACCAAATCTAGGCTGTCAAGGAGCTCAGTGTCCTGGGTGATTTGATATGTTGCCAAAAAATCTACGTGAAATGTGATGCATGAGCAGGTGCATTGTTGTGATGAAACTGTCAATCACCAGTTGCCTGTAGCTGTGGCCATTTTGTTGTGTTGTATCTTTCAACCAACGAAGAACTCGAGGGTAGTATTCCTTATTAATTGTTTGGCCTGGAGGGGTGTACCCATGATGTATAATGCCTTCCCAACCGAAAAACACAGCAGACATGGTCTTGATCTTGCTGTGACTTTGCTGTGCCTTCTTTGGGTGTGGAGAACCAAGCTTCCATTGGGACAACTGGGCCTTTGTTTCCAGATTGTAGCCCTAGACCCACAATTCATCTGCGGTCATGATCTTTTGTAGGAAGTCTGGTTTATTGGTAGCAGGTGAATCAAGTCATTAGCAACTGTAACACGATACTCTTTCTGCTCTGGTAGCTGAAGCCCCAAAATGAATTTTGCCATGGCCCATTTCATGCATCAAAGATCTGGGACACAGTAGTTTTGGAATCCCCAGATCACCTTCCAGTTCTTGAGCTGTCAGTCACAGATCTTTGTTGATTGTAGCCTGTACTCATTCAACATTCTCAGCTGCTGTGCTTGTTGCAGGCCTCCCAGAATGTGTATCATTTTAAACAGATTCTCAACCATCTTTGAAGTGTTTGTGCCATATTTTATTTGTGCTGCACTCATTGTATTGTCCCTGAAAGCCTTCTGAATTATCCAAATAGTTTCCATGGAGGAATGTTCAAGCTTAATGCAAACTGTGATGCAGATTTGTTGCCCTACTCAGTCATTTTGAAAGTGACAGCCAGCCACACAGACAACATGCTCACTCAGTGGCCTCTACCACCCCCACTGACAAGTACAGTGAAGTCATCATTGTTCATGCACATGCATTCCAGTCCACTCTCCTTAGCTGCCAGGTTACAGCCATGTTGCACAAACCATTCTTATTATATTAAAAACAGCTGGACTTTTTCTGGACAGACCTTCTGTATGCACCAATTTCTCTAATTTATATATATAGAGAAGTATCGTTACTGATGATAGGATGTGAATAGCTTCAGCTTTACTAGATATTGCCAAATTGTTTTCCCAAGTAATTGTACCAGTTTATACTTTTACCAGAAATCTATCATTTCAAGTTGTTTCACATTTTCACCAATATTTATTATTTTCAATTCTTCTAATTTTTCCAGTCTCGTGGTTTTCGTTTATAATTTCCTGATTCCTAATTTGGACCTATTTTTAGATGTTTATTCTTTGTATTTCTTCTTGTGGAAATTATTTGACCTTTTTTTGTTGTCCTTTTTATGAACCTCTATATGGTCTCTGATACACTGGATTTTAATCCTTTGTTGGTTCTGTGTGTTGTAAGTAACTGTTTCCAGATTGATGCTTTTCTTTTCACCTTTTTTATGATATTGTTTAATGAACAAAAACTCATAATGTAGTCAGATTTACTCATCTTTTTCTTTGTAATTTGTGCCTTTTGTTTTCTTGTTTAATGGATTCTCCTATTATTTTAATGTTTCATCTTTCACATTAAGTAAGTTCTTAATCCAGCTGAAAATAAGTTTTGAGTATGGGGTATGGTGGGAGTCTGATTTTATTCTTGTTCCATCTGTCTAGCCAACTGCTCTCACATACTTATTGCAAGTTTATCCTTTCCCAATTGATACATAGTGCCAGTTGTGTTACAGATTGAGTGTCCATAAATATGTGGACTTGTTTCTTGTTTCTGTACTGTGGTCCTTTGATGTTATTCCTGCACTAATGCCACATGTCTAAAGTACCATAACTTTATACTATTTCTTGGTAGAGTAGGGCAAGTCCCCACCAATCTTACTCTTTATCGAGTTGCTACTCTTGACTCTTTGTTATTCTATATAAATTTTAGAGACAGTTTAAGTTTCATTTTTTAAAAAGTTGGGATTTTGATAGGACTTGTATTTCTCCAAAATCAGTTAGTGAAGAGCTGACATTTTTATAATGAGTTTTCCCAGCCATGACGTGAATATGATATCTATTTCCATTTATTAATATTTAATAAGGTTTATTGTTTTCTTTTTTAACATTTTATTTATTGATTTTAGAGAGAGAGAGGAAGGCAGGGAGAGAAAGAGAAACACTGATTTGTTATTCCACTTTTTTATGCATTCATTGGTTGCTTCTTGTATGTTCCCTGACTGGATTATTGAACCCACAATCTTGGCATACCATGATGACACTGTAACCAACTCAGCTACCTGCCCAGGGCCAGTTTATGGTTTTCTTGATGGAGATCTGACACCTGTTTGTTTAGATTTGTAATAAGTTAAAGGGAATGCATTGAATGGTTCTCAACAAGTATAATGTTTGCATTGTGTGTGTGTGCTCTCAGGTTAATAATAATGTAATCAATTTTAATGAGAAATTAGAATACTAAAACATAAAAGAAATTATTCTGGTTACTTGACTTATTAGTTAAATTTTTGTTTAGTTCTCTCCCTGCCACAGTCTTCTCCTCCTGACCAAAACCTTACCTTATCCTCAAAAGATCTTTTAATGGAAAAATATTTTAATGCTAGAGGATTATATTTCTCTCCTAAAGCTATAACTTGAAACTCTAGGTTAATCAGATTTATAAATAATGAGGTCCTGAGAAAGAATTCTTTATTGCTTAATCCTTTGACTTATATTAGAAAAAAACTAGGTTTTTAAGTTTTATATTTATAGATATCAGAAGAGAAATCATTTCAGGCAAGTACAGAAAGGAATACTACTTATCTCTTAATTTAGAAGTTGTTTTTTCAAGTATTTGCAAAATTCTATAAAATTCAAAGCTCTGCATTCATAAAATATGATTGAATTGTAAAAATAAATTATAATCAATTTATATATTTTCAAGGCATTGCAGGAAAGAAAAAGGAGAATTTTGGATGAAGCTGTGGAGTTAAGTCAGGATCACTTTAAAAAATACCTAGCAAAACTTAAGTCAATCAATCCACCTTGTGTGCCTTTTTTTGGTAAGTTACTAAATATAGATTTATATTGGGGAAGAGTTTGTTGTAGAAAAAACACACCACCCTTTAGAGGTAGATCATTTTTATTTTATCTCTGAAAACATCTATTTTTATTAGCTGTTGATTAATAAATAAAACTTAAACTTCCTATTTCCTGATCTATAAAATGAATATTATGATAATTACCTCACATAGTTGTTTTAAGGAGCTCTGTAGGGTCTCTTCCATAATAGCACCTGTCTCATTCATGAGGGCTCCCTCCTCATGACTTAAGCACCTCCCAAAGGCCCCACTTCCAATACCATTACCTTGGGCATTAGGATTTTAATACACGAATTTTGAACATTCAAACCATAACATGCATGCATGCACACACATGTACACCCTGTTGTGATAACAAAAAATATCTCCAGACATTCCCAGATATCCCTTGGAGGACAAAACTGCCCCCAGGGAGAACTACCGATTTAAATGAATCAGTAAATATGCATGAAAAAAGAACTAAAAACTTTCTTACTGTCCCAGAATGAGGAACAATTTTTTTTTTAATCTAAATTATGGACTTTGGGACACAAATAGTTTATAAATCTCTATAGTCTTATTAATCAGAATTGACTTAAAATTTATTGATCAGTAATCATTTAAGATCATTGGCACTAGATATGTATAACTAAATATTAAAATGGTTAGAATAGCCCTGGCTGGTATAGCTCAGTGGATTGAGCGCGGGCTGTGAACCAGGCATCGCAGGTTCAATTCCCAGTCAGGACACATGCCTAGGTTGCAAGCCATGTCCCCCAGCAACCACACATTGATGTTTCTGTCTGTCTCTCTTTCTCCCTCCCTTCCCTCTCTAAAAAATAAATAAATAAAATCTTTAAAAAAAATGGTTAGAATAGATTTAATACTTAAAATTTAAACTTTATGAATGAATATTCCTTTTTATTTTAGGTTGTTAGTCTAAGAAATGACAAATTAAGCTTTTTTCAAAACCCTAATATTCTTTTTGTTTTAAATTGTTTTCATATTAAATTCTTAATGTAGAATTAATTATTAAGTACCAGAGACTTACCAACATTTTAGGAGTAAGTTCCTAGATTATAGAATGTCTTTCAACTTTTCTAAATAGATTGTTTTCCCAAATGGTTAAATAACCAATTTTATAACTTTTTTCTAATACTTTTTTTAACTAGGAATATATTTAACAAATATTCTGAAGACTGAAGAAGGGAATAATGATTTTTTAAAAAAGAAAGGGAAAGATTTAATCAATTTCAGTAAGAGGAGGAAAGTGGCTGAAATTACTGGAGAAATTCAGCAATATCAGAATCAACCTTACTGTTTACGGATAGAACCAGAAATAAGGGTAAATATTTTCTTTGCTTACCTTTAAAAGAGAACATGTTAAATCTTCTGCCATCTCTAAAAAATATCATAACCACATATTATGCTATATTTTTCTATGAAAATAACATAAATAGTCAATAGATAAAAGTGATAAATATTAGATATTCTGCTCTAACAATTGAAGTTATTAATATTATTAGGTATCTTAGCTTGAAAGTATTGCTTCTTTGTGTAACTGGTTCAAGTAACACTTGCAAAAAATATATGACAAAATGGAACGTAAAGCTTTCTGATTTTCATGCAGTAAAAAAATCCACTAGTACTATCATTGATAGTCATTTTAGACATTTTATATGTCAATAAAACATTAAGTAATTAATCCCTTTGTAAGAATACTGGGTTTAATGGGAAGTTGCTGATAGAATGATATGTGTATATGCATAGCAGAAAATGATTTTTTAAACATTCTATCAATTGATGTTCTATTTTGAGCAGTAATTCATAATATTGATTCTGTAGTACTATAAGATGTGGAATACCTTCTAAATTAGAATAAATTATAATAATTTGTGTTAAATGAATTTATTGTATTATACTTATTTGAAATTCAGAACATAAAATAACGGTGGAGCAGAATCAGTTCACTTGTCTCATTAAAAATTGTGCTGAACTTTCAGATGTAGTCTGCTGGTTGGGCATATTGAGTGAAAAGGCCACCATCACTCCTACCCTCTTAAATTATAAAGTGGTAACTATTCTTTGTTCCCAGTTCAAAACAAAGTACCCTGAAGTCCTAAGAAAGAATGACTTAAAGTTTAAAATACACCATTATGAAAACGTAAACAAATACCGGCTATAAAGAATGTGATGATAAGCTATTTCATCCCATTCCCTCATCACTGAGCCAGCCATCGTCGATGTGGGACTTCACAGGGCTAAGCAGATATGTTCTTGAGATCCAGATTGGTGTTCACAATATATTTCCCCCACAGAAGTAATGTTACATTGTACTTGGTTATACTTGAAATAGTACTGTTAGCCTTCTTATCTCAGTAACTTCTAATAGGTTTTTGTGACCTGGACTAGACTTCCTGCCATCTTTTAAATCATTCTTTTGGGGATGAGGAGGGGTGGGGTGCAGAGAATGCTCTCTTTATGATTGAGTCAAAGTGAATTTCAAATGTAGATAAAAGAGCTATTCACTTTTCAAACCATAGTTAACCAAGCTAAATTGTATTAAAAAGTAGAGCAAACAATGAGAAAAACAAGAATGTTGCTGTTATAAGTTCATAAAAGTCTTTAAATTACTGTTGGTTCATATGATTTAATATAGTTAACCTAACTTGTTTCAATATAATGTAATTTTATTGAAATTGAAAGAATGCCTGAAAAGTGGAATAATTTTACACTAGGAATTTTATAGCTCATTTTGCTTACTGCTAAAGATAAAACCCAGTACTTGTTTTTATATATGATTCTAATTAAACCACTTTAAAATTAAATAAACCTAAATCCAGTAATTTGCTTCTAAGGAATATTTCTAAGGAAATCATCAGAAATGAACAGAAAAATTTATGCACAAGGAGGTAATAATAACAATAATTATTATGATAGCAAAAAATTAGAAGGTACCTATATGGATAGCTACCTGTATGGAGAATTGGTAAAATAAATTTTGGAACATCCATCTGATAAAATACTATAGTGCTAATATTTATATTTTATAAAATAAACCACATGAAAAAATAATTGAATATATTGAATATAAATTTTAAAAGGTTAAAAATAACTACAGCATATCCTAATTTTGCAGAAAAATATGTAATTTATATATATATTTTGTTCCCAGTTCAAAACATGCATATATTCAACACACACAGTTAAGGATAGTCTAATAGTGAAATGTTAACAGTGAGATCTCTGGTTAAATGAGATTACTATTTGTCTTTTTGCACTTTACTAAATCATCTAAGTTTTCTACCTAAAAAATTAAATTTAAGCTTAGAAAATATTTCCTAAAGAAAAAAGTTTATTTTGCTAGATAAGTTTGTTTGTAATTATTCTTGAAATTGCTTTTGAATAGACATTAGTCCAGTTTATCTTTACTCTTCTTCTGATTGTCAAAGTTTCATTGCAGATTATAACTATAATTCTGTTGTAAACACTTTTGATAGCTAACTGGTAATGATCATTTAGTTGTAATAATGAATAGGAATAATATTAACTGAGGGATACTGAGCCATTCTGTGGTAATAAATGAAGATCTGTTCATCTTCTTAACAGAACTCTTAAGACTAGAATATATAACTTCCAAAGAAATGAACAGAATTTTATTCAGAAGTAGAAAGATTGGAATCAGCAAACCTTGTGGACTTTTCAGATATTATGATCTCTTAATTTGTTGACAATTTTTTATATTAAACTGATGAAATAAATGTTTTAATAAGATCTAAAACATATGCTTATGGATATTTAATTCCAGCGGTTCTTTGAAAACCTTAATCCCATGGGAAGTGCTTCTGAAAAAGAGTTTACAGATTATTTGTTCAACAAGTCACTAGAAATTGAACCCCGAAACTGCAAACAGCCACCTCGATTTGTAAGTTTATTACAATTTTAGAAAAAGTGGTTTTCAAACAATATTATCTTTAATGTTTAACAACCAGTTTCCATTAAAATTGTAATTTACTTGAATAGCTGTTTTTATGTGTTTTGTTTTGCAGCACTATACTGTTTCTAAAATTACATATACTGTGGGGAAAAACGTTAGCCTTTTGATAAAACCTGGTTGATCTTTTATCTTAATACCACTTATTTACCTGTTCAGTTTTTATCCTTCCTGATGTAATTGTGAGAAAGTGAAAACCTAAATGACAGGTAGCCAGCAGGAACAGGAAACAAAAAGACCTGAGAAAGGAGTAAGCAGATATGTCATGGTTCTTCTGGCTTGACCATGACTCCTACCATTAGAGCACCGTGATCCTTGGTTGTCACTAGAATTCACCTGTATTGCTAAAATTTTTTGCTGCAATTCCTAGTTATTCCTGAGATTTGCAGTGACAGCAGAAACAGTGACAGACCCATTCTTATTAGTTAAAAGTGAAGCCAATGTGAAAGGAAGTAAAAACATACCAATTTTGGGTCAAGCAGTATGTTTATACTTTCATAGTATCTCATTTCCACAACATTTGTATGATATACATCTTATTCTAATTTTACAAATATAAAAACTGGGGCTTAAAGGAGTTAAATAACTTTTTCAAGACTGCATAGCTAAGATATTGACATACTTGAGATTTTAACTCAAGTTGTTTGAATCTGAGTTTCATGGTTTTTCATCAGATGACCACTGTGAGAATTCCACAAAGGGAGCAGATGTTGAAGGGGGGCCATGATAGCAGTTTCTCTAAAGACTTGAAGTGGTGTTGTCTGATTGATGTTTGTCACAAACATCGATGCTTCTCTCCCTTTCTTTCTCACCCCTTTCCCCTCTGTCTAAAAATAAATAATAAATAAATATCAAGTGCTGTTACACATGTTGGTCATATACTATCATGAAGAAAAAAGCAAGGTCTCTTTTGTTTTCTGAAGCACTTTTTATAATGTGTTGCATATATTAAGTCCATTGTAAATATTGGTAAAATCGATATCAGTGATTTGAAGTTTAGGTTTAAGTGTTTTGAGAGCAAAAAGTTATTCACGCAGATATTTAAGAATTTTATTTATGTAGTATGAAAGGAAATTTTCTTATATTTGAGTCCATTTTAAAATTAAGCCACTCAAAGCTAAAGTTTTCTTTTTTAATTGACTTTATTGGGGCAACATTGGTTAATAAAACCATACAGGTTTCAAGTATACAATTCAGTAAAACATCAGCTACCTACCACATCATGTGCTCATCGCCCAAAGTAGTTTCTCTCCCTGCCCATCTATCCCTCATTTGCCCACTTCCACCTCACCTGCCCTCAATCCCCACTCCCCCTGGTTATCACCACATTGTTGTCCATGTCTGTGTGTCATATATCCAAAGTATGCTACTAGAATGCTACAGGCTGGTTTTACAAATTGGGATTTCATTGTACTCTTGTAACTAACTGTATTCTAAGAATTACTAAAGTAGCACTAAGTCATAAAAATAAACTACATCCAAATTAATAATGATAATTATGTTTGCTTTTCCTAGCCCAGGAAATCAACTTTCTCTTTAAAATCTCCTGGAATAAGGCCTAATACAGGCCGACATGGCTCTACCTCAGGCACTTTAAGAGGTCATCCAACACCATTAGAAAGAGAACCATGTAAAATAAGCTTTAGTCGGATTGCTGAAACTGAGCTTGAATCAACAGTGTCGGCACCAACCTCTCCAAATACACCGTCTACTCCACCAGTGTCTGCTTCTTCAGACCTTAGTGTGTTTTTAGATGTGGATCTCAACAGTTCCTGTGGTATGTATTTGATGTAAACCATTTGGTAAAGAAAAGAATCTTGTGTTTAAGATAATTCTCATCATTTTAATTAGGAAACTATAGCACTCTTTTTAAATTGTTAGTGTGGAAAGTGACGGTGAAATGTGAAAATCGTGATTAACACAAGGGAATAAAGCATCATTCGTGCATTGTTTATGCATATTATTTTATTATGTGAAAATGCTAAATGAACAAAGATTCATTTAGTACCTTTTGGGTACCACTGCTACTCTACTGAGAGCAATAGACAATAAGAAAACAAGCAGAGAAGTTCTGTGAAGGAAATTTAAAAGGAGACTGATAGAGAGGAAACTAATGATAATAAAGGAAAAGCATTCAGGCTACAAAGAGTACTGGGTTCATTTCTTTAAAAACAAACATGGCGGAAGATGATAGTGAGGTTCTGTACTCTGTGTTACTTTATGCAGACATATTTTAAGAATAAAAACCATACATATCTTCCTTTTCAAATTAATTTTTCTCGTTCCAATAGGCAGCAATAGCATCTTTGCTCCAGTTCTCTTGCCAAATTCAAGTAAGTAAGAATTTGAGTTGATTCTAATGAAATGACTATAAAAATAATAAAGTTGACTAAATTTGTATGAGTATTTTGGGTTTAGTGACATTTAAGGAATCTTGTGTTTAAGATAATTCTCATCATTTTAATTAGGAAACTATAGAACTCTATAGAATTTCTATAGAACTCTATAGAAACTATAGAAAAATTTAACATGTGAGTGAAATTCTTATAATAAATTGAATTACTTGCTTACAACTGTACTATTTAAACTTTACTATAGTTTATTTTCATCATTTTATGACCTATCTATGTTCTAGGGGCTGTGTGACCACTGAACAGATATTTAGCATCTGTAAACTTGTTAGCAATCAAATGAGGTAACTATGTAGAGCATCTACCACATTACTTGGCCCAAAATGAGGAGTGATTTTATATCAGTTATCGTATTTTTCAGACTATAAGACACACTTTTTACCACATGTTTTGCTTCAAAATTTTTCCCATTTTCCTCCTCTAAAACCTAGGTGTGTCTGGGATCCGCATCATAAAGATGCACCTAGGTTATAGCGGAGGAAATAGGAAAAAAATTTGGAAGCAAAAAAATGTGATAAAAAGGACATCTTATAGTCTGAAAAATACAGTACCTCTTCTCTTCCCTACCCCTCCCAACTCATTTTCCTTTAAGTATAATTTACTAAGTGTTTATTAGGTTCCCACGCTAGCCCTTGATTACTTATTTTTTCACATGATCTTTTAAAGCAGTATTTTAAGTAAAACACTATTCTGCCACTCTTTATTTTTTTAATCCTCACCTGAGGATATGTTTTTATTGATTTTAGAGAGAGAGAAAAAGGAGGGAGAAATTGGTGTGAGAAACATGGATCAATTGTATGCCATACATGTCCTGACTGGGGATTGAACCCACAATCTAGGTTTGTGCTCTGACCAGGAATCGAACCTACAACCTTTTGATGTACAGACAGTGTTCCAACCAACTGAGCCACCTCTCCAGGGCTCTGTCATTCTTAATTATTTCATAAGTTATGACACATGTTGTCATCCTTCTTTCTATAGTCATTTGTTTAAAACAGTGTAACTCAGGAAGGACATAGCAGCTTTGGGGATAATTCTCCCAATCTGGAGGACTTCTGTTTCTATCATAGTAATGTTTATGATTTAGATAGTAGCAAGAGAGTACCTGTCTTATGAGAAAAGTAAGTTTATTCTTTTAAATGTTTAATTTCAGACTTTATTTAAAATTTTTTTTAAAAGCAAATAATGCTAAAACACTTGAAATTAACAGGAATTCCCTGTCATGGACTACTGTCCCCACATCTGAAGTTCAGATTCTCCAGAGAAGAAAACTGCTAGTCTCCTGCAGTGGTGGAAACGAAGTAGTTGCTTAGCCTCACAAAGTGGAGGAGAAGGGGGGATTGGGTCCTAATTGCACCGTATATAGATTTAATCAGGTTTTCTGTTTTCATGCCCATGCCTTCCATTGTACCAAGTGCCTTCAGCTTCTGATCCCTCTTTTGGCTCTGTGGGGGCAAATTTGCTGCTGATTGTCAGTATCACTGACTGTAGACATGTGGGTTTCATCTCACTCCATTTGTCCTTTTCATATACATTGTACCTTCGTGCTTTGATGTTTCCTGGCTTCATTGAAGCTTGTGTATTTTATTAATTTCCTTGTTTTGTGGTAGAAATGTTTTTATTGTGTATATTAGTTTCTCTTGCTGCTATAATAAAGTACCACAAACCAAGTGGTTTAAAAGAGCACAGTTCTAGAGGCTGGAAGTTTAAAGATCAAGGTGTTGGCAAGGTCATGCTCTTCTGAAACCTGTAGGGGTGAATTTTTCCTGGCCTTTTCTACCTTCCGGCATTTGCTGGCAATCCTTGACATCCTTTCTTTGGTTTGTAGATGCATTGCTTCAGTCTCTGCCCCTGTTGTCACATAGCCGTCTTCTCCCTGTGTGTCTCTCTGTCTCTTCTCCCCTTCTTATAAAAGACACCAGTCATACTCGATTAGGGCCTGCTTTCATACTGACTTGGTTATATACGGGTTTAACAAGACTATATTTTCAAATTAGGTCACATTTATAGGTACTGGGAGTTAGGGTTCAACATACAGTTTTGGAGGGAGCCACAATTCAATCTATAACACTGCCATTTTAGAACCAGGAGTATTTTGGATGGTAGTATTTTGGAGCCAGGAGTATAGTATTTTAGATGGTAGTAAGTCATATTTTCTATATGATAAAGTTGTTTTGAAATTTAATAGAAAAAATTAAGAATAACTGCCTAAAATTCTGAATATCCTAAAATAAATCCTGAAATAAATATTTATAGTAAGTATGAAAAGTTCTCACATGTAATGAGAAAACAGCAAGGGTTAATTAACAGTGGACATGAATAAACTGTTCATATCAAAGTATTGAGTAAGACTGTGTTAAAGATTCTTTCATACATTACTTAAACCTTATAAATTGGTATATTAATGTGACCCTTTTGGACAGAGATCTGAAAACAGCATATCAAACCATAAAAATGTTCACAGCCTTTGGTCTTACTCAACAAAAAATTGAGTGCTTTGTACTTAGTCACTCTGCTAAGTACTAGGGATTTGGTGCCAAACGGGAAAGACAAAGTCTCAGCCTTTGTTTATATAAAGTATCATCTTTTTGGCAAAGAAGTAACATACATGAGGATCACAATGTTCATCCACTCTCTTGGTTTTTCTACTTTACTGTTAGTTCCTTAGTCTCTCTTACTGATTTCTCTTCATTTTCCTAACCTGTTAACACATTGGAAAGCCCTAAGACTCAATCTTCTTTTCATCACTTGATTGTCTCATTCAGTTTTATATCATCTATATGATGATAATTCCTCAATTATTTTTTCTCTGCCCAGAACCTCTCTCTTGACCTTTTAGACTCAGATATCCAGTGACCTATTTGACACATCTCTATTTGGATGTCTAATAGAAATCTCAAAGTTCACTCCTCCCAAATTGAGCTTGTTTTCATCCCTTCCAGCTGCAACATCATCTCAGTTCTAATTGCATTTGTATAATCACTTTAGGCCAAAAATATTCGAGTTCTCTTTTACGTCTCTCTTTTTTCATACCCCAAATGTGATCGATCCATCCACAAATCTTCTTTACCCTCAATACATTTAGAATCTAACCACTTCTCCCCATCTCTGCTGTTGCCACCCTAGTCTACGCCACCATGATCTCTTACCTTCCCACTCTCCACACTTCAGTCTGTTTTCAACACAGCAGCCAAGTCCTTTAAGAATGTTAGTTACACTTGTCTCGCCTATGCTCAAAGCCCTCTGGTGGCTTTCCAGCTCAGAGTAAAAGCCAAAATCCCCTCAAAGGATGCATAAGGCGATTCGGCTTCCTTTAATATGTTAGGGCTCATCACTCACCACCCTCCCTCATCACTGAATCTGCTCCAGCTCCTCTGCCTCCTGAACACAATGGGCACATTCCCACATCAGGACATTTGCTCTTGCCATTCCCTCTGCTTATGATCCTCTTCTCATATTGCCTCATGGCATGCTCCCTTGCCTCCTTCAGGCTTTGGCTCAGTGTTACCCGAGTTGGGCCTTCCCTAATCACTCTATTTAAAATTACTCCCCTTTTACCTATTCTTATCTCCCCTACCTAATATTTCTTCTAATTTATAGTCATTACACTTTTACTTAATTACTGTGTCTATTCTCCATTCCTAGCCTAGAGTATAAGCTCCATAAGGACATGAATTTTTGTCAGTTGATGTTCACTATCACATTGCTATTGCTTAGAACAGTGCCTGGCAGTATAGAAGGTGCCTGGTAAATATTTGTTGAATGGATGGATGGATGAATGAGTGGCAAAAAACTGGAAGTAACTTACATGGCTCACTAAACATTATAGAAATTATTTAGTAAATTATTTTACATTCACTAGTATGAAATATTGAGTTATTTTAAATACTTGCAAAATCTGTAATCTTGTAGGGAAATACTCTTGATAGAAAATAAAATTCTGTTCACACTTTAGCAAGGGTTATTGAATGTCCACTGTGGAGAAGTATAACACAGTTACTAAGTGTTCTAACTTTAGTCAGACCCAGATTCAAAAACTTTCACAGCTGGCCCACCATCTTTCAGATACTTCCTGCTTCCTTGAGTGTTTATGTTTCTGTAAGGAAGAGAAGACCCACGACCAAGTTTCTTTTTGACTCTTCATTTGTCCAGATTATCAGCTGTATCTAAGGCTGTTTCCCCTCAGTCATAAGAGTGGTGGCAGGAGCAATAAAGTTTATTTTCCTTTGTTTACTCAAGAAAGAAAGAAAGAGAGGTACAGAAACAGACTGTTTTCCGAAAGGGCAAGGAACTTCCTTTTCAGTAGCCCCTAGAAAATCTTTCAGATTTTACTAGTCTGAATTAGGTCATGTGCCTACCGCTAAACACTGTGACTGAAGGAACAGGATTATGCTGATGGATCTGATCCAGCCCCCTCTCTGGAGTTAAGGAATAGGTCAGCTTTCACTATAGGCCCTAATGGCCTATTTTTTGTTTCTACTTTTGGCACCCTGAGCCAACAAGACTTCCTAGGGTGACTGCAGTCACATGATTAGGACAGCAAATTTTGACATAGAGTAATAAATTTAACATCCTTACTTGGATGTCCCATAGCAGTTCACACACAGTGTGTTTAAAATTAAACTCATCAACTTCTCAACTAGCTCCTATTAACCCAATCTCAGTATAATAATAAATAAGACATGGTCACTGACTTCATAATAATTGTGTGTGAAAAGAGATATCAAATAGGAAATTAGTTCATAATTTTTAATCATATGAAAAAGATAAATAAATTAAAATAGTTATTATTCTCTGTCTGGTTGGCATGTTTAATGTTAATTTTCCCCTTACGTTATTTAGTAAATTTCCATTAATGTGGTTATATAACATGCCAATTATCAATAAGAGATTTGCAAAGAGAAAGAGGTATGTGCAACAACCCTAATTTATGGTCTCCTGTGTGGAGGTTTTATTACTGGTGTAGAAATGTGTTCATACTAGCTGCTTCAAAAATGCATGGTCTCTGTTTATGAATGATCTTTCTCTAGAAGTTACTGTAGCTCATATAGGTATGTTTGTTTTGCCTGTTTTAGATTTTTAAAAGGCTTTCAGGGAGCAGAATGTCCTCATTAATCTTAATTAAGTAGTATGCTGTTAGTTAGCTTAGTATCTGCAACATGCCGGGCAGTGTCATTATGCTAAGTGCTAGAGATACAAAAATAAATACACACTGCCCTCAGAAAGCTTACAGTTAATGGAGAGGTTAGATAAACCGATAGTCAGCTATAATACAGTCTGACAGATGCCATAGCAGAGGTGATCACAAATTGAGATTAAATTTGTGTAATGATTGCACTGTGAATTATGGTTAAACTGATCTTTTTAATTCACAGAATCTTTCTTCAGTTCGTGTGGTAGTTTACATAAACTAAGTGAAGAGCCACTGATTCCTCCTCCACTTCCTCCTCGAAAAAAGTTTGATCATGATGCTTCAAATTCCAAGGTAGTCAATCGGACTTAGGGTTTGCCTTACTCATCTCATTCAAAGTTGTAAATCTTTAAAACTGTGTTTATTCTTATAAAGAGTCTCAGTTAGAATCTGGTGACCCTTTATGGTTTTTAAATGTTTGTGTGGTTTTATTAAGAAATACTTTTTTAAAAGATATTATTTATTTTTAGAGAGAGGAGAAGGGAGGGAGAAAGAGAGGGAGAGAAAACTTCAATATGCAAGAGAAACAATGTCCATTGGTTGCCTCTCACATGCCCCCAACTGGGAACCTGGCCCACAATCCAGGGATGTGTCCTGACTGGGAATTGAACCAGTGACCTTCGGTTTTCAGGCCAGCACTCAATCTACTGAGCCACACCAACCAGGGCTATTTGAAGAATAAGTAATTGTTTAATCCTCATAATTCTTTTTCTTTTAAGATTTTATTTATTTATTTTTTTTTAGAGAGGAGAAGAGAAGGAGAAAGAGAGGGAGAGAAACATCAGTGTGTGGCTGCCTCTTGTGCGTCCCATGCTGGGGACCTGGCCTGTACTCAGGCATGTGCCCTAGACTGGAATCAAACTGGCGACCCTTTGATTCGCAGGCGAGCACTGAATCTATTGAGCCACACCAAGCCAGGGCTTTTTTATTTTTTAAATCCTTATAATACTTTTAAAGTGCTGAGCAAATTCACAGATACTCAGAAGTGTATTTTCTTTCCTGTAGAGATAGACACAACTTTATTATTCCGAGCATTCTGCAGACTTTAGGGAGCTTCAGAATCACCTGGAAGCCTTGCTAAAGCCAGATTGCCAGAGTTTCTGAGTTAGTAGGTCTGGAATAGGGCCCAGTAATTTGCATTTCTAACAAGTTCCCCACTGTTGCTGATACTACTGGATCCTGGATCACACTTTTGAAACCGTGACTCTAAGCCTCACTGGGAAAAGTAGAAAAGCATGGCCAGAAACTAGTAGCTGGATATTAAGTCCTCTCAACATCATGTTCTTCCATGTCTACAAAATTATATATTCTTTTCATTCATTTGCCTATTATTATCATTAAAGTTCACAAATTTATGAAATGTATATACAAAGCAAGATAACCTAAGGTATTATGTTCTAAGATTTCAATGAAAACAACTCATATAAAAATATTAAACTGGGCCCTGAATTAAACTGGGAGTAATTTATTCATAAATCTGATCATGAAATCAAATTAACCTGTTTTGAACGTCTGGATTCAACTTGACACACAGGAATTTTTCATCCTTTTAAAAACTTTTTTTTTAGAAGTAATTTTTTAAAAGATTATTTATTTATTTATTTTTAGAGAAGGAAGGGAGGGAGAGGGAGAAACATCAATGTGCAGTTGCTGGGGGCTGTGGCCGGCAACCCAGGCATGTGCACTGACTGGGAATCGAACCTGCAATGCTTTGGTTCGCAGCCCGCGCTCAATCCACAGAGCTACGCCAGCCAGGGCTCCTTTTAAAAACTTTTTGTTACAGATTTTTCAGTAGAACAGAAGTATAATTTAATTGCTTTTTTTAAAGGGAAATATGAAATCTGATGATGACCCCCCTGCTATTCCACCGAGACAACCTCCTCCTCCAAAGATAAAACCCAGAGTTCCTGCTCCTACTGGTGCATTTGATGGGCCACTGCATAGTCCACCGCCACCGCCGCCGAGAGATCCTCTTCCTGATAGCCCTCCACCAGTTCCCCTTCGGCCTCCGGAACACTTTATAAACTGTCCATTTAATCTTCAACCGCCTCCACTGGGACATCTTCACAGAGATCCAGACTGGTTCAGAGACGTTAGCACTTGTCCAAATTCGCCGAACACTCCTCCTAGCACACCCTCTCCAAGGGTACCACGTCGATGCTATGTGCTCAGTTCTAGTCACAGTAATGTTGTTCATCCCCAGGCTCCCCCTGTTCCACCAAGGCAGAATTCAAGCCCTCACCTCCCAAAACTGCCACCAAAGACTTATAAACGGGAGCTTTCACACCCCCCATTGTATAGACTGCCTTTGCTAGAAAACGCAGAAACTCCTCAATGATCTTAGCCATATGTAGTCATTGACACTGGAATGATATTTGTAAAGTTCTTTTTTTAATTTATTTTAAAAAAGGCATAGTATTTTAGTACTTTTTACAAAGAATGCTCTTAAAAATGCTACTGATCAAATAAGCTTTCAAAAATTGGAAAAATAAAAATATAAAAGTCCTTTGCCATTATCCTCAGGTGATCAGTAGCATTGCCTTGTCTTGGATCCTCAGTGCTGCCAAATGGCCAGTATAAAGAATTTATATTTGCACTGTAGACTCTGCTAAAAATATGGTTTAAAGTAACATTGATTGCACTGAAAGGGATAGTGCATTTGTGGAATTTTTCGAATTTGAGTAATAACTGCCTTTTTAAGGCAGTAAATTTACACAAATATAGGGGTGTGTGGTGTTACTGATTTTTAAACCTCTCTGACCATCTTCCAGTTTTTACATTTAGGAGAATTGTAACACCCACTGTTCTTAAACTCTTTAATGCCATGTCTTAAATGCCAGAATTTGCTGCTGAAGACAAAAATGAAAAATAGAAAGAAAAGAATAGAGTGCACTGTTTATTATTTTGTCAAAATGTCAACAAAAAGACTACCTAACCCAATCTTAGAGGAGAAAAGGGCATGTATCTTATTCGTATGTGCCTTTTGTTTTGCAGAACTGCGGTGTCTTTAGCAAATGACTTGCCTATTGTTTTGGAAATCAAACAATATGCCATGTATGTACAGTTTTGTTTATAGTGTATATTTGAAGATAATGCTAATAACCTATATAAATTTAAATGACTCGAGGCCTATAATGCATCTGCTACTTTACTAATTCATAAATTCAGAAGAAAAGTTTCCTGTGGCATAGGAATCAACTGCCTTGCCTTCAAAACCTGGTAACTTTGTCTATAAATCTTGTGTTAACTAAAATTTTCTTAAAATATTTTTTTTATATTGGTAATATTTAAACCAGCAAATACTTAAAGCTTTATTAAACTTTTTAATCAGAGAAGTGAGTAAAACTTTTACTTACCATTTGGACTCCTTTGTTCAAAGTGATAAAGAAGTGTGTTCTGCTGATAGTGCTGTAGCAGCAGTTGTAAGGTAGCTGAAAGCCACGTTGTTTATTTACTGGTCTGTGGCCTTTTATCGTGCTTTGTATCAGAGTTCTTAACAAGATCAATAAATCACCCCAGTCTTAATTTTTAAAAGACTTTTAAAAGACGTGTTTTCAATATAAGGAACAAGGGGGGAGATTATTGAGCACTGTAGAAATATTTGTACATACGTTATTTTCAATGTTTTTGTACAATTTCAGTTATATAATCCCAAAGCATTTAAGTGGTGTAAAGTTTAGAGGGATAACTGTCTTCACTGCTAAATGCAATCAGCAAGCCTCTAGCAACCATTTTTGAATTATTAAAAAATTAGGAGCATACTGGCAACTTGTCATAAACAGGATTATAGCTATCCTTGGTAAACTCTTGGGAACTACCTGGATTTAAGGCCAGTAACTGCTGCGTGGGTCAATCTCCAGCCAGGTAAAAACATCGAGGTTGGCTTGGCTTTGTTTTTTAAAGACATATTATTGTACTCTCTTCGTCTGGAAAAATGATTTAAACCAGACTGGTGATTTAGGGGAGAGGGAGGCAGTCCGGCGCCAGAGGAAGCGGTGGCCAGCCTCGGCCACGCCCGATAATGCTGCCTTCCGGGCTTTGTGCCTTCGCTCCGGAGTCGGAGTCGAGGGGCCACCGGCGCCACTAGGAGGCGCCGAGCTCTTCGCCAGGGCGGGTCTCGGGGTGATGCGCGTGGGTGTGACGTCACTTCGCGCGCCGCCTGCTGTTGCCGGGCAGCAATGGAGGTTGCTCCGGAGTCTTCCGTGGAGGACCCAATGCGGAACTTCGTGCGGACTTTGGAGAAGACAGATGGCACGGTGCTGCGACTGCAGCAGTATGGCTCTGGCGGCGTGGGCTGCGTAGTTTGGGACGCAGCCATTGTCCTTTCTAAATATCTGGAAACGCCCGGGTTTTCCGGCGCTGGGGCCCACGCGCTGAGCCGGCGGTCAGTGCTAGAGCTGGGCTCCGGCACCGGGGCCGTGGGGCTCATGGCCGCTACCCTCGGGTAAGAGCTGGTGGGAGGGGCGCTACTTTAGGAAACTGATTACTGGCTTTCCACCCTTCTGCCTACGCCTCAGTCGACGTTATTTTATAGGGCAGATGTTGTAGTTACCGATCTTGAGGAATTGCAAGACTTGCTGAAGCTGAATATTAATATGAACAAGCATCTTGTCACTGGTTCTGTTCAAGCCAAGGTACTGAAATGGTTTGTATGGCCTTTTGGCTTGTTTTAATAACGATTTGTAGTTTGCTTTAAATTGTGTTTTGCCAAAAGCATGGTTAATAGGAAGGGGATCTCCCGGGTCTTGTTTTTAAAACAAGGATTTTAAAATTATTAAAGCAACAGTTAAAATATTTGGTTGACATTTTTAAGGGGGGAAGAAATAGAAGACTTTACATCTCCACCAGACTACATACTGATGGCCGACTGCATATACTACGAAGAGGTAAATATTCAATGAGAGAAATCTCTTTAGAAGATGTACTGTATTACCTGGATTCTAGAGCACATTTTAAGATACCTGAATGCAGGCTATTGTCACCAGGTGCTATGTATATACACTCGTGTTTAACGTACAGGTCTATGAATCATGTTGAGAAAAGTGTTATGTGCATTTTAGTAGAGGCTTCTGTAAAGTTTTTAAAGAATTTTTGCTATTAAGATCTGTTTTTAAAAAGCTTTTTTTTTAAAACTTAGCTGTTGCTAGTGAACATATAAAGCATAACATTGAGAATTAAATTACGTTGACAGTCATCGTTCTGTGACATGATTTATTAGACTCAGAATGATTTTTAAAAATTACCAGTTTGTGTATAGCAGATATCACTCGTTTTTTTAAATTATGAATATTGAGTCAACTTATGTTCAGGTTAGATCACACTTGCTTTTGTAGGTAAATTGCTGATTATTTAAATCCCAAGTTAGATTAAATAACATTAAATTTTTAATAGTGAAGTTATTTCCACTTGTTTTCCCATGGGAACTCAAAAATGAAGTTACATGACTCTTTGGAAACTGAAGTCAGTACAGTGGTTAAGAGGAGTTTACTAATCATTAGTTACAGAGTCTTTATTTCTTTGTTGGATTGATTCAAAGATGGGTAAATTGTAGGGGAGGTATAATTATACTCTCTAGCTTCCCTAGACCTTTTTACAATAAAAATATGTTATTTTTTTAAAGTCTCAAACAAAAATTATATTCTGTTTTTTGAACAGTCTTTGGAGCCGCTGTTGAAAACTCTAAAAGATCTCAGTGGACCTGAGACTTGTATTATATGTTGTTATGAACAGCGAACAATGGGAAAAAATCCAGAAATCGAGAAAAAATATTTTGAGGTGGGTACTCTACTAGACTGATCTTTGTAGTGAT
Organism: Tonatia bakeri; assembly: GCA_004024845.1. Classification (NCBI taxonomy): domain Eukaryota; kingdom Metazoa; phylum Chordata; class Mammalia; order Chiroptera; family Phyllostomidae; genus Tonatia; species Tonatia bakeri. The sequence goes on along the minus strand of PVIA01000440.1, from coordinate 371,564 downwards.
TATCCTTCAGGGCTAATCACTCCTCCTTCAGGGAGGCTCTGTGTGACTGTGTTCAAGTGTATTATGAACAAGTATATTATTGTGATTTTGAGTCAGGAAAACATTCTGCTTTAAAAAACCCAAGGAGGATTCTTCAAAGCCCACCATTCTGCTAAGCCCCTTCCCTTTTTTCATCTTTTTTGAGTCTTTACTTCTTTTTATTTTTAATAAGTTGATCTAGTATATACAGAACAATGTAAAATAATAGTGGTGATGATGCCCTTGTGTTTTCTGAGAAACTTTACAATGTTTCTTTATTAAATGTGCTGGCTTTAGGGAATATACTAATGACGTATATATTACTTTTGGAGAATACGTCATAGAAAATGGAATGTGATGTTTTTACTTCTGTTTTCCTCTGTGTTTTTGTGAAAACTTCAACAGAGATACCTGTTTTCAGGCTTTGATATTGTTGTTTTTTTTTTAATAAAAATTTACAGGAATGTGCCAAAGTAGTACATACAGTCCCATGTATCTTTCACCCACCCTCCCCCAGTGGTCACCCAAACCGTTTTTATGGACAAAAATCCATCATATTACAAGTGACTCCTGTTGCGGGTGCTTACATATAGCCCTGCAATTTTATCCACTGAAAGGACTGTGGTTACACGAGAAAGCAAACGTGTGACTCTGCCTCAGATACATGCTGAAATTTTTTTTTAAGGTTTTTCTTGAATGTTAGGAATATTAATGAACTTCTGAAACTTTATCATTGAAAGTTTTTATATTATTAAACAGTTCCGATTAAGTTTTAAAAATGTAAAATGCACGTATATCAAGTGCCCAGCTCAATTTTTCATGTGTATACACCCAAATAACCACTACTCAACATAAGGATATGGAACATTTTTAAGACCACAAAAGGCTCCCCATGTTTCCCCTTCCTAGTCAGTACCACAAATAACCACTATTCTGACTTCTGTCACCAAAATACAGTTCATATCACTGAATTTGAAGTATATCTCTTTTAAATTTATAGCTCCTTCAACTAGACTTTGACTTTGAAAAAATTCCTTTGGAAAAACATGATGAAGAATATCGAAGTGAAGATATTCATATTTTATACATCAGAAAGAAAAGATCGGTAAATACATTCCTGGCTCTTTATCCTCTGAAGGAGGTTTCTTTAGCTGGATGCTGTCTCTGAGCTTATGTGTGATGTAGATGTTGATTTTGTGTAGGGAAATAGCTGTGATGATTCACTGGACTCAGGCGTTAACTCAGTATTAAGGTCACTTTATTTGACCTTGGGTTCTTCCTCTAAAGTAAGGCAGGCTTCTTCTATAAAGGTCCTTTCCAGCTATAAATTATATAGCTTTATAATTAGGCATTACCTCAGACAAGTAACTTAGCTATTTATAAGTTTATGTTATTGGGTTGGCCAAAAAGTCCGTTAGGTTTTTTCCTGTAAGATGGCTCTAGTAGCACTTAATTGTTTTTAACTTCTTTTTTATTAGACACAATTTTTATTCAAAACAATTTTATTAGACTGTATTATGACAGCTGTCATATCAGCATGGGTTGAAAAAACTTACAAAAATTGGTGAATTTTTGTGCAGCCATTTTAATATTGAAGATGGAAGAAAAACAATATTTTTGGCATATTGTGCTTTATTATTTCAAGAAAGGTAAAAACACAACTGAAATGCAAAAAAAGATTTGTGCAGTGTGTGGAGAAGGTGCCGTGGCTGATTAAAAGTGTCAAAAGTGGTTTGCAAAGTTTCATGCTATTGTTTTCTCACTGAATGATGCTTCATGGTTGGGTAGACCAGTTGAGGTTGACAGTAATCAAATTGAGACATTAATTGAGAACAGTCAACATCATACCATGCGGGAAGTAGCAGCGAACATACTCAAAATACCCAAATAAATATGAAAAAATGTGTCCTTTATTTTACAGAAAAAACTACACTGACTTTTTGGCCAACCCAGTATTTCTTTGAGATTTTTAAGTGCCAGCTCTGACCTTTGTGAACTTTTTCCAACCATTCAAAAATTTTTAATAGTCCAAGTAAAATACAACACCCCTTCCCTGGTGGTCCGGTGGCTAAGGTTGTCCGCTTTCACTGCTGCAGCTCAGGTTCAGTTCTTGGTAAGGGAGGTTAATACGTTGAATCACTGTGTTGTCCACCTGAAACCGATACATTTATGTCATCTGCACTTCAATAAACAATTTTAAAAAGTAAAATGAAACCAGGCAAATCTGTCCAATAGTGAAAAATGCATTCAGTTAAGTAGAATTTATCTTACACTCTTTTGTTGCTTCCTTTGCTTGTTATATTTTATGCAGGTTGCTTCTGTGATACCTAGAGTTTGAATCTGTAGAAAGGAGGAATTGTATCCATTTTTTCCTCCAAGCACCTTTTGTATTTGTGACTGGTTGTTATAAGGCAGGGGCATGATTAATTTTATGAATTAAGGATGTTAAACACTTTTTTCTGTTATCTTTGCTTTGATTGAATTTGTGATGTTTTCCGATTATTGCAAATTTTAGCCAAAAGCAAACAACTTGTAATTTGGGGATCGAGATTGGATGTTAGGACTGGAAGGTGAAAGGAGTGGTGGGCTCAGTAATTCAGACCCATGAGCGCTACATGGCACAATGCCGGAGATAACAAAGATTGAAAAATGGCTTGTGACTTAGTCGAACCAGTTTTAGCTGAAGTTGCATAGTTTTAAAAGTAAAATTTTTTTTGAGGCATAAAGATTTTGTCTTCTAAATATATAAGACTTTATTTTGGCAAAGAGTCTTTTTTTTTTTTTTTTAAGATTTTATTTATTTTTAGACAGGGGAAGGGAGGAAGAAAGGGAGAGAAACATCAATGTGCAGTTGCCTCTCATGTGGCCTCTACTGGGGACCTGGCTTGCCGCCTAGGCATGTGCCCTGACTGCGAATCAATTCTGTGACCCTGACCCCGCAGGCCAGCACTCAATCCACACCAGCCACAGTCTTTTTTAAAAATTGATATAATTCATGTACCATAAAACTCACCCTTTTAAAAAGTGTACAATTCATTGGTTTTTAGTATATTCACAGAGTTGCACAACCATGACCACTTTTCTAATTTTAGATATTTTCTTTATCCCAGAAAGAAACCCCATACCTGTAAGAGATACTTCCTGTTCCTGCCTAAGCCCCTAATTTGTGGTTACCAATTTAGTCTGTCTCTGTGGATTTGCCTGTTCTGAATATTTCATATACAGGTATCCCTTGCTTTCTGAAAGTTCACATTATGCCATTTTGCTTTTACAAAAGACCTACATTAGTATGGTAATGGCTTCTGTAAACAAGAAAATTCTGTTTGGATTTCTTTTGGTTAGTGAAAACGGATACTAATGTAGGTCTTTCATAAACGCAAAGTGGCATAATGTGAAACCGGGGTACTTTCCACTTTATGCCATTTCAGCTTGTGAAAGGCTGCGTAGGAATTTACGATGGGGTGGGGGTTCAGGGGAGCCACTTGTAAATGAAATCACACACTATGTGGCTTTTCTGGGTTTGTCTTTCATTCAGCACAGTGTTTTTAAGGCTTAGCTATGCTGTAGCACACTTTGTCACTGAACTCCCTTTTTATCGTTGAATAATATTTTTTGTATGGATATTCCATACCTTATCCATCCATTTATGAGTTTAATAAGCCTTTTAATATTTTTCACTTTTTGGTTCTAATGGATAATGTTGCTATGAATATTCATGTAAACATTTTTGTGTGACACATGTTTTCACGTCTTTTGGGTATATTCCTAGAATAGAATTGCTAGCCATATGGGAACTCTATGTTTAACCTTTTGGGGAATTACCAAACTGTATTCCAAACTAGTGTAACATTTTGCATTTCCACTAGCAGTGTGTGAGTCCCAGTTCTCCATATCCTCACCAGTATTTTTGTCATTGTTCATCTTTTTGATTATAGCCATCTCAGTAGGTACGAAATGCTATTTCATTATGGTTTTATTTTCATTTCCCTAGTGATTAATGATGTTGAATTTCTTTTCACATACTGAACTGGCCATTTGTATGTATTTGTAGAAGTCATAGTTGAAAAATTTTTCATATATTCTGGATACTAGACCCTTAACCAGATACATAACTTCCAAATACTTTCTCCCATTCTGTAAATTTTTTCATTGTTTTGGTAGTATGTCCTTAAGCACCGAGGTTTTTGGTTTTGTGCTTAAGATCATGTCAAGTGTATCCGTTTTTTCTTCAGTTGCTTGTGCTTTAGATAGCAGCAAAGAATCATCTCTAAACATTATGCATGACTGTTCTTTTGAATTTAGCCATTACTAGGCATATTAACCTAGTATTAAGTACCCAGTAAATACTTCATTTGTAATAATAAGAATTCAGTCTGTAAAGTGTCCTTTTTTTTTTCTTATAGAAATTTTCATCATAAAGTCTTTAATCATCTTACCCAAGCCTCTAACAACCTGGGTAAGCTAAAGATGTGAATGGAGCATGTGAATATAGCATGGGAAGATTGTGTTCGCAGATTTTTCCAGCATGTCCTTAAAGATCTGATATTTAGACGACAACCATCCTGGGCTGCAGCAAAACGAAAAATCACCATCTGCCCACCTGCCAGTCGGCCTGAAATCCAACTTAGTTTACTTTTAGCGCAGCATCAAGTTCTGCTTAAGAGAAACGTTGTGTATTAATCATTTCTCAAATAAAAATAGGTATTGAGGTTAGCCTAAAGTTGGCCAAAGATAAACAGTGAAGCAGCATAATTGACTTGGTTTATTTTCAGGAAATTAGAGATAAATTTTATTTAATTTCTAAAGAAAAATATCCACTGCTATATAATAAAGTTTAAATTCAAACCAGTAAATTTTAGTTTATCTTCTAAATAGGTAAATCTAAAAGGTTTTCCTTTTAACATAATTATGCAGTGGTTTTTGTATGTGTCTTCCTCATTGATTTTATGATAGCTTTAATACTTAAGTGTTCTTGTTCATTAAAAAACTGAAAAGGTTTTGTATACTTACATTTGCCAAAGTTTTAATCTTCTACCATACATGTCTACATGAGTTAAATAGTAAGTTATACTGTAGTGAGTTGGTAAATGAAATCAGGAGGTTATGAGGGGTGGGAAGCTATCATAAAATTTTTTCATATGAGAATGAGTGAAAATAAAAAGCCCACTTTCAGGCTCTTGCACTGAAGTGGCTCATGAATGGCCAAAAAGTCCGTTACGTTTTTTTCTGTAAAATAAAAGACATTTTTCATTTTCACCAATAACTATTGATTTGGGTGTTTTGAGTATGTTGGCTATCTCCTGCTATTGGCTTCTAGTGGGTAGAGGCCAGGGATGCTGCTAAACATCTTCCAGTGCATAAGACAGCCTCACAGCAAAGAATTATTTGGCCAAAATGTCAATAGTTCCAAGAAACTTGGCACACCACTTTTTTGAAATATTCAGTCTGTCACAGCATCTCCGTACACTGAACAAATCTTTTTTTGCATTTTAGTTGTGTTTTTACCTTTCTTGAAATAAGAAAGCATAATATGCCAAAAATGTTGCATATTTTCTTCCATTTTCAGTATTAAAATGGCTGCACAAAAATTCACCAGTTTTAATTTTTTTTAAATGCACGCTGACAATGATAGCTGTCACAATACAATTTTAACAAAATTGTTTCGAATGAAGTGACAGCTAAGCACTACTAAGCCATCTACAGGAAAAACAATACTTTTTGGCCAACCCAATATATCTTCCCAGAAAAAGTGGCTAAAAATCACTGGTGTTAACTTGTTTACATGAAACAAACATTTTTAAATAACCACAAATGTAGTTCTGTATACATTTAGGAAATCATTTTGATTCTGTGTAGTCTTTTTTATGTTATGATAATCATTTGCTCACAGACTGATCTGTCTAGAACTTGTCTCACCAGTTCCAAAGAGTAACAGTAAATGATAAAATAATGGTACTTACAGGCATTGGTGCTAGCTAGGTTGCACATTTTATGTGTTAAAATAAACTTTCTTTTTGAGATCCTGTGACTCTGCGAATGTTTCAGAAATTGCTTTGAAGGAAATGAACTTCTAAAGCAGATAACTACTTTCCAGAAGAGCAAAACAACCTTCTTTAGAGAAATTAAGGATTAAAGTCAAGAGAATAGTTCTTTCCTTCAGGCTTACTTCAGTCTTTAGTTTGTTTTGCTGTTCTTTTTCAAATACTTTGTTCATACTGCCCTTAGCATTTTATTAATGATTTTACTAAGTTATTATAACCTAAATATGTGATAATTTGTTACAGAGAGCACCAGGTATTATTTATTAGTGAAGTCTTAAGACATGACCACTTCCTAGCTTGTTCCATAACATTGTGGAACTTGTAAAACTAAGTTTGGTATTGACCAGCTGTAGGAGCCTCCCAGATTCTTCAGGTCCTTTTTCACCCTCCTCTCCTTTTCACTACGCTTGTGATAGACAGTCTGCCTGTGGGTCTTCAGCCTCAAGTGTCCCTTGACATTCCCGTGAAAAGCCCAGCTCCTTTACCTTGGATGGGTGCACCTTACACCCCAAAACTTCCTGGAGGAGTCATTGTGAGGTCAGCCTCCATTCAACGTCGCCAGAATCACACCTTTGTGCGTGCTTCCCTTCCTGTCGTATTCCCAGGTCCCCACATTCTAAGATCAGGCAACTACTACTGATGGTTAGGACCAGTGAGCCCTGCAGGGCTTACTGGCAGTTCACGTAATGTGCCTTATCACTAATAACCATTTCCCACAAGGTCAGGGAGGCCTGGGGTGGGAGAGGTCTTTTGCAGGAGTGCAGTGTAGAAGAATGGGATTTAGTTCAGTCCTTTGGGCTAAACGAGGTGCATCTGCACTTAGAAACCGTGGGAGGGAGGTCTGAGAATAATTCAATATTCTCAAAATAATGAGGGACCAGCATTTTTCCCACCTGGGTGGATTTGTGTTTACCCAGCAGATCAGCATGTTTGTTGTTTTATCCAAAGCATAGGAATGGAGTTGGAGAGGTAATGTCAGACACAGAGGTATTGAAGGTGGATCCTGCCAGCCTGAGAGTTGATACATGAACTGGGGGCTAGAGAATTGCAGCAACTTGGGGTTAAAAGGCAGGTGCAACAGATGAGTGTGGCGCAATGCCTCTTGGCTGGGAGTCAGCCAGAATATAACTAACTCTCAAATCTCTAAGGGCAGCCAGTGCAGGGTGGAGCTGCTCAGGGTTGAGCCTCTGGCTTTTCACACTAGTGGGGGTTGCACTGCACAGTGAAATCCCTGGGGCACTGACCGGAACACAGAGCCAGTTAGGGATCCCCCATAATAAGGCAGGGTTTCTCAAACAAGACTACACATGGCGTCACCTGGAGAATTAAAAGCAAACAGAAGCCATGTTCAGGTCCCATCCCAGTCCAGTTATATCAGGGACATGGTATTTTGCTAAAGGGCTCCAGATGGCTCTAATGTGTAGCCTAAATTGAGAGCTAACTGCAGTAAGGAAATCTAGCATCTTCTTCCCAAAGAGGAGAGCACAGGGAAGAGAAATATGAAAAACTATCCTTAATTAGAGTGGACCTGTATTTATAGGGAGGTAAAGACTTTTGAATGTAATGTGGAATCTTCTATGAAATAGATTTTAAAATAAACAGGACTGAGCTTTAGAAACTGATTATCTGAAAAGTCAGAGAATCTGGCCAAGAAGGTAGACGTGATACTACTGAGAATAGTAAGAAGCTAGGAAAATTCCTTGGCAAATGGAATAGGGAAACAGCTGAACAATCTGGCTGAGCAATTTACAGCCAGATGCAACAGGTCACCTCCCTAGAGGTAACATCTAGGTCTTAGTTGTATTTCAGCTCCAGGCCCAGAAAAGCAGCAAAACCAGTTTGGTGGGTGATGCAAGGACCAGTTGCCATGACCTCCTGCCTGGCACTGACCAACCAATAAAGATCAGAACACTAAAAGGACACACTTGGAAACTGCCAAATACTCTGCTAGAACCCCCCTCCCCTGCCACCACCACCACTCACACACGCCTGCCCTAAGACAAAGGACCCAGTGCACTGCATGCTCTCCCTCTGGGGAGCAGCCAGTGCCGTTACCCCGTTCTCTCATTTCCTCTCCCACAGCACGCATCTAAACTCAAAGGGTCCCCATGAGGCTTCAATCGGGAGAAATGGGCAGCAACAGCTTGTCCCAGGCTAATCCCCTGAACCTGTCCCCTTAGTCCCCTTTTCTCAGACTCCCAGTGAGTTAAGGCATCCCATCCCAGACTCCTGTTGCTTGTTCTAAGCTAACCCCTTCCTTGTTCCACTGTCCCCAGTTTTAATAAACGTACCCTCGTAGTACCTGGAATCATGTGAAATCTTTCCTACACAAAGTCAAGAACCCACACACTACAGCCGGCCCTAGGCAGACCCACTTAGGGCGAGGCCCCTGCTCGGTAGCACTACTCAAGTGGAAAGGGGAATTCAACAGCTGGAGAAAGAAAATCATTAACAGGTAGAGTCACCAGTGATTTGGGTCTCCTCTATATGCCAGTTATAATGAAAGATCTTTGAGGCTGCATAGCTCTGATTCTTAACCTGCTATAGTTCATAAGCAAGGGTCCATAGATCATGTGTTTGGTGAACTTGGGAGTGAAGTTATTTTTAATTCTTTTAGGAAGTACTGTGTTAATAATCCAAAATGATTGGTAATGGGATTTTTTACACAGTATACCTTTTAAATTTTTCTTACCCTTTTCCTTGAAAGTTTCCTTGTTACATGATGCCAGATGCAATATTGAACTCAGGCTACAGATGAATTCATTTAAAGAATAAGGGTCATAGACCTATGACTTGTTGTTCTAAAGGTTCCCTGTAGATGGCAGTACTTGACTTACCTTTAAACAGTTTGTAGAGAGGAAGTTGTTAAAACAGAATATTTTGAAGTGGAATCACACTTGCATTCTAAAGAAGAATTTAATTGGGTTCTAAAGAATAAACCTACCTCCCTGTTATGAGTTGCTCTCAGAATATAACATGGTTGTCTTAGTCTGTGTGGGCTGCTATAACAACTTACCGCAGATTGGATGGTTTATAGGCAACAGAAGTTTATTTCTCACAGTTCTGGAAGCTGGGAAGTCCAAGAGCAAGGTGCCCACTTCCTCATAAGCTGCTGTTCTCAATGTAACCTCACATGACAGAAGGGACAAGTGATCTCCCTGGGGTGTCTTCCTTTTATGGGGCACTAGTCCCATTAATGAGAGCTTCAGCCTCCTGATTGCTTCACTCCCAGAGGCCCCACCTTCAAATACCATCACGTTGGGCAAATAGGTTTCAATATACGAATTGGGGCGGGTAGGGCGGTGGGGTGGAACAAACATTTAAACCATAACAATAGTATAAGTGAAACTGGATTTCTTTTCTAATAAAATTATTTGGTTTATCTTCTTTGTCCATTGCATTCTGATATGCCTTTTGAATTTTTTAATGTCATTCGTAAAGCTACATAGATTGCAATTTGTAAAGCCTTCTGCAGTCTTCTATGAGAGAGACAGACATTTAAGAGGTTACATTCAAGTTCAGAAAATTCACCTTGAAAGTACCTTTTGTGTAATGCATGGTTTTACATCCGAGGTACTTGAATCTCTGTGGACGACACCAGTGTATCTTCCTCACTAGAGTTGTCAGTAGCTTTTACATCCAAACTAAAGCTCTGTCTTTGGCTATACCACACTCCTGTAAGCTGCATGCAGCTGTTTCACTTCCAGTTTGTCTTTTGCAAGGAATATCAGAATTTGAAAGAGTTGTTGATTCATTGGTAATAAACATTGTAAACGTAGAATAGTCCATTTCCATGCCATAGAGATCTTCATGCCAATATGACTACAGGGGAAAAAATTGGCAACAAAATTTTACTGAAAATCAAGTGATAGAAAAGCAAAGTTTCCACTTTACATAATATTTTGGGTAGGAAAGCAGTGAATTCTCAAATTTTATTCACCAGTTAGGTTAAAACTGTTAGTCATTTAACAGTTTAAAACTGTTGTGGTCATTTAGGACATTGTCGTAGTCTTTTGTGTTGGTAGAATTCTGTGAAGATCTAGTGTGTCCATCGATTGTAAGTTACATTTTATGTAATTCATTATTAATAACAAGATAGTTTTCAAAATAGTAGACTTTAAAAATATTAGAGCAGATTATTTCAGTGATATTTCTTTCCACGTGCGTTCTGAAAACAAAGTATTGTCGGAGCACACAGCCTCTGACACTGGATCATCTGGGTTTGAATCCCAGTTCTGCCATGCTAGCTGTGTGACCTCAGGAAGTGATCTGAACTCTGTGCCTCAGTTTCCTCAGATGTAAGGCGAGGATCGTAATAGTATCTACCTCATAGCCTGCCACAGGGATTAAATCAGTTTAGTACATGCAATGTATGTAGGTACCTGAGCAGTAAGTATTCTATAAATGTTGTGATTACAGGAGGGGTGCAGTTATTTGCATGTGGGGACTGGGGACATGTGCCTGATGCAAGTGGGTTTTTATCTGTGCTGCAGTGCCAAATCCAGGCATCTTTCTGACAGTATAGAACCCGTGTAAGCATCACCCCTCCATCACGATGGGAGGAGGTTGAGAATACTTTCACGGTTGTGTTATTTGAACAAGTAAACAATTTTAGAAGAAAATATGGTGGGGAAAAAAACTTTTGCTCTTCTTCATTTTTATTGTTCTAAAGCAAGTTTCTTGAGCATTCAAAGGCCAGTAGAAACAGAAAATCCTCATTTCTAAACATGGGAGTCTGGGCTTGCTGGCTGGAGCTGTAAGATTAACATTCCATTGCCCTGGATCTTAGGCAGTTCTTCCTTCTTTGGCTCTGTGTTAAAATGAGACCAGTTAGGCAGCAGGTTCTTATCTCCGTTTAAATGAGACCAGTTAGGCAGCAAGTAATTAAAGTACTCTAGCAGGTCATTTTTTTTGAAGTCTGGGGCTCGATGTATCTGTATAACCATTTTCAGAGGTTAGATGTATTTATTAACTCGAATGCTTCGGTAGCAGTCGCTTTCTGGATAAATGACCTTTTACCATGTCATAAGTGTCCAGTGGGCTGCAGGAGCTTAGCTTAACGAATCCCTCAGACTGTGTACCAGCGGGCAGGAATGAGAGCCAGAGCCTTGAGCCCTATCTGCTTCTCCGTGCGCCAGTATAAAGTGGCACATGTGCTTACTGTGTTATATTAAACTCCGAAGGCCTTTCTGGTTTCAGTTGATGGAAAAGATTGTGAGGATTGTCATGGACACTAAATAGTTGGTCTTAATTTTTAGAAACATTTATTACCTATAGTACAGTAACATTTTCATGAAGAGTAAGTTCACACTTTAATATTCACAAGGTTGAAAACAGTGCTACTTCTGCCATGTGAAACAAAGTGAGGGCTTTTGAAAAAGCTGCTCTAGCTGCAATTCTCAGCGGCTTCCGTGTTTCAGTAGTTAGCACATTGCCCTCACATGCTTAGCTCTGATGAAGCGCCACCAGCAGTCTGTGGAACCCTTGATGGGCCAGTGCTTTTTAGACACTCCCGGTGTAAGGCTTTAAAGGTTAACTCTGACTTCCCTGTGACTCTGTCAAGTCCAGGCATCCGCAGTCTAAGTTCCAGGTCTACATGTTGCCTCATTATTTGCTGTGATAAATCGTTGTCAGAGTTACACGTCTACAGTGCAAACAATCCCATGACTCTGCATTCAGTACCTGACCTTGGCCTTCCAGGGATGTGTCCTGAAGGCCCACCTGTTCTGTGTGCACAGTGCAGCTGCCTGCTGGGCCGCTCTGAGCATAAGTGGCGTGTTGTATCCGACACTGAGATGAGAAGCTTTACGTTTACATTCAGAACGAGCGTAAAAAACAATCTTGTGGCGTATCATTCACGGTGAACATGGGCCTGGTTTCCTGAAATTTAAAAACAGGAAAAACAAGTTTCACACTCCCACAAATAATAAATGTTTAACCAGAGAGTGTCTTTGGATTTCGGTGCTATTTATGAATGTAGGTACAATAATGTGCTTTTAAAATAATTATTCTTTCTAAATTTTGTCACAAGCCTTTTTAAAAAAATTCTGTGGTTCAGGCCTCTCTTTTCACTCTCAAGCATGTATTTGTCGCTACCATTTCGTCTGCTAACCCGAGAGTCCGTGGAAGAGGAGAGAACAGCGGAGGCTCAGCGTGGCTAGTAGAAACCAGATTCCTAATCTACTCTGGAAAATAGCCCCAGCTCAGTTCTAAATCCCATCACCTTCTCTCTATGCATCCAAGAGTGAACATTGTTTTTCTCTTCAGGAGAAAATGACTCTCTTGATTACTGCATAATCCAGCTTTATGTCTCAGGTGAGTTAAACTGTGCATGTTAGTGTCCCTTTGTGTCAAACGAGAGCTCTCCCCCCTGGAGAGCACCGGAGTGATGGTTGAACTAGCTAACATAAGGGGTGAGGGTAAGAAGAAGGCATCTCCACAGCGTGAGCCCCAGCTGTTCACTCTGAAAATTCAGGAAGGCAAGTTCATATAAATTAGAGAGGTGCAGAGTCTCCTTAGGTAAACAACACGTGAAGTGGCCCAGGAAAAACAAACAGAAGTCTCCTTGTCAGAAGGGAGGGATTCCAAGTTGAGCAGTGTGCCTGTCACTTACTTCTAGCTCCCACCACGACCTCTTCACCTCCTGGTTAGACTCTGTGTTCGCTGCCGGAAGGGAGGAGGAAGTCGCAGGGGAGATCCTGTAAAACGTCAATAAGATGCAAGGCTTTACTGAGTGGTGCTTCCCAGCAGAACGTAATACCAAAGCAAAACAAAACAGAGAACTGGCCCCCCACCCCGCAGACAGAGGAGGGCGCGGAGGGCGGGAGCAGAATTTAGAGAAGTGCCTGGAGACGCCACAGAAGACCGCAGAGGGGAGAGCAGATGAAATACGGCTTGTTGCTGGTGGAGTTTTCCACATTTAACCGTGCTATCTTCCCTTCTGCCTTCATCTGATCCACCATCCGTGACTTCTCTGAAACAATAAACTTATTTACTCTCTCAGTTTAGGCGGCAGATAACTATGCCAGGTGTCCAGGATACACACTGATACTCCTTCAGGGGCAAACAAATCAAGAAAATGAAATCCAAATCCATAACCTGAAGCCGCTCACCCATCCACAATATGAAAGATACATGCAGAAGTAATTGCAACTCTGGGAGAAGTGCAATAATAAAGGGGTCAGTTAGCCACAGCAGCAGTACAAAGGAGGGTGACCGTTGACTCTGCCTGGGTTGATCAGGGAGGATTTCATGAGAGGACCACTAATTTGACTTTTAAAGGATGGATTGGAGCCCACTGGGCAACCTGTCAGGGGTTCTAGGCGAATACCTGCAACCGTATCAAACACGATGGTTGCCGGAATATAGGGTGTGTGCAGCAGATGACTGGTAGGCAGGCGTGCAGGGGAAGGACAGGGAGAGCCTGTGCCGTATTCAGGAGTGTGAGTTGGATTCTGCAGGCGATGAGAAGATAGTTAAATAGAGAAGTCATTTGCTCAAATCATCTTAGGAAGATTGCGATGGTCTGGATGATGGCCTGGAGGGGAGCAAAACGTGAGGCAGAGAAATCAGGAAGGCAGCGTGAACAGTGGCCCAGGCAAGAGACATTGGGTGGGAGGGTGTGAGCTCTGGCAGTAGCAGTGAGAATGGGAAGGAAGGGATGGGGTTGAAGCCACTGTGGACCTCGACTGGACAAGACATGGTGGGGCAGGTACCCGTGGGGAATCCTAAAAGAATCAAGGCCTGCACAGTCCATACGGAAGGGGACCCCCAAAACTGGAATTATCTTCTGGAGGGCAGGCCCCTTGTCGTACAGGCTTCCCCTGCTGGGTGAGTGTTCTGGAAACCCATCTGTACCAGTGCACCAGCTGCCATGGCTGTGAGAGGCTACATTCAACTTCAGTTAATTTTTTTGGAAGACTCTCTCAACACATTTGTCCATTTCATGATGGGTGATTCACAGGCACACCTGCCCACACCGCGCTGCATGTTCAGCAGTTTTTTAACAAAAACTGCGTGACCCCCTGTCCTCTACCCTCCCTATTCATCTGACCTCACCCCAAGCAACTATGTTTTTTGTTTCCCTGGATGAAAACATCCTCAAAGGGAAATGTTTTGCCCATGTGGAAGAGGTGAAACAAAAAACGGCAGAAGCACTAAAAGGCATCAAAATCAACGAGTTCAAAACTGTTCTGAGTGGTGGAAAAAACGTCTCTACAGGTGTATTGCATCAAATGGAGAGTACTTTGAAGATGATTGAAGTTTAAACATGTAAGAATAAATACACAATTTTTATTTAAAAATTCCAGTTTGGGGGTTCCCCCCTCATACAGTACCCTTGTGTGCATCAGAAAGGGTTCCCTTTTTTAAAAAAAGTACTTGTGTTGAAAAAATGTTTCAATATACTAATTGGATTAGAACTACAGATTTTATTGCCACCTGCCAGAAAATTGCCATGTGTACAAATTGTACCACTCTGGAATCAAGGGTTATGAGTTTAATTTTTTGCTTTAACTTTAAAACAACAATGATATCTGCAACATGAACCATGCCTCTTTTCGGGGGTGTTCTTTGCAGTCCACAGCCTGAGCACCCTGGCTAGATAGCGTGTGATAGCTAACTCTGTAGGGTTAGGGACAGAGGGTAGGGTGGGTGGCGGACAACGAGGGCGTACAGATCATCCTACACGTAGGGATGGAGAATAAAAAACCCAAGATAAGAACCTGGGACATACCAACATTCCAGAAATAGTTGGGAAAAGGGGAAGCAATACATTTTGGAAGTGTCCTCTCTTGGTTTCAGGGACAAGCAGTTCTCAAACACGGTGACGGTTACCCAGTTCCCACTGGTGTACTTCATACACTGACTCCTCCACCCTGCCTTTCATGTGCCAAGTTCATGTTTTGTACATCTGTCCTCAGATCAACATAGTGATACTGCCTGCCAGCCAACAGTTTGGCTGGCCGCAGAGCAGTGGTGCTTGGACGGTTACTTGAATACCTGGTCTGAGAAATGGGAGAGGACCCAGAAGAGAATATGTTGTGGCTAGTGATAAAAAGCTCGGTTCTCCAATTAACAGCTTAGACCAGGGGGATAGTAACTGGTGCTAAGAAAGCCGTGAATCCTTAGCCTCAATGGCTACTTGTTGGATTTAGTTTGTGAGTTTGCTTGCGGAAAGGAATAAGGAGAATGTGAAATGAAGAATACAGAACCGACACTGGAAATTAATACTGAACATGGAAGTCTAGTTCATTTTCTCTTTGGGATATGACTCCCCTCCTGGTAGACTTAAGTAGGTTCAGCTTCCTCCCTCTGCCCAGTGAGTAGCTGCTTAACTCCCTTCCCTTCTCCGTTGCCTCCTTCCCAGCTCCCCGGAGTTCTGTCCTTTGGCAGCTCACCTCCGCATACTTTCCTTCAGAGATCTTGACATGTTCATGTTTCCAACCACAGGCTTCCAGGTGCCCCTCCTGAGACCTCTGTCTCTGACCCTCACCTAAGCTCCGCCCTCTCCACCGGCCTGCCTGCTGTCTTCCTCTGCTTGACTCACTAGCTTGTTGTCCCTTTCTGAGCAAAATCTCTGCCAAACAGACTCTTCTGCCTCGCCTTACAGTTTTACTAGTGGCATTGTCCTCTCACCATCTTTAATTCCTTCTGCCCCTACATAAAATCAGTGTATCACACAGTCCCCCATCCGAGGGACTCAGAGTCTCCTCTCCTTTCTGGTTTTACTGCCACTGCCTCAGGTTGGGCCTCATTAACTCTGATTTATGCTCCTGTAATAGTCTCCCGCTTCCAGTGTTCCTCTACACACATCCGTGCGAACAATGATGGCAGAGCACTCTCCTAACTTGGGAGTTCCAAGGTCTTCATCATCCTGCTCAGAAACCTCCCCAGAGCTGCCAGGTTTAGTAGAAACTCCCACATTGGTATTCAATACCCTTTTCAATGTATCTTCTTTTGCTCCCCCCTTGCTGTCTTATCAAAGTGGAGATTCTGGATACACAGTGTGTTTTGCTGCCTGTCTTAGCTCATGATCTTTTCATGTAGTGGGCGACTGTGTCTGTGACTTCTGTCCTCCACCAGACCTCCTCCCAGCCGTCTGCTAAAGACCAAATTTCTGTCCAAACCCCTTGCACTGACCCCTCTGCTGGCCCAAGACCAAGCCCAGCCAAACAGCCTCATGCCCCCTCATGCTCTCAGCTTCAGTTTAGGGCCGGGTGTCACATGACCCAAGTTACTTCGCAGAACCCTTGTGGATAAGAGGCACTTCTTTTCTGAGTAACTAATGCCAAGGATAAAATCAGCTTCGAGCTGCCCAAGAATAAGAGTCATCGCAGAAGAAAGGAGGGTTTAGAGGCAAACGGAGAAATGGGTTCACTGTCCTGATGACTCAGTTTGACCTCTGAAACCAGCCATGCCTGAAGCCAGCCACACCCCCTGAACTCTCCGGTTGTATAACCCAGTTAACTCGGTTCTGCTGGTTTGGGGCTGGGTTTCCCTTCCCTGTGGTGGAGCAGGTCCTAACTGGTAGAGCCTTCAAACCTTTCTGCCCTACCTCTATCTTAAGATCCTTTCAACTGCTGCTTTTCCCAGGAAGTAATCTGCGTGTTAAGTCTCCATTGTGCCCGTAACACCGCCACACCATCCTAGCAGTGGATTTGCAGCTTCCTAGAACAGCAGTGATTGCTGATACTGTGGAAATCTTAACCTATCAAACTACAAAAGTAAACATCATAAAATGAGTCAGAAAGTGTAAGTGAAGAAACAAACCTTTTGTAGGAGTGATTTAATTGTTAAAAAAAAAAAAAAGCAAAAGCAATACGTTTGCACCCAGAAGATGTTCACTCTGCCACTTCTTTATCCCCATCTGGGGATTTAGAGGGAATAATTCAAGAGTTTGGAACATGAATCACTTAGGAGAGCAGGTAGATTCCAATGCCGAACTAACCCCAATGGTCAGAGCAGTGACTGGAAGGTGGAGGGAGGTTATAGCATCTATTAGGAAAGGGTCTTGGGCAGTGAGACCTGCAGCCCGGAGAGCAAGATTAGGAATGGCAGGTGTCATTTAAAAAAAGGTTAAACTTCCATGCTGCCTACATCAGTGTGGAGTTTTAATTTTTTATCTCTCTTACCGCAATTCCCTAGAGTTATGCAGCTTTCAGAAAAGTTTGGCACCTGGGTATAGCCTACATGTGGTGACAGAAAATGAAGGCCAGTGTAAGAAACATACTTGCCCACACTCACCTGTCCGGGGGTGCCCCAGGAAGGAGGTGCATCCTTTGCATGAAGACGGGTCTGGAACGACCAGGGATAGCTCATGGAGTGGACAGTGCGGAGCTGGAGAGCCAGGGAGAACACCGCCTTGGGGGCCACCCAGAGAGATGCCAGATAAAACCTCCTTTTTCCCAGGACGTATTGAGGCTGCCTTTGGGGGCAGAGCTGAATAACCCTTGGCATGCAGATGTCAGAGACACAATACACATTTTACTTGACTTCAGATATAATAGTCCAGAACAGTTGAGGTATTTGAATAGATTGAAGTAAGTCTAATTTTCTTTTATATCACCAGATCTGAAATGCAATACAATTTATGTGCATACCATGTTACTCCAAATAAATTGGTATGGTACTTTTTTAAAAACTGTGATTTCTTATATAGGATGCCTGAGGTCCTTACATTGTGATTATACTGCATTCTGAAACCAAACTGGAAAAAAAAAATGCCATGAATTTCAAAAGTTTCCAGAATGACCCCTGACTCAAAAGAGCTAATTTATGAAAAACATAAAACAACCATTCACTTCTTTTTTCCACAATAGAGTCTAGTTTATTTTAAAGGCAGCTGTGCCCTGGCTGGTGTGGCTGAGAAGGTTGTGCATTGCCCCACAAACCGAAAGGTCACCAGTTTGATTCCCTGTCAGGGCACATGCCTGGGTTGCAGGTTTGGTCCCCAGTCGGGGGCACAGACAGAAGGCAGCCAATGGGTGTTTCTCTCTCACATCGATGTTTCTCTCCTTCTCCCTCCATTCCCCTCTCTATAAAATAAAAAATAAATTTAATTTAAAAAAATTTAAAGGTTGTTTTGATGATTGACAGATGATTGGCTTCAATTGTAGGAGAATTAAATTGCCAACCGATAGGAAACCAGATTAAATATTGCAGTTGCATATGGATGGGCCCAGGACTGTCAAAACTGATATGAACACTACCTTATGTGATCTTGTTTAAATGTTTAAACGTGATTAAGGCTAACATAGAACTAAGCTGATATTGCCACTTAGCAATTCAGAGCTTTACGTGTGGATAAAGATCTCTGCCCAGACCTGTGAAATGTGAGCAGAGGGGATGATGATGATGGGGTGTGTGTGTGTGTGTGTGTGTGTGTGTGAAGAAGGGTGAAAGTTGTAAGTAGGTTTGTAATTAATTGATACAGGGCTGGAGAAATTCTTTGGCTTTACTTTTCTTAGTAATGTCTCTTGAGCACAGGCATAACTTGCCAAAGAGCCTGGAAAAATGTGACCATTATTGTGCAGCAAAAAGAAGGGCATTGTTTGCCGTCCTTGCATGGGGACTCTGGCAAGGCGAGTGGGCATATGTAAAGAAAGAGCCCAAGGCTCTGCCTGGTCGGCCTCCCCAGGTCGGGAGGGGGTGAAACGGCCCCAGCTCGTGACCCTCCGGAGACACTTCTCCCACCACAGGAGAGTCCCCATGACGCTAACTCTCCCGTGAGGTCCCAGGCCATTTCGCTACCGTATTTCCAAATAATTATTGCCAGCTATTGAGCCTGACCAGGAGAGTGGCCATGGAAGCCCCCCTTTGGTCACTCTGTCCCTCTTTCTTTTAAGTTGTTATTTTTTCAAATCTTCAAGGGTTTATGGCTTATTCAATACCCAATTCCAGTTTACCTTCAGTATTATTTTATATTAGTTTCAGGTGTGCAGCATAGTGGTCAGACAGTCATCTACTTACAAGTGTTCCCTCAGGTATTTCCAGCACCCACCTGGCTGCATACATGGTTATTACAATATTATTGACCGCATTCCCTATGCTGCACTTTACACCCCCAGGACTACTTTGTGACTGCCAATTTGTACTTCTCAACCCCTTAACCCGGCACCCCAACCCTTCTGCCCTCTGACAACTATCAGCCTGTTCTCTGTATCTGTGAGTCTGTTTCTGTTTTGTTTGTTCATTTATATTGTTCTTCAGGTTCTACATATGGGTGAAGTCATATAATATTTGTCTTTCTCTGACTGACTTATTTCACTTAGCATAATACCCTCTAGGTCCAGGCATGTTGTTGCAAATTGTAAGATTTCATTCTTTTTTATGGCTGACTAATATTCCATTGTGTGTATATTCCACAGCTTTTTTTACCCACTTATCTATTGAGGGTTACTTGGTTTGCTTCCATATCTTGGCTATTGTATATTACACTGCAATGAATACAGGGTTGCATATATTCTTTCAAATTAGTATTTTGGGTTACTTTGGCTATATCCCAGAAACAATCACTGGGTCATAATAAGGCAGTGCCATTAATGAAAATTGTTAATTTGGGGGAAACCTCTATACGGTTTTCCATTGTGAGTGCACCAGTCTGCATTCCCACCAGCAATGCCTAGGGGCCCCTTTTCTCTACATCCTTGCCTCCTGTCCCTCTCTTGACTAAAGATGTGCCTCAGTCCCACTGGCTGGAAACTCCCTGGACTGTGTAGAATCCAGAGGGTGAAGACTGAACTCCTACCTCTGCTGTGGACTCGCTGAGTCCTTAGGCAGGCCCCTCGGTATGAGTTTATTTCTTCATCTTCAAGACGAGGATGGCAATGGTGATGGTGACATTTGTTCTGTCCACCCTCAGAGTTCTTAAGATGGTCAAATAGGAAAATGGATGTGAGAACCAAATGTCAGCTTGAAAGCTGGATGGAAATATGATTTATTGCTAGTTTTTGTGCTTATGGTTAACAAAAGGCTGGATTCCTTCTTCCCCTGTCTCAGCCAGGAGTGCCCATTCTGGGTGAACAGAGTCAGTTCTCCAGGAGCGCCGGCTCGCCCGCTCACAGCGCCATCTGCGGATCGCGAACGAGCAGGAGTGCATAGCCAGAGGCCCGCAGAAGGGAGTGGAGACAGACTGTGGGTCAGACTTTCTTCCTTTCAGACTCTAGATGATTTGGGGCCAAGTCTTATCAGTCTTCCCCCTCATTCTGTTTCTCCATAGAAGATAACCAGATACCTCTAAGGAGCAGTGATGTTTGACCAGTATGCTGCCAGAGTTTTTAAAATGTGCCATACTTATTTAGTCAGGGGCACTGGCCTCTTTTCTCTTAGGTTGTCAAATAAAAAGATAACAACAGCCAACACAACAATAGCCATTGGTGTGAGTGAATCAAAATTATACCTGTTTTTTTGTCAGATTGGCAAAACCCATTTTTTGCTGTGCTACAGAAGTGTAGTGACTCGTTTGTGTGTGCCACGAGATGACAAAGGTTGAAAATCACGGCTCTGGAGCCACCATCTCTCCTCCTTTGCATTCGGCAGTGACCAGCAAATTGTGAGTTGCTCGGTGTCTTGTGAGGGCACCAGTTCCTGCAAGGAGTGAGTGCTATAGGACAGAGCCCAGGACATGCCAAGCATTTAAAAAATTGTTATTATTCTTCCTCTTTCTCCTCCTCCTATTATTATTATTATTATTATTATTATTGCTACCACTACATAGAGGATTGGCCTGGTTTTGCAGATGTGTTTACTTTGGTTCCTCAAAACTATGAAGTGAAAGGACTCTTCAGTTCCCACTGTGTCTTCGTTGTTCCAGAAAGAACTTCGGGCTGCAGGTCTGCCCAGGCAGGCTGCAAACACTGCTTTGGTTTGTGGGAGGGGCCTGATTTAAAGCAGCCCAGCCCTTGGGAAGCTCTGCTGTGGAGACAGGTGGACCCTGGTCACCAGGCTTTCAGGTGCCTGGGTTGTTCAGAGCCTGGCCCTCGGACGGGGCTCTCCCAGGGCCGAACCTCAGGGGAAGGCTTGGCGGCCCTGATGTTTCCCCCCAGCTGCCAACTTTGCTGAGGGAGCAAGTCGGGTGGCTGCCCTGGCAGGGCTGGGTCCTGAAGGTAGCAGAGGTCGTGGTGCAGAGTGCAGAAAGTCACCCCGAGACTGCTGCACACACGCCCTGTCTTCAGTCCTCGCCCCGTGCTCACAGCTGAGGAAGCCAGGTGCACGGTCAGGGAAAGCTGCCAGGTTCTGACTCGTCCTCCAGACAGTGAGGACACCCCGCACACCCTACACCGGTCTACCGGTCTCCTCCACGGCGTCGCCCTTCTCATGGAGCCCATCTGTCCACTGACACCTTCCTCCTTCTAAGGACACAGTCCTTTCAACAAAAGAGGTCCCAAAATACTACCTGCATTCATTTTCAGTGGGCCCCCAGGGGTGGCACAGCGATTGGGTTCCCCATAGGTCCTGGCCTCATTGACTGGCGCTCAAATACTCACTGGGCAGAAACAGGAAGGTGTTCACGTGGCCCCGGGGCCTCTCTGGAGGTCTCCATTGAAAAGGATTCTGTCCTGTTCACAACCTAGCTCCGGGGACATTTTTCATGTTGCTGTTTTTTCTTGGTAACTCGGCCCCCTCTTAGAGGCAAGAACAGCGTCTTCTTTGCATTCTGTGGGATCCTTGTATTTATTGCTCGAGAATTACCCCATTTTCATGTCAGTAATTAATCCAACTACCTTTCCTTGAGCACCTACAACACGTGGGGTGGGTCCCATAGGGGATACAGAAACGAGTGGGTGTGAATGAAAAGCAAGGCAGTGGAGAGGAGAAAGTGAGTTGTAGCGTGTTTCACAGAAGTTGGTGGGAATACGGAGGAGGGCTCAGAGAAAGCTTGTAGAAAGGGGTGGAAGGGGGAGATGGTGGCTGGAGGTGAAGGGGAGGGAGTTCGGGGGTCAGGGGAGGATTAGGTCATCTCCAGGTTGAGGTGCAGAGGAGCCAGGGAGAGTCGTGGGGTCCAGGGCACGGCCCATGACCTGATCCTCACAAAAGGAGGGCTGATGGGAAGAGGGTGGGCAGGGAGGGAGGGAGATGTAGCTGAATCTGGGTGTGGGTGCGGAGGAGAGAGAAGACACCACTGACATCCTTGGGTTTTCACGGTTGAATGAAGGAGGGGTCTCAGGCCTCTACATTAAGGAGCTTACGCTGCTAAGGATCTGTTGCTGGGGTAACTTGCAAGTGGCATTTGTGACACAAAATTGTGCCACAAAAATGGCATTTGTGACACAAATATCACCAAATGGTTGAGAGAAATTTGGCAAAAGCAGGGAGAACGAAATGCAAATTCGGGAGACAGGAGTCCTCGCCTCAGTCCTCTTCTCTTCCCTTCCCTACCCTCACAGTATGTCTTGAGATCCGGAGTCTCCCAGGGAAGCAAGTCACCCAGCTGGCCCTCTCCAGGCTCAGAAGTGCCCTCCATTCCTGTCTTCCCTGAGACTGCCCCTCCCTGGCTTTCTGCCACTAACTCACTGCTGCTATTGTTCCAGTAGGTGGTCCCAGCTTTGGGTGCAGTGTGATATTCTTGGGGGAGGTGGTCCCGTTAGATTTCGGTCACCCAGGCTTTACATCAGCTCTGGTTCAATATGTTTAATTGTTACTTCTCAGAGATACAATTCAACAAGGTATCAATCCACCATGTGGCAAACTTGTCAAATTTACCAAAATAACCAGTTAGCGGAAAGCTTGTTTCAAGTACTCAATCACGTGAGTAAGAATATATTCATGCATATATTTTCTAAAAAATATAGTGACTATAACTATATTCTTTATGCACAGGCAATGATTCTAAAGATGTCCAATAAGTAGAAGTATATCTTATTGTAAATACAATATAAAATATTTTATATATACATCAATATATTTGTTCTAGGCTGAATTTGTGTCTCTCTAAAATTCAGATGTTGAAGCCCTAATGCACAGGACCTCAGAATGTGGCTGTGTTTGGACATGGGGTCTTTGAAGGGGCAATTGGATTAAAATGAGGTCGTTAGTGTGGACCCGAACCTCGTTGTGACTGGTGACCTTATAAGAAGAGGTGATTAGGACCCAGCGAGGCACAGAGAGAAGAAGAGATAAAGGCCCTGGGAGAAGGAGGCCAACTACAATCCGAGGAGAGAGGCCCCAGAGGAACCAGCCCTGCCGATGCCTTCATTCCGGACCTCTAGCACTTTACTACGAGAAAGGGAATTCCTGTTGTTTAAGCCACCGGTCTGTGGTATTCTGGGATGGCACCCCTAGCAAACTAGCACAGTCTTACAGCTATATTTTAAAATATGAGATGTATTTCATCATTATTTTAAGGAATGTTTCATTTGTCAAAAGGTTTGCATCATAGAGTAATTTAATTTAGACTTTTCATAAATGTATTTGAGAAGATAGTCATTTAACATATTAAAAGTCTTAACAGTTTTGGCCTGGTGGCTCAGATTGTTGGAGTATCATCCCATACGCCAAAAGATTGCAGGTCCAATTCCTGGTCAGGGCTCATGCCTAGGTTGCGGGTTCGAACCTCATCGGGGCACATACAGGAGGCAACCAGTCCATGTTTCTCCCTCTCTCTCTAAAATCAATAAACATGTCTTGAGGTGAGGAGTTTCAAAAAAAATTCTTAACATTAAAAAATGTGTTCAAATTTATTGACTCTTTTCAGGAAGAATGTTTCTTAAAACAAGATGCTGATGAATGTGGCAGATAGGTCATTGATTCCCAGCAAATCTGGCTGCTCCCCCTGTTCACAGGTGTGATTACGCAGTTCCCCTGTGCAAAGGGCTGGTGGTGCAGGATGCAGGGGATCTGAGGTGGGGCACTCTCCCTGCTCTCTTTGGGTGCACCCAGGCGTGTGTTAGATGCCTCTCCGAATGTGACTTTCTGAATTCTCACCGCAAGCTTAGGAGATAGACAGGGATCCCATGGTCACAGAGCTAAGCATCAGGGAGAAGATTCCCTAGTTCTGATAGACCTAGGTGTAAGCCCCAGCTCTGCTGCATCCAGTCGTGTGACCCACGGTAGGAGGCCTAACTCCTCTACACTCCAGTATCTGTCTTTGTAGAGCAAGGACAGTACTACTCTCAACCACATGGGGCTGTTGGATGGTTAAAGAAATAATGAGTGTTTGGCGCAGGGCCTGGCACATCTGAAGTCCTTGAATGTTAACTCTTACTATGAATTTAGGAAATGTCACAGGTAATATCTCACCAGACATTCTATGGCAGTGCTTACAAAGTGCCGCAGCTGAGAGAAGCTGAGGGACTCGGCTGGGGACGTCAGCTGATTGGCGGTGCCCACCCACATCAGGGAAGGAAAGCTGCTTTAATCCAAGTCTGCTAACTTAAATGTTAACCTCATCCGAAAACACACCCACAGAAACATCCACAATAACGTTGGACCAAGGATCTGGGCATCATGGCCCCTGCCAACTTGACACATGAAGTTAACTAATTCAGTGTCTGTGCCCAGCTCCATCAAGAATTCTCGGAGAGAGCTTATGCGTGGCCCTGGCTAACCCCTGCTCCCCAAGTGCTCAGAAAAGGTGAGAAAGGGCTGTGGTGTAAGGTCAAGTCTTTGAGCCCAGCTCTCCCATTCCTTCTCCTTCAGAAGAAAAATGCTGTCATGAAACAATGTACTGTTTCGTTTTCAGTCTGCTCACCTGTGTCAGGCTGATAGGATTGTAGGTGAATTTTTTTCTCTTGTCATTTCTTTTGATATGGTTGCAATGTTTTACTTAACTGTATATTAACTAATGCTAGCATGCACCTTGCTGAACCAGGGGAAAATGTTTCAAATCTTCTCTTTAATTATGGTACTTATTTAAGATTTGCTAAACACTGCTCATTTCAAAAAATCAATTTTATTGAGGTAGAACGGCTGACTTCAAAACAGATTTTTGTTTTTTAATCCTTTTTTGTTGTTTTTTAAGGATATGTTTTTATTGATTCTTTTAGAGAGGGAGGAAGGGAGGGGGAGAGAGAAAGTGAGAGAGAGAAACATCGCCTGGTTGCCTCCTGTATGCACGCCACTGGGGATCGAACTTGCACCCTAGGCATGTGCCCTGACCAGGGATCAGACCTGCAAACTTTCTGGTGTGCAGAACCACTCTCCAACAAATGGAGTCACCTGGCCAGGACAAAAAAAGATTTTTAAAACACCCTGTCACTCTACAGAAATGGTATAAAACAAAAAACTAAAGTCTGCAGAAACTGTCAGAGAAAGAACACACCTTGGAGACTGGTCTAAACTGCAGGGGCAAAAACCAGCCTCTAAGAGTTAAAATCATAAAACAGAAATCATAAGGCAACAGCTTTGCGGGCAATCTTTAGATTACTGTAATTACTAGGTAAGCTTGCTACGGTCAGTAAGTAGAAATTCTCACCTAATAAACATTGCAAATAATAATACTGTGGGAACACTCAGCTGGCCAGATAGCTGCAAGATGTCCAAGGAGGGACTCCAATAAAAACTAAGCACCTTATATTTAATATGACACTCTAAGACTTTAAAAGATCTTTCATTTACTTCATTCTTATTTGATTTGAGCTCTGCAAGCCACCCCATGCTGCAGATGGGCCAGATACCGTTCTCAGTGAGATTCAGAGAGGTTTCAAGGTTACAAAGTGGCAGGGAACAGGCCCCGGGGAGCAGGGGTTAGGGCCAGGGCATGCACAAATGGCATTGTCTACTTTGAATTAGAGGCTTCACATCGTGTGAATGTGCAGGCCTGCTCAGAACGGTAACGGCAGAAGAAAAACCGAGAGGAGGTGAGCACTTGAACACAGTTTACAGACGACTGCCTTCCTCGCCAACAAAAAACAGCCTCCCTCACCTTGAGGAGTGGAAGTGGAGGAGGGTGAGGGAAGGAGCGATGCTGGTGACGGGTTCGCTCCCCGAGAGAGACGGGAGTCACGCCGTCACAGCCGTGAAAAATGAATCTTGTCTTTTCCGTCAAGTTCTCCCGCAGACTTCCTGGGAAACTCATCAGTGAGGACACAATAGAGATGACTGCCCTTTTTGGTGGCTTAGCATTTTCTGGAGGGAACAGTGCGATTTGGGGATTAAGTGGCAAATGAAAATGAAAGATGTGTAATGGCTCTGGTGGGCTGCGTTCCCCTTTTCACGAGGTCAGCCCAGCCAGCCCAGTGGAAGGAGGACATGTCAGATTTGGTTGGAAAAGTGTGAAGGAGTGACGATTTTAGTCCCCCTTTCAGGCTGGGAGTGACTCTTCTCTTCAAATCAGCTGTAAAGAGTATCTCTGGCGCCTCTCAGCTCACAAGCATTCCCATGTGCATCATCATGTTAAAACTTCACTAAAGCAGATTGATGGTCCTTGTCTTCTAGATGGCATAGCTCAAGGCCACAGCTAAGGGTCCACGTTGGCACTCAAAGCCCACACTCTCTCTGCTCTATCAGTCTATGGGTAGGAGCCACTGGCTGATGTGATTTCTTATTGCCCAACCATTTCATTTTGCCTGGGGCCTGAGGGTTTTCCAGGACATGGGGGAGTCCTGGGCAAATGGAGATAGTTGGTCATCCTACTTCTCGTGTTGCCCAAAGGCCTCATGGGAAATCTCATGGGTCTTCAGGACCCATATTGAGGGCTAAAATTTTTTAGGGAGACACAGCTATATATGTGTGGGGTTTGCAAATAATTTCCTTCTACTCAAATAATATTTGCAGACATTTAAAATTTTTAATTTTCTGCTGTTCTCCAAGGATTGTCATTTTGATTATTTTTTCCTCTTACTTCCTCATTGTTGTCTCAAATCCCCAAGGGGTGATGGAGGGATGGAAATCAGAAAAAAAAAATAGTATAGAAAGACATTGGCTCCTAGTCTTTAAATGTGGTCTTGGTTGCAGTGTGTCGAGGACAGATCTGTAGTCGTGATTCTCACACTTCAGTACTGTGGCAGGCAGCCTGCAAGATGGCCCCTGATGAGTCCCGCCTCTTGGTTCTCATGGTCTTGAGTAATATTCTTGTTTTGAGTGTAATTCTCTTCCTTTACAATTGTTTTGGGGAGTCTCCTCCCCTTCCTACCCCCGCACCCCCATGCCTACCTCTGGGAAAAGCCAGCAGCCACGTGGACCTGAAGCCCACGTGCTAAAGGCCACGTGAGCCAGCTGCGAGCAAATTGTCCAGAACCAGCCAACACCTCGACTGCAGCATCACGGGAGACCCTGAGCCGGGGCACTAAGCTACTGCCTCAGTCCCCAGTCCTGACCCACACAGACTGTGAGGTGATACATGTTGGTTGTGTCCAGCCTCTGTATTTTAGGGTAATTCGTTCAGAAGGGAAAGATAACCAACACAAATGTGTCTCAGAATCATCTAGTGTTGGGGCCTTAGCTTGCTGATGCTGTCAGCAAGACAGCATATCACGGTCTGAGCCGCCAGCATTGCCCCCTGGGGGCATCCGCAGAGCACGCGAACCAGCTGCCAATCAAGGTACTGGTCATGCACCTGACTGACCAATCAAGGCACTGATCACGCACCTGACTGACCAATCACTAGCAAGGGCAGGAGGTGAACTCGCACGGAGCAGCCTATCAGAGCAGCTTCCCTTTTCCCGCCCCTATATAAACCCCGCCGTTTAAATAAAAGTTTGCAGCTTGATCAGAATTTTTTGTCTTGCTGCCGTTCTTCGCGCCTCTTGCTCCCACCCCTATTCATCCGTTGCAGGTAGGCTCGGGACCCTCGTTGACTGCTCCGCAGGCCGGAGCAATCTAGATAAACAACTTGGTGTTTATTTCTGGGTCCCACCCTTGGAGATTTTATCCAGTAGATGTGGCCTAAAGGCTTCGCCTTTTTACCAGGAACCCCTGGAGAACTGGAGGTGCACAGATTCCTGCCTGAGAGCACATAGTGAGGAGAAACACTCCCTGGGAAGGCCTCCCGGTAGGGAAGACTGCAAGTTGGGCTATGGTGACCAGATAAAATACAGGACGCCAGCTGTCTTTGAACTTCAGATAGTAAATAAAAATATGTTTTAGTATAAGTATGCTCCATGCAGTATTTAGGGCCTATTTATACTGAAATATAAAATCTTAAATGTAACTGGGTGTGCTTTACTTTTATTGGGTAAACGCCATCAAGACGGAAGGTCCAGCTGGAAGTCCAGTGGTGTCTTCCTTTGCAGATGGCACGACTTTCCTCCCCGAGGGGCTGGTGAGGGGCTGCAGGCGGTCCAGCGGGCCCTGCCCCTCTCCCACCCCACAGGGAGGCCGCAGACTGAGGGCCCTTGAGCCCTCTCGTGGGAGGGTTCCCACTCGGCCCGCGGGTGCGGATGCTGCTGCCACGCTCGCTCGGCACCGGGAGCTTGCTCCTTTGGGGGTCGCAGGCATCAGAGCAGCGACTGAACGCCGCTGGGCTCCCACAGCCCTCGGGGAACTCAGGCCAACGCGGCTGCTCCCGACAACGTGCGCGTTTCGAGTTCTGGTCCAAGAGTCTCTGATGCCTTCCGTTGGGAGCAGCTCTCAGCCCTGTGAAGAGGATGGTTCCAAGACACTCCTTAGTGACTGAGCTTTTAAGAACTCAGGCTCTTGCTTCTTTAGGACACCCTTTCTTGTCACAGGGAACAGTCTTAATTTTGATGGGTTTATTTTCAGTTGTGAATATCTTCAAAGACAGGAAGAATGAGTGAGAATACAAGTGTGTGTGTGTGAGAGAGAGAGAGAGGTGGGGAGAGGGAGAGGGATTGGCTGGGGGGACTGAAACGCTTAAGGGAGGGACTGAAGTTAAAGGCTCAGAAAATGTGCAGCTACCACGGAATCCAAGACTTAAACATGGGCTTCGAAACCAGATACCGAGAGTGAGCTCACATCACTCTGTGCTCTGGGTCAGCCTCGCCCAGCGGCCTGACGCAGGCTGAACACCCGTAGGAGAGGAGCTCGGCTGAATCTCTCTCCTGAGTGAAACTGTAGAGGGGTCTGAGTTTTTAAGAGGAAGGATGGGGGTTTGGAATCAAAAGTACAGAATCTCTCTCTGCCTTGGAGACTCAAGGGTTCTAGGAGAGCTTGGGTGCTGCCTCATAAAACCAACTTGGCTAAAACAACACATTTGGAAAGTAGAAATCCAAGGATGGTGGTGCCATTTCACATCTCATATGTCAGGAAGAATCCCATAGGAGTCGCCCAGTGCCAGGTCCCCACCCGAAATGTGGCTGACTTGGAAGGCTTGAGAATACAGTGGCTCTAGATTTATAGGATGGTGTAGACTGGAAGGCACCTTAGTAATCCAGTCCAGGTTTCTCTTTTACAGAAGAATCTCGACTTCCACTTTGGCCTTCACTTTGGCATCTCTGGATGTTTGAAAAATTAATAAACCTCAAAGGTTTGTTGTGAGCATTTGTTGCACCGATGTGTATAAAGCACTGGCACTTAGCACTCAATAAATGGAGCTGTTGTTATGGTTTCACCATGTCTGTGTGCTTATGTGTGTCGTGGCAATGTTAGGGTCAGAGGGGAGTGTTTTAGTGTAATTAAAAAAAAAGCCCATCCAGCTTCCTGAGACAAGTTTTATATCTACTTAGAGTCTTTGGGACTAGAAAGCACCACTAGACCATTTAATTCAGTCCCTTTGTTTTAGAGATGATGAAATGCAGGTCCAGACAGGTAACGGCTTTTTTGGGATCCCACTGCTGCCTCCTTTTCTGGAATCCCATATACTGCCTACAGTGTAGAAACTGCTGTGCTTTTGGCCTAGAAACTCCACTGGGACGGTGTCTCATTTCTACAGCAGCAATTGGGAGTTTCTTGCATTCCAACCCAAGGGCTCCCTTGGGTCCTTTCAGACACCGTTACCACAGTGTGCACCTAAACTTTATGTAAATGAATGAAAGTGCTACATTCTCCACTCCTGAGAAAAGAACTAATAATTAAATACAAAAGCAAGTCTGGGTTTGAAATTAATGACTATGGGATTCTGAAATGATTTTGAAATTAAATGAGTAGTTTACATTAATTTGCATTGCAGTGGAAATCATTGCTTAAGAAGAACTTCTGTGTTGCACTTAGGAGACAAAGATCATGTCTGTTGTTTCAGCTGTGGCCTCAGGGAGCTGGGAGAGGGAAGGTGGCAATGAAGGGGTGAAGCTTTTAATGCTTGTTATGCAGAAATACAAAGTCTGTCCAGAAGGTATCCAACCATGTAATATAAAAAATAGAGGCATTTATTGGAGAAGATACAATATACAAGAAACACTGTACACAGGAAAATGATGCCTCAGTCTGCTTCAAAGTAGACACTTTGGGGTCTCACACAGTTCTCCCAATCGTCATCAGCTGCCCCATT
The DNA here is from genome assembly GCA_004024845.1 of Tonatia bakeri. Classification (NCBI taxonomy): domain Eukaryota; kingdom Metazoa; phylum Chordata; class Mammalia; order Chiroptera; family Phyllostomidae; genus Tonatia; species Tonatia bakeri. The sequence goes on along the minus strand of PVIA01000440.1, from coordinate 341,183 downwards.
GTATTTTCCTGAATCTTATTGATGATATGAAATCTGTTCCTTTACAAAGGTGATTTTCATTTTGGGAAAAGCCAGAAGTCACAGGGTGCCAAATCTGGGCTTTAGGGGGGCTGAATCACCTGGGTGATTTGATGTTTTGCCAAAAAACTGCATGGGATGTGATGCATGATCGGGCACGTTGTCGTGATGAAGCTGCCAATCACCAGTTGCCCACAGCTGCAGCTTTCTGAATCATCCCAATAGTTTCCGTGGGTGAATATTCAAGCTTAACACAAAATTTGATGCAGATTTGTTGCTCTACTCACTCAGTCATTTTGAATGTTATGGCTACACAGCACACATGCTCACTCAACAGCATCTACCGCTCCCACTGACTAGTACAGTGAAGTCGTCACTGTTCCCACATGCACATTCCAGCCCACTCTCCTTGGCTGCCAGGTTACATCAATGTCACACAAACCATTCTCATTATACTAACAATGGTTGGACTTTTTCCAGACAGACCTCATATAATGGTTTTCTGAAAAGACTAGTTTTTAAGGATGTAATAGCATTGGTTAAGTGCTTGGTATGTATTTTACCTATATTTACTTGTTCAATCTTCATGACAACCTTAGGAGACAGGTGCTAGAATTATCCCCCTTTTACTGATGAGAACACTCAGATGAGAGGGTAACTCACTCAAGGTCAAATAGCTAATAAATGGCATCACCAGGACCGAATCTTGGGATCTGACTGCAGAGCCTTGCTCTTACTGCCATGCTATGTGGCCTTGAGAGAGGATGCTACACCTAAGAGATGAGAACTATGTGGACACTCCTCATGAACGTACACTTTTTATTACTGTGCTCTTCCAAGGTTAAGTGTATGGTGCTGAATCTCATGGTCCTTAATGCCTAGTCCAGCTGCTGCTACGGTACTACTGGTGTGGAAATTCCCTGGAAACGTAGGTGGACTCTTATTTTATAATCTCCAGTGTTCATCCTTTACTTTTTGGTGCTGGATGAAAATCGGAACCAACTCTGCTCTTCAGTTCACAAATGGTGTAAGGAGCCAGCACCAGACTTGGTATTAATAGATTTTTTAAAAGGTTACTTATATGAACCCAACCCCAAGAACCCACCAAAACCAGCTTAAAGGGAGCAGGATAATTCAGTGAGGAGGATAATGAAGGGACCCAATAGCAGAAATCTATTTCTTCCTGAGGTTATAATGAGGGCCCTGGTTCCTTAATCTCCTTTCTCTTCATTTTGATTCAGAGATGATGGCACCACAGCTTCTTAGAACAAATTAAATTATATAATGGGTCTCAGAAATCTATAATAAACTCAATAGCAAATAAATACACGGAGAAGAGGCACTTATGGTCATTTAGATTGAATAAATGAATGAATGCTTCGATGCCCTTTTATACACAAGGAAGCATGCTGCGCACTACGCATGCTGCACACCCTATACCCACTCCTCTGTGCCCTTGTATTTTCACACATCTTAACATATCTTCTAGCACATTCCGTATTTGATATAATCATAAAGACCACATTCTTTCTCATGACTTCGTAGAATTCCATTGCTTGAATGTATTAGAATTTATTTAACCATCATCTATTAAAGAACATTTTAATTGTCTGTAGTGTTGTTTTCTTACAAATAATACTTAAATAAATACTTACACGTGTGTGCATTTTTGTTGTGACTTGTTTTGTTGTTGTTATTATTGTTATTATCATTATTATCCAGGGGGAAAATCCCAGAAGTGGAACTGTTAGGTCAAAGGATATTTGTATTTTAAATTTTAATTGATATTTGCAAATTATCCTACAAATGAATTTTAAGTGCTGAGTCTGGTGCCCTTGTCGTTGGACTAGATTGTCATATGAAACACAGCTTTGCTGTGTGGTGTGACAAGCAAGTCAGACGATGGCAGATACATGAGCTAGAGTGGGCGCATTTGTGAAAATGTTTTGAATTGCGTGGGCAGGGGTGGGAGGGAGCTGGTGGACTCCTGGCAGTGGCGCTTTCACGGTAAAGGAGGAGAATCAGGTGTGGTTTCCACGTCTGGTAACTGGCAAGTGGTCAGCCGCTGGCTCAGTGTATTTGCCAGATTAACCTGGGTCCTCCTAACCATGCACGCCTCTGACCTACACCCAGGTTGCTAAAGGGAATACGTCCCTGTGATTCAAACCTGTATACTGTCCTGGTTACATCAGGTGGCACATAGAGCTTACTCTGTAAAATCCACCTTCCCCTCGGAAAAGTGCATCTTAAGGTGCGCATTCCTGGGTGAGGTTATGCTAAAGTTACTTGACTTTTTTCATCCAAGTCAGCTGAGAATCCAGCAATTCCTTTGACTTGTGGCTTCTATAAACTCCCGCCTAAGCTGGGGGATTTGGAGGGTAAGTGACGAACACCCTGGGACCTCCTGTCCTTACGTGAAGTTGTACGGCAGGAGAGAACCCAGACTGACCGCAGACTGGTCAGGGCAGAGGATTAAAGCTATCAGCTGTGGCCAGCGCTGCAGATCAGATATGAACTTCCTACGTAACTCCTCCTTCCTCCTTTATTACCAAGGATGGTTAACCTAGTCTGCATCTGGGATGATTTTACTACGTCCTCTCAAGGCGACAGCAGGCGACACCTAGCCTTGTAGAAAATCCTATTTAGATGCTAGAAAATAAATTTCCTGCTGTGCCAGACTCACATCATTCTATTAACAAAATGCACTGAGTACCGACCTCATATCCGATCCTCTGCCAGGCACTAAGGGAGACAGAAAAGAAATATAGAGCCATTGGACCCAGGCAACTTGGAGCAGAAAAAGTGGATGCAAAGTTGCTGGGAACCTGTCACAGCAACTCAGGAAGGAGAGGGTGACGGCCCGGACTGGGGCGTGCTAGCAAAGGCAGGAGAAAAGCATCACCGTTGGGAGTCACCGGAGAAAATAAATGAGGCTGAATGTGACAGTGGAGTGCAGGGAGCACAGGGTGGGTTTGGATCTGTCTCTACCTGGTAGCCAGCCACCTGGCCTCGAGGGCCTGAATGGGTCTGAGCCCCTGTTTTGCACCTGTATGATTAGAACAGTAATACTGTCCCCCAGCTCACTGTTATTGAGGTCAGTGAGTTAGCACACGACACACGGCTCTCTCATCGGGGGGAGTGCTCAGGGATGTTCGTTCCCTTCTCACCTGCTCACTCCTGCACCCCACCTCCTGCCTTGGGTAAGAGGTGCCTAAAGAGGGGAGAGGGGAAGAGAGGGCCAAACAGTGATGTCTGTTTGGTGCCATTCAGCAGCTGGAAAAAGGAATGCGAAGGGGAAGAAGGGGAGATAGGGTTGATTTTTGAAATTTGGAGTTTGAAGTGCCGGTAGGCTAGTAGGCTAGTCATGCAGCTGGCTGAAACCCAAGGGCTGAGGGAGGGCAACGAGGACAGGGCAGCAGGAGTCTTGAGTGGGGACGCTAGGGCTGTTCAAACCGCAGGCATCTCAATACCTAGAAGAGGCAGCAGCGGCCACGGCTGTGGTGGACAAGCACCCCCAAGGCCTCTGGGCTCAGTCACAAAGACTCTAAAGATGAGGCTGGTGTCACATCACTGACCAGATCATAAGAACCCATGGAAAACTCGGCACCTGCCTGAAGGTAACAGCACCAACGCCAGTCTGCGGGCCACTCTGGTTACTGGTTTTCGTTTATTTTTTGAGTTGACAAGAGCAAGGGGGCTATTGTCAGAACCCACTGCTTCTGCTTTCCTTGTCTGTGGGTCCCCTGCATGGGTGAGTCCCGGGAATAGATGTATTTTATTCAACTGTTTTATTAGCAAATAGGCTTCCTGCTGAGCGAGGGCCAGAAACAAACAAAAGTCGTCTATTCCCATTTATTGAGTTCTTCCCAGAGGCCAGGGTGCCTCGCACATATGAGGCTCTTTGTGTTTGTAGAACAGGCACTGAAGGAAGTCACCAGAAACTGAGAGAGAAAAGAAGTGACCAGACCATCCCCATGAGCAAGTGGTGATAAACTGGCTGGTGCGATGCTGAATCTTGATTAGACCACTGGTCTCAGGTAACGGTCTCCCAGCCCCTACTTTCTGGCAGGCAGTCCGGTTAGGTCATACCCCTGGCAGGAGCTGCTCCCAACAGAAGGGCAGCACCTTCAAGTGGGAGGACTCCCCTTGCTGGTTCTGTGAGCTTGGGGAGCACAGAGCCTCAGTTCCTCCTTTGTGCAATAGCACAGAAGTATCACAGCTTTCTGTCAAAGTTTGAGCACATGTGAAAGCACTTTGCTTAATGTGGAACCCTGGAGGTAAGGATCAGCGCTGTGTTCCAGGCCCATTACGTTTGCCTGCAGGAAACGGAGGTTGGCAGGTAGGTCCTCTGCTCAGAGTCAGCATTCAGGAGGGCAGCTGTGAGAAGTGGAACTTGTTTCCCATCTGTAGTGGTTTGAGTTGCAGCCCCCTAAAAGACAAAGTCTTAATCCCCAGTACTTGTGGATGTGACCTTTTTTGGGAATAGAATCTTTGTGGATGTCATTAAGTGAAGGATCTTGAGATGAGGTCGTCCTGGATCTAGGATGGGCTCTCAATGCAATGACTGGTGTCCTTATAAGAGAAAGGAGAAGGAAATTTGAGACAGAGCGGACGGCCCTGTGAAGACAGAGGCAGAGTTTGGAGCAACGTGTCTACAGGTGGAGGAACTCCCAGGGTCGCCAGCAGCCACTAGAAGCTGGAGAGAAGTGTGGAACAGACCTTCCAGAGGAACCAACCCTGACAATGACCTTGATCTCGGACTCCTGTCCTCCAGAACTGTGAAAGAGGAGATTTTTGTTGTTTTAAGTCATTAAGTTTTATCCTAATTCGTTATGGCAGCCCAAGGAAATTAATATACTGCTCAAGTTGAGAAGTGTGGGTAAGAGGGGCTACCAGTCTGCTGGGTCACTTTGGCTGTTCACCCAGGCCCCGCTGTCCTTGAGGACCACAGTGTCCCTTCACTGTCAACACACCCTTGGTCAGCTTTTGGTGCGGAGTTGCTGAGTAGCTGCATCGTATTTGATATTGGTGTTCCCCTTCTCAGGAGCCAGTCCTGCCCCTCATGCAGTGGTTCTCAGACACGGCTGTTCCTTAGGATTAGCTGGGGAGCCCCTAACGGCCTGTGGCTAGGCCACAAGGCATATGTATTAAGTCAGGATCTCCTGGGATGGGGCCTGAGGATCAGGAGATTTTAGCATACAATCAAGTTGAAAGCCAGGGACTTAGAGGCACTCATCCCTCCCTGGCAGCCAGACCAGGAGAAGCTGGGAGGCCACAAGATGTCCTGGCTGGGTGTGGGCTCATCCCTTGCAGCCAGGCCTGGTGTTCCTGTAGAAGGGGGAGAAGACAGACACCGGGATCCTGAGGAGGCATTTCCTCCCTGTGGCCATGGCCTAAAGGCTCTGTCTGGGGGCCGCCCAGAGAGGGAGGCTATCGCTGGGATCCCAAAGGCCTGGGTGCAAATCCCTATTTCTGGTACTTTACTTGCTTTAGGAATTTGATCAGGTTCCCTAACCTCTTCTTGCTCTCCTTATCCATAAAGTGGGGATAATAAACATACCTACCTGAAAGCACAGCAGTGAAGGACTAATGTAAAGGAGCAAATGTGAGGGGCCCAGCACAGGCGTTGTAAATGGCACTCAGTAAATGCTCATTGTCCTCCTGCACCCCCCTCCCCACTCCCCACCCCTCCCCTACACCCCCCTCCCACCCGACAGCCATCACTCTGCTTCCTCCTTGCTCTTCAGGCGGAACGGGTGGGAGAAACAGAGGCAGGCACGCCTGCAGCTTTCTTTCCAGTTTCACCACCGGAGCCTGGGACCTGGAGTCACACTATTTTTGCTATTGAAAGAAATCTTTAGGACTATCTCTTCTTCGTTTATTCTTCTGAGATCTCTTTTACATAGGCATGCCTAGTCCCCCTTTCTAAATAGTGTATTTTGTACCTCTTTATCCACTTTGCTTTTTTTTCACTTAATTATATGTCTTGAAAACTATGTCAGACAGAACAGTATCCAGAAAGATTCTTTTTATTCCTGTATAGAACACTCCATCCACACAACAGCTTATTCAAATAGCTCCCTTCCTCTTGTCACACATTAGGGCTGTTGCTAGTCCATTGCTGCTTCGGCAGGGCAGCCACGCACTGCACTTTTCCGTATTTTGCCAGCATGTCTTAGGGAAGGGTTCCCAGGGCTCTCCCCTGCTGCTGCCCCCTCACTGTCACTGTGCTGCAAGTCCCTCAGCCTAGCTTCCTTTCCTTTTTTATTTAAATGATTTATTTTTAGAGAGAAGGAAAGGGTGGGAGAAAGAGAGGGAGAGGAACATCACTGTGTGGTTGACTGTCCCATGCCCCCAACCAGGAACCTGGCCCACAACCCAGGCATGTGCCCTGACTGGGAATCAAACCCGCGACCCTTTGGTTTGCAGGCCAGAGCTCAATCCACTGAGCCACACCAGCCAGGGCCCCAGGCTTCCTTTTCCTGGGATTGGCCTTGACAGCAGAAACAGCAGCAGAAAAACAGCCTCACCTTCATTTGTGTCCTCCAAACTCTTACCCGTGCTCCTGTTAGGGAACCAGATTTGTAACCACAACTGTGGCCTTGAAGGAATCGGAGCATGTAGTTTTCAGCGTTCCTGTCTCTGCCACACAGGAAAGCTAGCAGAAGCAAGTCAAGTGCCAGTCATTAAATCCAGCGCAGGACTCAATTCCTTTGTTTTACAGATGAGGACACTGAGGCTCAGGAGAAGTGTGCTGTTTTCTGAAGATCACACAAGTGGTTTATGGCTAAAAGCCTGACATTTGTTCCCTGTCCACTGTGTAGTTTGTCAACAGGAGTCCTTGTGAGTTGAAATTTCAAGAAATCAAACACCTTAGAGAGGCAGAAGCCACTCCATGCACCATGAAGTTTTTATTTTCTCTATAAAACAAAACAAAACCCTCCAAGGCCTTCTTTTTGATGTATTATAATCATTTAGTAACTGTCATAGGCTGAATTGTGTCTCCCTGCCCCCCAAGTTGAAGTCCTAGCTCTCAGAATCTTAGAATGTGACTGATTAGGAGATAAGGCCTTTAAAGAGGTGATTAAGTTAAAATGAGCTCATTTGGGTGAGCCCTAATCCAGTGTGACTGGTATCCTTTAAAGAAGATGAGATGTGGGTGCAGCGGGCATGGGAGGGAGATAATGGGAAGACGCAGGAGAAGGCAGCCAACTACAAGCCAAGGAGAGAAGCTTCAGAAGAAACCAGCCCTGCCGACACCTGATCTCGGACATCCAACCTCCAGAAACGTGAGGAAATAGATCTCTGTTGTGTGTACCACCCAGTATCTGGTCCTTTGTTTTGGCAGCCCTGGCAGACTAATGCAACTAAGGACTGGTCAGAAAAAGAAATCTACAATGGTAGGAGGCTAATTTGCTCTCTGATAAGTTGGGCGTTTCTGCATATACACATTGCTCCAGCTGCCTCCTCTCCTGATGCTCCTGCCAAGCCAGCCTCTCCCTGGCAGCCTCCCCCGTGAGGGGGTCTGTCTTGGAAAAACGCTTCCTGCCTCTTGCACAGTTCAGAAGTCTCTGGAATAGAAGTCTTCGTATGGTGACAGAAAGGCCATGGGAGCACCTGAGAGCTTTCGCCTCATCGGGCACTCAGTGAGGACTGTCCCTTACTTTTCTATCCCACCCTCTTGGGGGACTGTGGCAATCTTACCCTCAGTGTATTTCTCCCCTATTTCACAGGAGATAAATGTGGCGTGCAAAATGCATTTTTAATGACTGAGGTCTGCGTTTTGTTCTATTTTCCATCTTTGCTGGGTCATTAAGTCTTTAAATACTTCAGTATTTTAAGGATTTTTGTAGTTCGGTGATGTGTAGGTCTGTTCACGTTTTCATTCCCTCCATGTGCCCTCGCCAGGAAGACGGCAGCGAGGGCCGCTGCAGGGTTCTCGGACGCCGGCCCTGCCCTGGGTGGGCCCTTTTCTTGGCACCTGTCTTCTGTGTTGGCCGTGACTAGATTGGAGGCACTTCACACCGAGGCTTAGGTCCTAAAGGCAGTGAGGATGGTCCAAATACCCTTGGAAATCCTTTCAGACGTTGCTCTTTTAGAGACTGGGACTCTGTTTCTCACCGAGTCCAGTCGGACCAGCTTTTCCTAACTAGGAACAGAATACCTAGTGTCTCTTCAGTGGAGCCCCAGGTGGAGAGCTGGCCTATATCTAGGGGTTGTGTACACAAAGCTTTGCTAGTTCTGACCCAATGAGAAGGGGGCAGAAACCAAGACCGATTGGGAGAAGCAGATTCATCCCCTTTCACTGAGTGGAATAGCAGTTAGAATGCTAGCACTGTTTAAATAGTGCGTTCTCTCTCTCTCTCTTTCTCTCTCTCTCTCTCTCAATTTTAGTTTTGCTGAACACATTACAATTCACAGCATGGCTGGATAGAACACAGCAAAGAGAGAGAGCACTGGACTAGGGTCCAGAATACCCAGGTTGCAAGGTCAATTCAGCCACAAGACTAAGGGAATTAGGAGGCCATAGACTCCTGAAGTTAGTAGAAGTCATTCCTTCCTCTGGGGTTTAGTTTCCTCACTTGTAAGGTGCATTATTGGGGCAGTATGACCCTGAGGGAGCCCCTGCCATTGGTGAGTTCAAGCCCAGGGCTCTTGGCTGAGAAAGACTGGCCACCCCAAACAGCCTCAACAACCCGGTGAACTAGAAAAGCACCAGGCCCCTCCCCACTCTGGGAATGTCATGGACAGAGTTAGGTGAAATAAGAACCAAGATGAAGAGTGGGTACTCTAAGGGAGTGCCTGGTAGCCCACACTGCCTGCCGCCGGTGTTTCTTTAGTTCAGCAAATCTTATTTTAGCACCTGGTTAAGACAGGACGGGGCGCTCCGAGCCGGAAAGGTAAAGACAGCTGAACTTCCTGATATCGTAGAACTCCCGCTCTTGGTATAATTTTGAGGGTTTCACCACAAATGAGAAAGCTGAGCGATTTTTGTCTTGGGGTGAAATCCACTGGGAAAAATTATGGTGTCTCAGAACACCTTTTTGCCTTTAATTCCTAGATCCACATCTCTTTGGGGCTGTGATCATTATTAGTGCTGTTCGCCAGATATTTACAATTTTACTGTACTGAGCATGTGGTAGATCATATTTTCCTGAGCCGCTAAAGTGTGGCCACGAGACTCGCTTTGCCAATGAAATGTGCATAGCATGATAGATTTTACTTCCCCGCAAAGCCTCAGGACCCGTCACACGGCTGTGCACGGTTCTTTTCCTCTGCGGCGTAACCAGCGGTAGTCCTGACGGTGAAAGCCTGCCAGCCTGCATCTGTCAGTGAGGACAAAGTGACGTCAGTGAGTAGAGACCTTACTGATCCCTGATGGACATGTAGAATGAGCAACAAACAAAATTCGGCTGCTTCAAGCCATGGGGATTTTTAAAACTTTTATTACAAAAATTGTCAAACATACATATATAAAAGCAGAGTCAACAGTGTATCAAAACTGCTGAGCCATTATTTAGCTTCAGCAATTACCAAGATATAAGGCTCTGTGACTCAGGCCTTGCTTGTTAATACAGCACAACCTAGACTCATCCTGCTGAAAACAAGAGGAAAGGGTGTTATTTTACAGAAATACTGAATGAGTGACAAGTAGGTAGAGAGTGGAAACAAAATTTATGAGATCTGATTTTTTTATGCCATAGTTTTCCTTTTTAGTGACTTTTTTTAATATTATAAATGAGAGGCAATTGGATTTCTATTGTAGGAGATGCCTTCAGTTTGATTTATTTTCCTCTAGAAATCTAAGTACATCTAGAAACCAGAAGCTCAGAATGCTTGGCAAGTACACTGGAATGCCCACAGAACGAAAGTTAATTGCCTACTTCCTTTTAAATTCTATCAAATACCATAAATCTTTTGGAAAATGTGGTTCTCTTCATTTATAACATGCTTTAGAAAGGGCTATCCTACTTAATTATGTCTGGAATGTGTGTGTGTGTAAACATGTACAAATTTGAGCTTCCCTTGTTTCACAGCAGTCTGATGGATTCATTGAACAAATTAAATGAAACTAATACTATTGGGTTGGTCAAAAAGTCTGTTTAGGTTTTTCCATAAAATAAAACACACATTTTTTATTTTCACCAATAACTTTATTGATTTGGATATTGTGAGTATGTCAGCTATCTCCCACATGGTATAACATTAACTGTTCTCAATTAATGTCTTGATTTGATCGCTGTCAACTTCAGCTGATCTACCGGACTGTGGAGCATCGTCCAGCGAGAAATCTCCAGCACGAAACTTCACAAACCGCTTTTGACTTGTTCGAACAGTCACAGCACCTTCTCCGTACACCGCTCAAATCTTTTATTGTGTTTCAGCTGCATTTTTATCTTTCTTGAAATAATAAAGCATAATATGCCAAAAATATTGCATATTTTCCATCTTCAATATTCAAGTGGCTATATAAAAATTCAACAATTTTGATAACTTTTTTAATGCATGCTGACATAACAGTTGTCACAATACAAACTAACAAAATTGTTTTGAATGCATTAAAGACAACTAATTGCTGCTAGAACCACCTTACAGAAAAAAACCACAGGAACGTTTTGGCCAACCCAATATTTCACAAAATTAGTCCACCTGCCAGTAATGGTACTTCATTTTTTATTTTATTTTCTGTCCAACAGAATTCTTAGTAACTGTTCTACCACTTAGTCTTGATGCGAATTTGAGCAAGTCACAGCCTGCGTGAGCTTCAGTCTCCTTACTCGTGACCGGAAAGGTCTCTGTGTATTGTCCCCATCAGACATGAAACCAAAACCTGCCATCCAGGGTTTCTCGGCGGGACACAGGTCCTCGGGGGTCCGGGAGGAGGCAGTGAAGGGGGCAGAGTGAGGAGCCCCTGGACTGAGCAGGTCCTTCTGCCCCATTGTTTTCCCTCCCAAGAAGATGTGTGCCAAGCCAGCTGTGGGAACAAGGAAGTTACACCATAGTTTTCTTAAAGTTGAAAAAAAAATTTTTTATGCTTTTAGGAATTTAGCGAGCTGAACATCTGCATGGATTAGTTGGGGTAAAAGTAGCTGGACACTCAGAACGGGGCTGTCTTGTGGAATCCTTGTTTTTCGGTCTCAGCCTATTCCATCTCTGAGAGTTCGTCTTCTCGTCTGCTGCACCGCAGTTTCCGTGGGGGGGGGGGTGTTGCAGACAGATGCCCCGCGGCTCTGTGCACCCGCCCGCCTCCGCCTCCTCGGCGGCTTCTTACATCCCGCACCACAGGGTCGTGGGGCTGCTGCTGACTTTGGGAGGAACCACCACGAAGTTAGGCCTGTGCGATGCAGTGCTGTTCTCTCCACAGAGCCACTTTCTGTAGTTCAGTTTGAATCACACGGGGACCTCAAGGTACATGTTTGTTTATTCCTTAAGTACACCCATTATAATGTAGTAGTGTACTGAACATCCCAATGAAACCTTAACTTGTGCCTGGACCCACTGAGAAGGTGTATTTTGGTGCAGTGCTCCCCAGCAGTTTTGGCACCACAGATGGTTCCCATTTCACTTAAGATGGGGGAAGATGGGGCCGGGAGTCCTGCAGAGCTCAGGTGAGCTTAACCCCGCCCCGCCCCATGTGAATAGGGCAGGGGAGACCAGGAGGTAGAGCTCAGGGGAGCTTTGCTTGCAGCCAGTTACTAAGGGGCTGTGGACCAGCCTGGGGTTTGGTGGCCCCCGTTTCAATGTGAAGTATATACATATATAGCACAGGGATATGTAGCTGGCCATTCTGTTCCGTCCCACTGGCCAGAACCGTGCTGCTATTCCTGTGGTTTTGTAGTGTATTTGAGCAAGTTTCCCTCTCTACTCTTCTTTTCTATAATTACCTAATGATTATTTATTGAATTCCTCATGAAGACATCCAACTGGTCCTGACTGGTGTGCCTCAGTTGATTGGGTGTCGTCCCTGTCAGAGCACATACCTGGGTGGCACGTTCGGTCCCAGGATGGGATGGATACGAGAGGCCACCATCATAACTGATGCATGTTTCTCTCTTATGTTTCTCTCCCTCTCTTTCTTCCTCCCTTCCCCCTCTCTAAAAATAAACTAACTTAAAATAAAAAAAAAAATCCAACTGGAATTTTGAGTGGAAGTGCATTGAACCTGTAGGTTAATCATTAATTAGTTCTTTAAAAAAAAAAAAAGACTTTATTTATTTATTTTTAGGGGTGGAGGGGAAAGAGACAGAGAGGGAGAGAAACATCAATGTGTGGTTGCCTCTCGCACGCCCCCTACTAGGGACCTGGCCTGCAACCCAGGCATGTCCCTACATGGGAATTGAACCGGTGACTCTTAGTCACAGGCTGGCACTCAATCCACTGAGCCACACCAACCAGGGCTAATTAGGTCTTAATAGAGCCATCCAAGATAAGTCATTTTATATTAGGTAATTTAGTCCAAAAGCATGGAATATGCTCTACTTATTCAGATCACTTTCTGTTTCCTTTATTAGAATGTCAACAATTTGTATAGAAGTTTTTGTGAATTGTTGGTTAATGACTGGATATTTTGTGAGTCTTATTGCTATTGTGAATGATTTCCTTTTAGTAACATTTTCTACTGGCTGTTGTGGGTGGTGAGTGCTGTTGGTCTGTGCAGGTTGGTCGTGTATCTGGCAGGCCTGCTGAACCTTATTAGTTATAATGTGTTTGTGTCTGCATTTTTTGTAAGTTGACATTTGATTTTTCTATCGCTGTGGTAAAAAGCACCCCCTCACCCCACCCCATGCCCGCTTAATTTCTGTGGTGGGTGCGTGGTGGCGTTGGGGAAATGACTCACTAGAAGGGAGTAGAACATGTTCCTCCCTCCGACTACAGGGAGGGGTTGGGCCTCTGCAGTGCTAGCACCTGGGCTCTCCATCGGTTCAGAGACTTGCTAGTCAGGCCACTGACCACTGTGATGGGAGCATGCTCGGCCTAACTTCTCTGGTAACAGGAAACGGGAGGAAAATGTCACCAACAAGAGAAAGGGAGGAATTTAAAGAAGGGGAAGAAGACGGAGAAAAGGGGAAGACTCCAGAGGGGGACCTGGATGGTGAGGGGGTAGCCTGGGGCCTGGGAAGTATCAGGGACGGCAGATGGGAAAAGAGTCTCCAGTTCCAGAAGAGTAGCTGGACAGTGACCCACTATGCAGCAGTTGTCACCCAAAGAAGCCCTGGTTACCCAACTTTGGGTCGGGGGGAGGAGCTTAAGCCCCTGGGAGACAAGCATGGGCACCTCCAATCCCTCCGACCACCAGCGCACATTGACTAACTGATAGAGGCCCTGCCCCATGCCTGCCCTTGTCACCACACTTTGCTGTGACCCTAGTGCCCAAAGTTCAGGGACCCAGGGAGTTTCCCCCACAGGAGGGTCTGAACTTCCTGTGTCCTCAGAGCTGCCACATGTCAGAGCTGGATCCACAAGACACAGCCTGGTCGGGGTCCCACACTTGGTCCTGACAAGAAGTTTGCTGAGGTGGGGTCAGGAGTTGAGAATGTTTTCACTGGGCAGCTGGTTTACCGTATTTCATAGATAGCTGTAGCTGAGTATTAAGGTTGCTTTGGTTTGGAAACTTCCCTGCATACCGGAGAGATGGTGAAATGGGGCTGCCCTCTGCCCTGCACATTTTTGACTAGGCTGCTACAGGCAGAATGGGGAGCCCTTGATTTAATAGCCGTGATTGGCGACTCAGATTTCAGTCGAGGGCTGAGTGACTATAAAATCAGGAAGTGAGGAGGGTCCCCTCCCAATCCCTCCTCAAGGCTTTGCTCTGGATGAACTGATGGCTACATTAGTGCAGCTGTTCTTTGCTGACCTCTGCCCCTCTCTTTGCTCCTTTTTTTACTGCCTTTCATGAATTCTACACCCCAGGCATCCAGAGCCCTGACTGTGTGGAAACTCTCCTAGGAGGATTTGCTTTTTTAAAAAATAGAGACTGGGATGAGCAGAGACAGCCAGGCAGGTCTGTTCATGCAGGAACACAGGCAGATGCCTCGCTTCTCTCTCAGAACTTAGACCCCTAAGGTCTCAGATGGGAGGTGGGCAGGAGGTACTGCTTGTAAGCAAGTCCTCAGGAGGCCAGTCTTTCCTTGTAAATGTGTAACTACAGAACAAGGAGGCTATTTGGGAGCAAAGAATCCAGAAAAAGGATCAATGGAAAAGGGATCATGGTCCTGTACCATACCGTGAATACCCTGAGCCTGTCAAGATGCTTCTGAGAGCTGACAGGCAGACCAGGCTGGCCCAAGGCGACCCCCCAGGCCAGGGTGAGGCCCGTGTTTCTGGGTGTGCTCCTTATTTCCTGTCCCAGGCTGTCTCCACATGCTGAGTGGCTGTGAAACAATGGCTTGCAGTGACTCAGCTTTATGAATAGGACATTTATAGTGAAGATTATAGGAAATTCCCAGAGTCTTCTGCTGGGGTTTATTTTAGGTGTGCAGCTTACACAAGTGAAGTCCCGGCCACCCTCCTCCAGCCTCCCTCCCTCCAGCATCCTCAGACAGCCAATCTGAGGCCCATCTCTTCTGCCCTGTGACCAGAAACCACTTGTCTCACAACCCCCACACACCAAGCCCTGTGACCCGCTCTAGCCTGAGTCATGTTAACTTTCACTCACTCCCAGGAGGAAGGTGCATCATGATTCCCATTTGGTAGATGGAGAAACTGGAATCCAAAGCCACGTCTGACTCATTCTGGATCTCAAGGACAGACACAGACTCAAGTTCCCCTGAGCACAGACTGAGGCAAAAGGATCACAGTGAAGAAAGGAGAGCCCCCTGTTTTCCGGAGAGGAAGGCAGGAGAAGGGTGCTAGTACCCTGGAATTTTGAGTATGTGTCCCTGTCCCCCGGTGACACATTTCTTGGCAGGGTGCGGTCTCTGGAAAGCCAGACAAGAGCTCTGAGTGGCTCTGTTTCCTGCTATAGCTGGGCTCCAAGGAGAAGCTGAGAGGGCTGCCCACACAGGGCCAAGAGGTTCTGAAACTGGGAGTGTGGGGAGTTGGGGCAGGGAGGAAACCCAAGCCATTGCAGGTTCAGGAACTAAATGCTGTTCAAATATTTGCCCAGCACCTCCCTGTGAGCTTTGGAACCAGCGGCAGGAGCAGCCCTTGCTGAGTCATGGGTGCTGAAGCATGAAACAGAAATGTGGATGCCATGCCTTTTCACAGCTCCCGGCCTCCGCTGTCCGTCATCAGCCGGGGTCTGTCTCGCCAAGGAGCCCAGTTACAGGGACAGGGCTCTGCTGCTAGGCAGCTGGACAAGGTGGCCCCTTCTCGGGGTGAAGCTGGCACACCCACACTGTCATCCAGCGGCTGGACTGACAATGCTTTTCTGAGCTGCAGAACTCTGTTTCCAACAGTCTGTGAGAGTCCTCAAAGCTTCTCAAATCACCACATTCAAAACAGAACAGCCCGACTTGTCTTCTTATATTCTCTCTCTCAGGTAGTGGCCTCACCTCCTAGCCGCCCTAATTAGAAAGTGCTGCGTCAGCCAGTTCCTCTGCTCCCTCCTCCCCACCATGTGTCACTGATTCTCCCTCCTGATGGCTTTGCCTTTATGAAGTCCCTGAGCCTCCCCTCATCGCCTGGAGTGGATAGTCAGCACTGGGGCCTGGCCACATCGCTCCCAGGGAGGGCAAGGGGGGCCTTTTTCTGCTGGGGTGCGGCAGTGGGGGGCCCTGCATGACCCATGCTGAGCTCATCAGAGCTCTTCCCCAGGATTTTCTGAGCTGAAGCAGAGAGCTGAACACTTGTTTCCTCTCTGGTCGCCAGATGGAAGGCTGCGAATCCAGAGAGTCCTGTGGCCATGTGCCCTGCTGCCTGGACAAAGCTGATCTGCAGCAGGAGAGACCTAAACCATGTTGCAGACAGAAGCTCTGGTGAATGCAGAGAGAGAGTTTCTGGACCATTTTTCCAACTTTTTGTTAAAAAAAAAATCAAACTACAGAGAAGTTTACAGAATGGCCCAAGGAACATCCTCATATCCTTTACCCAGACTCACCAACTGTTTGGAATTCTGCCCCATCTGTATTCTCTCTTTTTCTCTCCCTGTATGTGTGCACATTTTTGTCCTGAACTCTTTGAGAATGAGGTGCTGATGTCTTAACACTTCTTCCCTAAATATTTCAGCGTGTGCCACCTAAGAACTTGAATATTTTTCTATATCATTACAATATCATTCAGGAAATTTTATAATGATGTAATATTATCTAATATATATCCATATTCATTTTTTGTGGGAAATATGAATATAGATATGTTATATAATATTATTAGTTATTTTTTTTCCTTTTTCAATTTAAGATCCAGTCAAGTGTGACAGATTGCACTTAGCTGTCCATCTCTGCAGTCCCCGGAGTCTGGAAGAGTACCTCCAGCCTTATTCACGTTTCATGATGTCAATATTTTTGTAGCATATCCCTCAATGTGGATTTATTTTTCCTCATGATTAGAATCTGGCCACACATTTTTAACAAGAATACAACAGAGATGACAGTGGGTTCTTCTTGGGGCATTACATTAAGGGGCATGAGATTATCCATTTGACCCACTATGGGTTGTGTTCCCATTGTGGCCGGTTGTTCCCCAGTATCCATTCTATGCATCCTCAGTAATGAAACCCCACTTCCCCTCAATAGCCATGCATGTGGCTTCTCAGAATTAAGCCTGCATTTCCCATCCTCCCTTGCAGCAAGGTGTGGCTGTGTGACTAAGTTCTGAGCAATGGGCTTTAAAGATGATGTGCAACTTCTGGAAAGGGGCCTTAATGTAGGGGGAACAGACCATTTTCCTTCTCTTTTCTTCTTGCAACATGAAATAGCCTCCCTGCTCCACAGTGCTTCCTAACTCTCTCCTTTTCTTTGTTTTTTTTTTTCCATAGCACACAACACCATTGACGTACTATTTATTTTGCTTGTTTAGCATATTGTCTGCCACCTGTGTAATGTAAACTCTATAAACAGAACTGGCACATCACAGTATGTTGGCACCAGTTGTTAAAATGCTGAAATACTCCTGTACCAGTTGGTGCCTAGTCACTACCCAAAGTCCCCAAGGACCATGCCCCCGCCCCCATGGTACCCAACAGCCTTGGTTTTCCAGGCACCGTAACACAGTCCCATAGGATGAGTAGCTTTAGCAACAGAAATTCATTTTCTCGTAGTTCTGGAGGCTGAGAAGTTCAATAACAAAGTGACGGTCATTTGGGTTCCTGGAGAGAGCTGGCACCCTTCCTGGCTTGCACATGTCTCGTTGTATACACACACAGGAGAGAAAGAGATAGAATTCTCCAGTGTCCTTTTTTTAAAATAAGGGCACTAATATCATTGGACCAGGACCCCATCCTCCTGTCCTCACCTACCCTAATCACCCCCCAAAGGCCCCACCTCCAAATACCATCACACTGGAGGTTAGGGCTTTAACATATGAATTTGGGGGGAACATAACCATTCAGTCCCTAACACCAACTAAACAGGCACTGGCTCACACAGTAGGGAGCTTCCAGGATCCTGCTTCTGCATCAGGGCCAGCGACGGGCTGGGTAATCAGCGCCCGGGCCAAGCCCCTGAGGTGCTCGATAAGGATTTATGCAATGTGTACATACTAGATCCTAGGATGACACCGAGCCTTTCCATGGTCTGCGTTACACTCGAGAGGACCTGGAGTCAGGTTTCTCAGTAAATAAACAGGAAAACAACAAGCAGCAATGCTTTGCTATTTAAAAACAAAGGATTTCTCATACTTTCTCTCCATTGTTTTTCTGCTGGCTCCGAGGTTCTTTGCCCAATCTGCTCTTCCGAGGGGTTTCTCTCACTCTTCTGAGCAGAAACACAGAAGGGGGATCATCCTTTTTCCCCACCTTTGGGAAATGTTCATACGCAGGCGCCAGGAGGAGTTACTTATAACACTAGAAAGATGTTTCAGTGCGCTGGTTGTCCAGAGAAAAGGAAACAGCCAAGCGGAACGTGTCATTGCTACAGCACATTGGAAAACCACTTACAACGCACGAATGAGGAATCGATCTGTGTGGACTGACGTGGAAAGACCCTCACAGATTCGTTGTTGAGAGGAAAACAGCAAGTTGAAAATAATACCTACAGGATTTGTATACTGAAAAACCTCCAATACTTTGTTTTCTTTCTAAAACCTGCCTCCTCAAAGTGTTACGATGTTAAGCACACAGGAAAGTTTGGAGAATAAAATAATGAACACCTGTGGACCCACCATGCAGTGCTTTCAGTCAATGCTTGCTTTCATAGAAACCATTTTCACCATGCAGCAACTGAAATAAATTCGTTTATTCATTTAACAAATATTTGTTGAGCATATACTACGTATGTGTCCACGCGTACACATCATCATCGAGACTGTGCGAAGGGACGTGGATGTAACTGAACAAGACAGACAAGCAACCGGTCGTCGTGGAGCTTAACGTTTCGGGCAGACAGAAAACAAGTACTAAAGCAAACACATTGTTACCAATGACGCTAAATGGCATGAAGACGACAGAGGATAATAGGTTTGACTGACTCTGGACAGGAGCAGCAGAGCAGGACAGCAGGAGCCCGTGATCTGTGAGCTGAAGCTTGAAGAACAAGAGCAACCCCTCGGAAGAGCAGACTGGGCAGAGAACCTCGGAGCCAGCGCTGGCTGTCGGATTTGCTGTGCCCAGTGCACATGAAAATGCAGGCCCGAGGCCAGGGGTGGGGTGTCTGTCTCTCCTTCCTGGGGGCTCACCGCCCCAACCCGCCACAGATGACAGACCCTCAAAGGGTGGCAACCTCTGTCCCAGGACATGCTTGATGCTTGGATCCAGACTGTGTAACAGACCACTGTCATCACCTGCTAAATGTCCCGTGGGGCTGCCTGTCCTGACAGAGATGGCAGCTTCCATGCCCAGTCCTGAGAGCTCACACCAGCTGCCTGACTCCCACCCTCCCCACAACCATGCCCAGCCCCTGACAGGGGTGGAGGGTGACAGCAGCATGGGGACCTCCCCCTGCCAGTGTACCTGCCCATTGCTCCTGCCAGCAGTCACAGGTAGGAGATGGGAAGGGGTTGGAAAGGGAGGTCAGATGAAACCTGGGGCCCCAGGGAACAGGGGGGGCCTGAAACAGGACCACAGGTTAGCTGAGGCTCCAAGCCCAGGGCAAAGGGCATGCTCCATTTCCCCATCGGGCATCACTTGCAAAACACAGATTTAAAACTAATTATTAAGAAATTCAAGATGGACACTCCAGAGCATTAACCCCCAAGCACAGGGGCCCCCTTCTGAGTGCAGGGCTCTGTGCGGCTGCACTGGTCGCAGGCCCTGAGGCCGGCGGGCCCTGCTCAAAAGGACGGGAGCAGTGGGGAGCAGAAGAGGGGCAGGGGCCAGGAAATGCTGGGATCTGTGGGTCCCCGTAAAGATTTTCGATTTTGCTCTTTGTCAGTGGGAAACCACCGAAGGGTTTCGAGCATAGAATTGACAGTTTAAGGTCACAGTGTCTGTGGTGGGGAGAATGGGTCGGGCCATAAAAGAGTGGAAATAGTGCTGACCAGTCCGGGCAAGAGATGACAGTGGGTTAAACTCTGGTAGAGGCCACAGAAACGGAGAGAAGTGGATGGATGGGAAATAGGGTTGGCCACAAAGTTCGTTTAGTTTTTCCCGTAAAATAGAAGACACATTTTTCATTTTCACCAATAACTTTATTGATTTGGGTATTCTGAGTATGTTGGCTATTTCCCATGTGGTATAACACTGATTGTTCTCAAGTAATGTCTCAATTTGATCACTATCAACTTCAACTGGTCTACCTGCCCCTGGAGCATCGTCCAGTGAGAAATCTCCCCCATGGAACCTCACAAACCACTTTGACACGTTCCATCGGTCACAGCACCCTCTCCACACACTGCACAAGTCTTTTTTCTTTTTGTATTTCAGTTGCATTTTTACCTTTCTTGAAATAATAAAGCATAATACGCCAAAAATGTTGCTTATTTTCTTTCATCTTCAATATTAAAATGGCTACACAAAAATTCACCAATTTTTTAAAAAAGGTTTTATGCACTTATTTTTAGAGAGAGGGAGAAAGAAGAGAGAAACATCAGTCGATTGCTTCTCCCACACCCCCCGCTGGGGACCTGGCCTGCAACCCAGGCACGCGCCCTGACCATCATCAAACTTTTGACATTTCGGCTCTCAGTCCAGTGAGCCATGCCAGAAGGGGCAAAAATTCACCAATTTTGATAAGTTTTTTATCTATTCATGCTGATATGACAGCTGTCACAAGACAATCAACAGATTGTTTCAAATGAAGTTAAAGACAACTAAGTACTTACTAGAGCCAACTTACGGGGAAAAATGAAACAGCCTATTTGGCCAACCCAATATTGTCGGATGTAGGGTAAAAGAAAAGGGAGATGCAGAGGTCAAGGAAGCTATACTCCAGAAGAAGGAAGATGCGTACTGTGTGTGGCGTGCAGGGGAAGGCCACACGATCGAGAGCTAAGCCTGTGCAAGGGCCACCCCTGACCTGCCTGTACCCCGGGATCCCAGGAACCTCAGTGTTGCAGATGGTACTTGTTGGTTGAATTGTTCTCATGTCTGGATGAAGTAGACAGAGTGAGTTGAGCTCTTCTCTGTCACCCTAGCAAGTGGTATGTCGCCCACCTGATCTTTTCCACCAGACACTGAGCCCAGAGGGCTGAGCTCATGAGCTTGCAGGACAACTTGTCTGAGGAAGCCAGGGAAAGCTGCGGGTGCCTGCTCTTCCCGCCCATGCCCAGCAGAATAGCCTTACTTTTAAACTCCACATGCACGAATGGAAGCAAAGGCCAGCCCACAGCTGGACCCAGAGATGGAGAAGAGTGAGAACAGTGGTTGCGTCTGTGAAGCCAACCTGAACTTCGGTTATCTCGAATTCTAAGTGTAGCCTGCCCACCTGCCCACCTGCCCAAACCCTTTCCTATGCTCAGGACCTCTGTTCAGTAAGTTCTGAGCACTTGTCTTTGTGGGGTGCGGTGCGGGGGGGGGGGGGGGGGGGGGGGGGGGGGGGTTGCGGAAGGGAGATACTACCTCTTAGCTGGCTTTCCCAGCAGAGAGCTACAGTGGGGTTTCTATTTTCATTCAAATAGCAATGTCAAAGGAACCTCAAGGTCTCCTTTTTGTAAACCAGTAAGAAATTTCCAGCAAGGGAAGAAGCACAGAGGAGAAGTGGCGGGTGAGAAGACCGGAGGATTAAGGGGGAAGAGAAGGGCAGAGGTTTGCCCAGCTGAGAGCTTTGTGAGAGCTGACTGCCAGCTGTCCAGGCTTCTGGAGGCTGTTGGCTTCTGCAAAGAGGCCACAGGCAAGTAAGGAGGGGAGAGCATTCTTTCAGGCTTTGCGACTGCAGATGCGTATGCAGACCGGGAGGGGGAATGCAGTCCCGGTTTGACCTAACCGTTGGTCCCTCTCGAATCAGTATTAAAAGCTGTCATTTTCTCCCTCCCTGGTGGCAATGTTAGTGGAAAGAAATCTGACTATAAGTAACATCTTAAGCCTATTAACTTAGAGTCATCAGAAAGAAAAGGAGCCTGAAAAAGAAAGAAAACTCCTGCCTTTATTTCCTGTTAATTGGGTCAAGGAACACTCAAATTACTGAGCTGTTCTCATTGCTCTCCAGCAGGTGCAAAGTGCGCCGTCTGGCTCCAGCTTTGCCCACGCTCGGGAGTGCTCAGGACGGTCACTTCACTGAGGACAAACAGCATGGTGGGATCCAGCATTTCTCAACATGCCTGCAGGAAGCTAGTAACTCCAAGAAAAGATAAATTTGAGAAGCACTGGATTTGGAAGAAGTTAAATGGGTTAGTAAAAAAACTAGAGCCTTAAATATGCTCATGAGCAATGTGAATCTCCAAGAAAAGTGTGGAAGACCCTGCTGATTTTCTACTCAATACCATTCACCCCCCCCCCAACTTCTTTGCTAAGATAGCCTGGTTTTTGCTTGGCTATGATACCTGTGTGTTTCGTGGGCTCCTTCTCCAGTGCCCAGGCTGGTCTAAGCCACCCTTCTACCAATGATTGCTTTAGGCTTGGACATGTGCTGTAGCCCTGTTCATTGTGGTGTCAGAAAAATCAGGCCCTGGGACTCCTAGAAAAGTATTCCTTACTTGTAAATCAAAACACAAGATGTGTACTTGCCTCTTCCTGTCTTTGGACATTATCATGAGATTGGAGCTACCGCAGAATCACTAGGGAAAAGCCAAGGATATCCAAACAGTGGATCTCAATTCCCTATGCTGTTTAAATATTGCGTTAGATCTTTGGGTTCGTTTCTTCATTGTTCAGATGTTCTGTGTGTTTTTTTAGCTAATTGCATCCCAGAACAAAGGGGACAAAAATATGCAGATGTTCCTAAATTCACTTGACTGCAGAAGGTCCCTCTGGACCAGCACTCACTGGGAATGTTGTGGGAAAGGCCAGTGGATTCGGGAGTCAGAGCTGCAGGGGTTTTACTTGAGGTTCTAGAAATCATGTCAGGTCCTCAGCCTCCTTTTCAGTTTTGTGATGAGAGCGTGTTAACTGAGACAACATAAGCCAAGTGCCTAATACTGTGTGTGGCACATAGTAGGTGTGTCATAGATCATTATTATTAATAACATGGGGTAGGGGAGGAGAGAAATACTCCAGTTTTATTTGGAGTATTTCTCATTTCTGTGTAAGAGTTCTAACCATTCCAAAAATAAAAACCCATGTATTCTGGCCCCATACCAGTTTATAACACCTTGCAGCCCTCCACTCAGCAGGTCAGATACAGACACAGTGGCTGTCCTCCACAAGCACCCTGGCTCCCGCGCCCACAGTTCCCTCACTCCTCTGTTACAATGAGCCCAGGCTTCCGCTGGGTCAAGCTCCCTGCATGGCCATTGTCCCCCTGTGCATGCTAATAGCTCTGGTACACTTCACAGTGAGAACTTTCACATGTACCAGATGCCTAGAAACTCATGTGGATGCCAAGGGATTGGGTTCCTCCCTGTTCAGTGCCCTGTTCAGTGCCCTGGCTGAGACTCAGAGCGGCAGCTGGCAGACAGCTGACCCGGGCTTGGCCCTCTCCCTCTCTCTTCCATTGAGACAATTCGTATGTATGTATTACATACCTAGAAAAAGAATCCCAGGATTTTTCTTCTGCATGTATTCATCCATGATGCCAGCTAAGGTCATCAGTCAGTATAATGAAACCAAACAGACAGACGGGAGCAAATTGTTCTGCCATTTTTCCAGACCTTTGAGTCGTACATCAAATCTGAGGTCACACACTTGCTTCACCCACATTGTTCTAACGTGTTGGTGAGGTTCACAAAACTCTCCCCAGCTCTGTGATCCAGGGGTGATTTCAAATTCGCGGTGTAACTGTTCTTCTTCGTCGCCATCAGAGACAAATGATGACTGTGCCGCACAGCCCATTACCAGCTCGGCCTGTCTCAGTTTATTGGTGCCGTTGATGCTCTGCGGCTAATCAGCCAGGTCATTCATGGCTTTAAGGCAGCACGGAAAGATGACAGAAAAACTGGGACTTTCCTGCGTTCTGCGTGGGCTGATTGAACGGCACAGAGAGGCCTCGGCTGTGTGTGCACGCGCACCTGTGGGCATGCGCACCGAACCCAGGCGTACAGTAGAAATGTGGTGAGGTAGACTAGGCAGTATTATTATCCCCCTTTTACAGACCAAGAACTAGATGTTCAGAGAGGTACAGGGACCTGCCCAGCGTGACACTGACCAGTGCAGAACCTCTTGTGAGAACAGGCCTCTGGCTCCCAGGTCGTGAGGAGCATGTCAGGTGTTCAGCAATGAACTTGCTGTTTGAGGAGGATGGGAGAGGCAGATACACATTTAAACAAACAAACAAACAAACAAACAAACATTTATACTGCAGCCTGGGACCCTGAATGCTCTAAGAGCATTGGACACTTGCCTCCTTCTCTCCTTCCACCTGTCCCATCTCTGAGGGGAAAAGAGACCATGCCACACCAGCAGGTTCTCAGGAGAAAAGCAGACGGGGTGAAGAGCTGCATCACCCCAGAGGCCAGGTGAGGCGGGGAACCCCCATGTCGGGACACCTGTGGGGCTGAGCACACGCAGAGAAGACAGGGAGCAGAGGTACCAAGACAGGGGATGGGACAGCAAGAAAGGGGTGTGCTCTTGACTTTGGGGTACTTGGGGATCAATACTCGTCTTTGGGCAATGCGTTAAATCCAATAGCTCTCTGCGACTGGGTCATGGGAGGCCTAACCTGTGACGTGTGGCATGTACAGCAGTGCAGACACACACTGTTCTCTCGGAGGAATACCTGGTGAGCGGCGTGTGTCAGTCTGGGAAGCCTTCCTGGAATACGTGCTTCTGAGCTGAGCTTTAAAGCTGTGCTTCTGATTCTCTGAAGTACATTGAAATCACCCGGGGTCTGATTCAGTAGGGCTGGGGTGGGGCCTGTGACTCTGCGTTTCTAACAAGCTCCCAGATGATGCTGATGTTCTGAGTAGCTAAGGTACAAAGAGTTACCTAATTGAAGAAGGGGGGGTGGTCATTCAGAGAAGTCATTCCTGGTAGCAGGCAAGACAGAGCAAAGGTCAAAAGTGAGAAGTACCAGGAAGAGCAGGGTGTGTGAAGGGGGATGGGTGAGGCTAGAGAGGTGGGTAGGACCTCCCCTAAAGAGGGCAAGGGACACTCGAGGAGGGTTTGGTAAGTGAACAAAGAGCTTGGATTCATCTCCTGGATCAAAGTGCCTGGAGACCAGTTAAGAATGGGAGTCCCTTGCCCCGCCCAGCAGATCCTTGAATTTACTGGTTTTGGTGAGGGGATCAAATCTGCATTGTTCAAGAAGCTCTCAAGGCAGTTTGGATACAGACTAAAGTTTGACAACCCTGTGCTGGGTATTTAAAGGGTTTCAGAGTGGGGAGGGACAGATCAGATTTGCATCTCACATGGATCCCCAGGGAGCCAGAAGAACACAGGCTGGGAGCAGGGATGCTGGTTATGCAGACCGGAGACGCTGAGGACTTGGGCCAGGATCCTGGCAATAGGAAGGAAGAGGAGGGCGAACTCAAGAAATATTCACCGGTGACTCCTTGGTGAGTTACTGGTAGACTCCCAGTCATGGATATATGGGGGCAAGAGAGATGATGAGTTTGATTTTAGACCTGCCAAGTCTGGGGAACATCCAGGCAAAGAAGTTATTTGGACAGTTGGAATTGAGAGTCTGAATTTCAGTGCAAGGACCAAGTCTGGCTACAGATTTGAAAGTCAGCAACTTGTAGTTTATTTACCTTGAAACATCACAGTGAACTTCGTGTTGGCTGAAGTGGGCTTTTCAGATTTTCCTGATTTCCATCAACAATGATGTTTATACTTGGTGTGTGCAGAGGCCAGACCCTTCCTGGAGAATTCTGAGCTCAGGGGAAAATAAGTACTTGCGGGGAACCACTCGGCTTTGGCAGAGTAGAGACTCCCGCAGCCCTGTGAGAGAGAATCACCATGCAGATTTAGCAGAAAATCGCCACTCGGCTTTGGCTGAGTGGCAACCCCCCTCCCCGCAGCTTTGTGGGGAGAACTACGAGGTTTCACCAGAGTGCAGACCCCTGCACTCTGGTAGAAGGGAGGACCACGTGGCTTTGGGGTGCTCCTTTTGGCCACGTAGCCTGGGAAGCAAGAGAGACTTTGCCTGGAAGAAGGGTGAAAGAACTCTTACCAGTAGGCCATGAGAAGGTGCCGCATGGCTTTGGATTAGTTGGAGATCCTGCCTGGATAGCGACACAGCTGATGGTGCTGGGAACCGAGGAAGGTCTCCCAGCCGACAAGGATTATTGGGAAGAACCGGGGTCTGCCTAAACCAAGGACTTCTATTTCCTTTCCTGAGGTAGGGTACCCCAGACTGGGCAAAGGGGGAAGGAAGGACTGTATATGTTTGTGGGTGTTTTAAGGGACTTTAAGATTTTGATAAAGACATTAGGTCACTACTTTAAGTTTATATAGCATTAAATAAACATTTCCTTTTCTTCTCACGAAAAAAAAAAGAAAAGAAAAGAAGTACTTGCTGTGGGAGGCTGGCAAGGCCTGTGAAGGGATGAGGTTGGCCTCCTAGAATCAGCTCAGGAGAAGGAAGGAACTCGGTAAAGGGACCCACCTATCAAATTAATCTTCCTGCTGTGATTTGACCTTACACAGGTTTTCACACCCCAAGGGCAAATCGTGACAAACGTGGTGGCATCAGCTCTCTTAAATGTCTCACTTTCTTCACTCATGGAGCCCTGCACTAGGGTCCAGTCCTCAAGGCACCCGCAGTCAGCTGGAAGAGACACACAGGAGTTGGACGTCTACGGGGCCGTGTGTGGAGTGCACAGAAATCTAAATAAAACTGAGGTTTCAGGAAAGACTTAGTGGAAAAGGTGACACCTGTTATATTTTGAAGGAGGAATAGACATTGGCTGCATGACAAATGAAGGTGAGGGAGAAGAAACATTTTAGAAAAAAGAAACAGCGCCTGCCGGGCATGGGACCATGAACTAGGACATGGTCGGGGAACACTGAATAATTAGAAATGGCTGGAGCAAAGGACATGTTGGGACACACACGGGACATGGGCCTAAGTGGGGAGGAGGCGGAGCCTTTCATGAAGGGCTACACTGTATGCAAAGGCACTAAATTTAAAATATAGTTGTGTGCTGCATAGCAGAACCATGTATGCTATGGTGGTCCCCTAAGATTATAATGGATCTGAGCCCTGGCAGGTGTAGCTCAGTGGACTGAGTGCCGGCCTGCAAACCAAAGGGTCGCCAGTTCAATTCCCAGTCAGGACACATGCCTGGGTTGCAGGCCAAGAGTGGCAACCACACATTGCTGTTTCTTTCCCTCTCTTTCTCCCTCCTCCCTCTCTAAAAATAAATAAATAAAATCTTTACAAAGAAAAGATTATAATGGAGCTGAAAATTCCCATTGCCTAGTGATGTAGCCATGGTAATGTCACAGCGCAATGCATTACTCACGTGCCTGTGGTGATGCAGATGTAAACAAACCTCCTGTGCTGCCAATCACGTAAAATACGGCAATTCAATTCAGTACGGTACCTAGTACTTCGTAATGGTAACGCACGACTGTGTTACCGGGTTATGCGTTTCCTATAGCACACTTTTTATCATTATTTTAGGCTGGATCTTTCTGTAAAACAGTGTGCCATGTTATGCTGGAAATAGCTTCATGCTTTCATGTTTACCTCATTTCTTGATTACATGATTACATCATTTTCTCTTGTGCTGGATTGAATCTTGTGTTATTTTGTAAATTTAGTGTAGCCAAAGTATGCAGTGTTTATAAAGTCCAAAGTAGTGTACGACAATGACCTAGGCCTTCCCATTCACTCACAACTCACTCACTGACAGCCACTTCCAGACCTGCAATCTCCACCCATGGTGAGTGCCCTGTACCGGTGTACCGTTTCTTATCTCTTATACGGTATTTTTACTGTTCCTTTTCTATGATTAGATACGTTTAGATACACAAATACCATTGCGTTGCAGTTGCCTACAGCACTCAGTACAGTGACATGCTGTACAGGCATGTAGTCTGGGAGGAACAGGCTGTACCACGCAGCCGAGGTGTGCAGCAGGCTGCACCATCTTGGTGTGTGCAAGTGCCCTCTGTGATGTTCACACAACAATGAAATCAACTCGCAATGCATTTCTGAAAATGTATCCCGTTGTTAAAGTGACTCATGAGTATAATCTTGAAAACCTCTAAGGTGCCATTTAAGGACAGATGGGTGTGGAGCATTGGTGATCACCCAGGCATAAAGGGGGCTTGAACCAAGAGAGTACAGGCTCAGTCCTCCACACTTCCTGCGGGCCCAACCCCCAAACATACCTTCAGCTTCTCCTCCCGACAGCCAGCAGCCAAACAAGCCACCATCTCTTGGTCCAGGCTCCTGCAGTAGCCCCTCACCAGCCTCGCTCCTGTACTTCACAGCCTGTTTCCCACAAGGCAGCCGGGGTGACCTGTTAATGATGTAGGTTGTACCATGCCCCTCCTCTGTTTAAAACCTTCAATGGCTTTTCCTTGACTGCTCTTGGAATAAAATCTAACCTCCTTACCACAGTGCACGTGACCTGGTCCTTCCCACCCATCTGACCTCGTTTCCAACTGCACTCTGCCACTGTCCGCACTCCTAACACCTGGTCCTTCTTTCTGTATGGTGCACACTCCCGGCTCCTTCCCAGTTACAGTTTTTCGCTAATTTTTCCTTCCACCTGGATCCTCACATGGCTATCACTGCTTGCCTTTCAAATTGTGATTTAAAACAGCTTCTTGGACAATCCCCTCGATCTACAGGAGCTACTGAGTGGTTCTCTATCGAAACGCCCCGTTTCAATTCTCCGAACAGCTTTTGTTACTGTCTGGCACTTTACTGTGTATTTGTCCATATACACATACATTGTCTCCCTCCTCTGTAGTCAACAGTCTCCAAAAATAGCCGCCGTCAACTCCTTCTCACGGTGCTCACAGCCGGCTCACCAGTCACGAGGTGGAGCCTGTCCCCTTCCACTGAGTCTAGACTGGCCTGTGGCTCCTTGTCACTGCCTCTCACTGACCAAATGCAGCAGAAAGACGCCGTGCAGTCCTGGGCTTCACTTTGGAGAGGCTTGTCAGGGCAGCCTCCAGTTTTATTCTCGGGGGCTGGCTGCCATGTAACAAATGTGACTCCCTGAGACCAGCCCATGGGGAGGAGGCCCATGCTTCTGGGCAGAGGATCACTGGAGGGGCAGACATGCAGTGATGAACGTCAGTGAGGGAGTGATCTCAGCTGACCCCCAGAGCAGCAGCAGGGCTGCCCAGCCCAGCCCTGGCCCGGTTCCTGACAGAGAACTGTGGGATCTAATACACCCTTCTGTCTGAAGTCGAAGCGCTGGTGTTCTGTTACACAGCAGTAGGCACCTGGAACATCCTCCCACTAGCATGAAACTCCGAGACCTTTGCCTGGCCGCATTTGGCACAGACGCAGACTTGGTAGATGTTTGATGAATATGTGAGTTTGAGGAAAATGGGGTTAACCGTTGACTAGAAGCCTCAATAAAGTAAAAATGCTGATGTTTGGCAGTACGAACGTTGGTTACCAGGGAATTGAAGTTAGAAAGTGGGTACAAGTCATGCATGTGTGTGTGTTTAAACAAGGTCAGAGATATTGGAGTTCAGCATTTCACTGCTGAGTTTTGAGGGCATGCAGGACAGGAACGTGGCTGAAGTCAAGAGAAGACAGAGGCCACTGAGGCTGCACTGGTAACCAAATTTGATGCTAGGATATCGGCTGAGACACCTATTAGAAAATTAAACTTTCTCAGGATGATAGTTATAGGGAGAGTCCCTGGGAGTTTCCACTTGAGAACTGTGAGAGGCCCGTGGGGGAAGGTTGTAGACATCCTTGGAAAGATCTAGTTTCAGTGAAGGCATAAAGCATTCGGTGAAGGAATAGGGAACAGGACAGAGAGAGGGTTCCCAAGGAACAGAAGAGGGCCCTCCTGAGGAAGGTTGTGAGGGAGGGCTGCGGTGGGAGACAAGTCTGGGGGTGGATGCGGAGACCAACGCTGGGCTGAGAGGCGAGCAGGGCGCCGATGAGGTTTCACTCGGGGCAGAAGTGAAGGATGGCTGATGAGATCATGAGGGAAGTTAACCGGCCTCAAGATTTTGGCTGGCCTGGAGAGAAAAAAATTTGGTTTTCCTGCCAACCCATCCAGAAGATAAATAATGTTTGTTGTTGGCAGTCGAGTCAGCAATCTGAGACCGTTTCTCAGGATTCCAAATGAAACTGGTGAAGGGATGCAGGTGGGGCGTGGTTAGGCCCAAGTCAGTAAACACCCCAGTGCCCTGCTGGCCTTGACACGCAGCTCCGAGCAGAGAGGGGCAGCGCTGGCAGGCCGAGGCCCGGGGAGGAGCTGCAGGGCTCACCTCCTTCCAGACTCTGCGAAGCTGGGCTGTAGGGGAAGGGTTGGCATGGCTGATCCGACTTAACCGTATGGGACTGGTACCCTAAAAGTCTGCAGAAAGGTACACTGGCCCTAGTTTCATCTTTTCAGAGCCTTTAAAACAATAAATTGTATTATTATCCTTTTATATTATCAAAGTAAAACATGTTTAACGTAAACACTTTGTTCTCAAATCTCCAAAGCAAAGACAACTTCCAGCCCATGCTCCTCATTCCTGTCTCTGTCTACACAAGAAGCAATGAGCATGAGGAACAGATAAGTCCGTCACGTACTATTAAATTCCCATTTTAATAACCCAGTCACAGTCTCTCTGGGCTACTCAATTTCTTGCCCTGATTCTCAAGTCAAATGGAACTCAGCAAAGGACGGGCAATAGAACTATAACAATGGTTTCCTTCAAGCCCTTCTGGTCTGTTATTCAAACTGAAAGGTATTTATTAAGTTCCCACTCATTCGTCAGGTCTGTTTTGATTACAGGGCACTGAAATCTGAGGTAAGCTGGCTTAGGCCATGAAGGAAATTTTTGGGTTTACACAAATTAGAAAAAAGAAAAGTCTGGAGGGTCAGCCCAATCCGCTGCTTATATGATGTTGGCAAGACTCCCACTCCCCACTACTCCACTTTCTGAGTTCTCGTTTTTTTTCAGGATCAGCTTTCTCTTAGGCAGGATTTCCCCAACTGGTGACTCCCAAAAGCTCTAGGCTTATTTCCTGCCAATTTAGTAGTGCCCACAAAAAGAACACCTTTCTGAGGGATGATTCTCGCAGGTGGTCACTTGCCTATCCCTGTTCTAATCGTGATGAGGTGGATGCAATGCTCTCATTGGTCAGACCTGGATCACATGTTCCCTCTCAGGGTAGGCAGTCCCATCCAAGACACACAGAAAGGGTAGCTCCCCAAGTGAAAACTATAGTTACCAGGTGCAGGGGCATGGCATGCAGCGCTGATACAGAGAACAGGAGGCTGCCGCGGAGGCCAGCTTCATGGGTATGTGACTATGCAGTTACACAGGACCCCACACATGGTACAATGCTCTGCTGTCACTGTTTTGAAATTCTTAATAATTTTTGAGCCAGGGCCCTACCTTTTCATTTTTCACTGGATCCTGCAAATTATGCAGCTGATCTTGCTGCTACACTACTATGTGCCCTGGGAAGGCTTCCAGAAACACACAAAACTGAGTCCCTTCAGAGACGAGGAAACACAGGGAACGTTTAGAAAAAAGCACGTGGTCTGTGCTGATTGAAAGGAAATAATGGAAAGTACATTCACTCATTAATTCATTTATTCACTCACTTATTCATTTAAAACTTCACTAAGGGGGTCCTGCTACTGCCAGGGAGCAGGAAGAGAAAAACTAGGCCCTCAACGGCTGTCGAGGCCCTCAGGAAGCTCAGTCTGTTAGAGAGAGAGACATACACAGACACCAAAAGGCAGTGTAGGGGTTGGTATAAAAGTAAGCACCGAAGGCTATGGAAACACAGAAAAGGCACCACTAACCCCGCCTGGAGGAGGGGCCAGTGGTGGAGCATATGATTGCTCCACAGAAGCCAATGGTCTTGGAGCATGTTCAGCTTCTTGGTTGGCAAGAGACAGGGAGACTTAGGGAGATGGTTCCACGGAGCAGGAGGTGTCGTGTAACACGCTTCCAGGTAGAGGCTTGTGGATGAGCTCCCGGGAGCACCCACACTCCCAACCCCCCCCCCTCCCCGGCCACTGAACATCCTTCATGTCTGACGTCAGTGTCAGACCAAAATGTCAAGATTTTCGCAGTTATTAACTCAGCATGTAAAATACTTCTTACATCTTGAACAGAATACAGTAAATACTTGATTTTCCAGTAAAAAGACAACATTGAAACAATCAAAGAAATTTTACCTTCTAACCCTAGGACTTCTTATTTTATACGAACCCTCTTCACCCCTATTTTCACAATAGATTGATTTAGCCTCATATGCTATTTTTTTACATTGAGAATTTGGGCATCAGAAGACTCAGACTGGGCAGGGTAATTTTCCTCCATCACGTATTTGACTATTTGTCCCTGCAGAGAATCATCATAGACTTAGGGTTTGTACTGGTTCCAACTAGCTGTGATCACTTTTTCCCTCAAAGAGTTAAAATTTGCTCAAAAAAGAAAATTAACATTGTACAAAAATTAAAATTAAGGCAGGGTGCCTGCTCTCTAGGAGCTAACATTCCTGTTTGGGAGACGCAGCTCTCACAGAGGGACAGACAGCACAGTGAACAGGAGGCGGCAGCACACACGAGAAGCTATCCTGTCGCAGTCTCTGAACATGCTGATTAATAGGGAGCTAAGAAGTTTCCTCTGGGGAGAACACTTGAGTGAGCTTTGCAGCCGGATTCAGAAACCTACAGGCATCTCTGGGTGAAGGGAGGGGAAGGGCGCACCTGACTCTACAAAGCTGGGGAGGAAGAAGCAGCTAGTCCCCCTGGACTAGCAGGTGAGGGCTAAGACCACTCACGGACTAATATGAGACCTCCTTAGAGCAATAAGGAAAGGCTTCAGACAGCTATTGCTGAGTATCAGATCACCAGGAAACTTAGTGACTTAAAACAACCACAGTCATTTTATTCTTATGGTTCATGGTTCTAGGGGTTGACTGGGATCAGCGAGGCAGTTCTGACTCAGAGTTTCTGATCTCTAATTTTCGTGGTTACAGACCAATGGTGGCTGTAGTTGGAGTCATTGCAAAAGCTTCTCTGCTTTTACTCTGGCTTTTAGCTCATCTGGGGCTTTCCGCCAGAGCATGCCTGCCCGTGTGGCCAGGCTCCGCCACAGCGTGGTGTCTGGGTCCCCAGAGTGAGGCAGGATGTGGAAGCTCCCTGTTTCTGAAGGCCTGAGGCCCGAAACTGGCGTGGCATCTAATACTTACATTCTACTGGTTGGTTTCAGAGCCCAGATTGGAGAGGGGACACAGAGCATCACCTCTGCGTGGGAAGTGTGTCGAAGAATTTGGGGGCCATCTTAAAAAGTGGAAACACTGCTCTTTGAGTTTGAAGTTCATTACCTGGATTCTCTGAATTCTCACAACTATTAAGACCATTTTACAAATGAGGAACCGGGCACAGAGGAAACAAGCGACTTGCTCAGGATCACGTAACACTCTAGCTCCAACACCTGTGTGTTTAGCTGCTACTATCTAATAGGTTCTCAGCTCCTGGAGGAAGAGGGATCTTCCAGGAGCGGAGACCCTCAGTGGGAAAGGCAGCAGAGCAATCCTAAACCAGACACTAATGTGAATCTGACTGCATGGCCCGGAAGGTGTTCACTCTGAGCCTGCAGCACTCAGGTTAGATGCTGCCTGATACAACCTTTCCACTGGGAAGGTTCAGAAATAGGAAAAACACTGGTGTATGCTGACCTGCCCATGGAGAACTTTGTGAGTATTTTCTTTGTCTGGGCCTTGACGGGCAGGTAGGATTTGAGTTGTGGAGAAGAACGGAAAAGAATTACTAAGGTTTTCTTGTGGACACTCGCAGGTCCTCAGACTTCAGTTTTCATTTGCTTCATTTCCCAGTGCAATATATCAGGATCTCCCGTTAAAAATAAGTCATCCTTTCCTTACATGTCCTCAGTTTGGAAACAGGTGATTTGCCAAAACGATGTTGAATTCAACTAAAATAGCTTTGTCCTACTATGCACAAAATTTATTCTTAGATTGTGTTAGTATAACACGTGATCCCCTTACAGAACCCAGAGAACCTTCCTCGGCAGGAAACCTCAGTGACTTGTTCTCTGCGTGAAGCCCTGCTGAAAAAGGCAGGGAGTAATTCAGCAGCAGAGAAGTTGGAGTTTCAGCTTAATTCTGGCTTGATCATGTGGTTGGAAGGTCAAAACAAAAACCTGCAACATTAGTTTTTGTTCAAAGTTCACTTGGAGAGATTGCATACAACTTTTTGATCTTGTAAGTCAGGGTCTGAAGGCTTCAGGGCTCTCTGAGTGTATTTTGTGGTGAGGTTGCTGGGTTTCTGAATAAAGACCTATAGTTAGAGTGTAATTTCCTGCCCTGCTTTCTGCAGTGTGGTTATGGTCTACATCACACAGTTTGTCTTTGGAGAAGCGAGATAGATGTGTGGCTGTTTTCTAAAATCATCCAAATTGTGACCCCCAAAGAAAAAGTTCTGAGGCACATCAAATTTTAGAGGAAATCCTGGAAAACATTGTGATGAAAAGGTACCTCCTTCCTTAAAGCCAGGACAGTTTGTCTGTGGAACTGAGCCCTGAAGCTAAGTGAAAGGCTTAACAGCTACTCCTGTGGATGAGATCAGTAGACACTCACCCTTACGAATGGTGGAGTTTTAGCCCCTCGCCCGTAGAGTATCCAGGGGACCTGGGCTTCCTTCGCATACATTACACCTACAGAGAGAGCAAGGCCAGGCTTTGAGTCCAAAGGAGACCCAGCCATTGCCAGCAGGCTACTTAAACAAAATTTTTAACTCAAAAAATATATGTTTATTGTAGAAAAAAGCATAAAGCTGCACAAAAAAGACAATTTTTTAGAAGCTACCTGTAATGAATGCTATTACCAGAAATAATCACTGTTATTTTGGTATAGTGCCATATATATATGTATATATGTGTGTGTGTGTGTGTGTGTGTGTGTACATATATGTAAATGATTATAAGGCCATACCTTCCATGTTGTTTTGTTCCTTGCTGTTTTTCATATAACACTCTATCATGAAGATTTTCATGTTAATAAATACATTTTAATGGTATTAAGTATTTAATGTTCCTTTGCAAAGCTATATTATTGTTTATATAAAGAATCTTCTATTATTGGAGATTAATGTTTACCTTTTTCTGCTATTATAAGCAATACTGTAGTGACTATTCTTAATTATTTCCTTAGGAAGTGTTCCAAAGACTGTAATTGCTAGGTCAAAGCTTATGGACAATAATAAGGATTTTGTTACTACATTAGTCAGGATAGGCTAAATGTTATTACAAACTACCCCAAATCTCAGTGACTTAACGCAATAAAGATTTATTTCTCTCTTGTATTACAATTCAGTGTAGTCGTCTGGTTGGGGATGGAGGGAACTCTGCACGGTCCTCTGGAACCAGGTTTTGTTCCCATTCACCAGGGCCTTGGAGTTCCCCACTGGGTCCTCTGAGTTCAGCTGACACACAAAGGGAGAGCGTCCGACAGCAGAGAGGAGAGAATGGGAAATTGCACAGGTGGTTTTAGGGCCTGGAAGTAACTCACATCACTTCCTCTGTCCACCTTTCAGCTGTCCAGAACCCAGTCACATGACCACTTTCTAACTGAAAGAGCATCTGAGAACTGTGGCCTTCCTGAGTGTCCAGGGACACAGGGGGACAGAGTTCAGTGAATATGGGGCATTGTCTCTGCCTTAAACATAAATTACCAAACTGCCAACAAACCAAGTTTTCCCAGTTTACCTTCCCACCGTCAGGGTATGAGAATGCCTACTTTCCTATGCTGTCTATTTTTGCGTTCTGTTTTCTGTAGATCTACATGTGACACTGTTGTTTCTTCGCACAAGTGGACTCAGAGTGCCTGTTTTTCTCTTTGGAGATAATCTCACTGCGATCAGGACTTAGAGAGCTTCTAGAAAGCCAGGACTCTGCATCCCAGACTGCTTCCAGGACAGCAGTCCTATTTCCTAGGCTGGCCTGTGTTTCTGGGTCTTTCTCTGCCTATTTCACTCTGCTGTAGAATAAGATGCGGTGTGCATGTGTCTGCAGCCTTGGTGACCCATGCGGGGACCCTGCCCCAAGCCCTGGCCCCAGCACCATGCTGAATGCATGGCTTCTTCAGGGACAAGGGAAAAGAGATTGGAACCCTGCATTTTCTGTGCCATCTCAGTTTG
Organism: Tonatia bakeri; assembly: GCA_004024845.1. Taxonomy (NCBI): domain Eukaryota; kingdom Metazoa; phylum Chordata; class Mammalia; order Chiroptera; family Phyllostomidae; genus Tonatia; species Tonatia bakeri. The sequence continues at coordinate 305,282 of PVIA01000440.1, read as the reverse complement.
TGTTCCAGCTTCCCATACATCCTCTCTCTCTCTCTCTCTCTCTCTCTCTCTCTCACACACACACACACACACACACACACACAGTCAGAGAATGAAATTGGGAAACAAATATAGCACCCTCATGCTGACTTGGCACACTGACCTTGACTAAATCATCCAGTGCCTCATCCTTAGTACTCACTGTTCCACTGGGATAATCCTTCCCCAGTGAGTAAACGGTTAGAAATCATAATGGGAAGGCAATACAGTTGTGCACAGCCTATTCTTGTCTGCCTTCAAGTGAACCCTGGTTGCTGAATACCAGCTTACATCTGAGCTGTGATTTCCTCCTCATTTTGAAATTTAGTTTCTCGAAGATAATGTTTTTTGAATGGCTTCTCGTTCGTGTCTTCCTCAGGGACTACTCGCTGTTGCCTGATGGTTGTCTGGTAGGCCTGGCTCCTTGGCCAAGCAAGGTTTCCAGAGAGGTCTTTGTCAAGAAGTCTTTTTAAATTGTACTTATTCAGCCTCTCTAGGGAACTGAGGACCTCGTCGTCAGTACAGAAGAAAATGCAAACAAGCAAGTCAAAGATTTTCCAGGCATGCCCAGCTTCCGGGCCTAGGCACAAGCATTCTGAAAAGCCTAGGATAGTTTGGCTGTTTTCCTAAGAATGGGCCAGGACCTTGTCTTCTCAAGTTGCACTCTCTGATCCATCCCTGAGAGGCAGCAATAGTCTCTGAGGAGAGATAACATCAGAACCTCCTGGGTGAGTGAATCACAGCAACTGTAAGCCTGGTGTATGACCTAGAAATGGAAACAGGAAGTGGCTTAGAACTATAAAGAGCACAGCCAAGGAAGGACTGCAGTAGAATTCTCTGATGACAGAGTACACAATGTGCAGAGGCGGAGCTCTGCATCTTTTCTTTATCTCCGTTGCCATGACACCGACTGGCAGGGATGGGCCGTCTGAATGGGGAGTGGGATATCTTCCTAGAGGTGAGACCCAGGGCTGGGGAACTAGGTCAACTGTGGATCAGTAGCTCTCTCCAGAGTGAGCACCTCTGTGGGATGTCACAGTCCCTTTCCACATCACTTTTGCAAGTGGATTTGAGTTATTGAGATACATTTTGCCAGGCCTTATAAATCTAAATTCTTAAGGCACTTCCAACAAGAAAACCCGACTTCTGGTAGCTTTCAGTAGTTCCCAGAGGGTTGTCTGAGCCTACGGGGAAAAGGCTTTCTTGCACTTGTGCCAAGAAACAAAAGTTCACTGTCATCCCCACTGTTCTTCTCAGCGCCTCAGGACTACCTTTCCCAGGTTCCACCCCGTTCCTTACTGACAGTGGTGAGAAATGGAATGCTCTGCTGTGTTTTTAAGCCATTCCCATACCTCTCGGCACAACGTTGGGCCCACATGTCCTAGGGGATGAATCCTGAAGACGAGAAACTGAGGCAAGGCAAGGCCTGGTCACTGAGTAGGGTCCTGTGCAGGGGTCAGCTTCCCATCTACAAAATGCCTCCTGAGGAGCCTCTTCAGACCAGCTTCCCAAAGTGAAGACCACAGGCCCCCCGCAGTGGAATGAGGGGGTGGGCGTGGAAGTGTTCAAAAGGCTGGTTCTTGGCTCCCTTTGCAGACTTCCAGAATCTAAATTTCTCCGAGAAAGTCCCGCAAATCTGTGTTTCTGCAAGCACCCCGTCCCCAAGTTGGCCAGGGCAGGCAGGTTTAAAACACTTTCTCTGCCCCAGTCTTGGTTTCACTTGTTATATTTTTCATGAAAAATAATTTGTTTCCTTTCAACCTTTTATGACCTCTGAAAATGAATCTGAAGCAGAGGGATCCCCTTACATAAGAAACGTCACCTGTGGCCTTAATTGGCAAGTGTGGATTGTCGATTATATCAGGGGATTCGAAGGAAGCCAACCTTTGATTTTCAGGCTGCCCATGTCTGCTTTTCCATGGGCTTGTCACCGTTGAAGGGGGCTCCTCAGCTTTTTCTTCTCTCTTCTTTTCTGCAAGAAAATGGGCCTGCTGCTCTTGGAGGTTGTGATCTTGGAGTCCTTTAGCACGGGGGCGATGAAAGTCAACTTCTTCATGGTCTCCGACGAAGCAGAAGTGGAACCCAGAGGTGTTTCCACGGAGACAACACTGACCCAAAGGAAATGTGTGAAGAGCAGAGAAGGAAGACGCACCAAAGACGCTGGGGAAGCACTAAACACCCCCTGTCTCCCACCTGCTCCTCCAGTCCTCTGAGAGCTCCTGCGTGAGGGGTGTGTTGTGTGCTAATACAGCAGCTCTCTTTAAACAAGGGAGGAAAAACCAATTTGTAAGATTTGCCTAATTCCATAGTGTAAATACACCTACCACGGCAGATTTCAAGTTACCAATGGTTCAACAATGACTCACCAAATTCTTGAGTGTGTAATAATCAAATTCTTGCAAACTGGGAAGAAACAACTCCAGCACCTGATCGTCTCAGACCTGCCCCAGAAAAATCCCCGCATTGTGCCCAGGGTGAGTGTCACTCTCGGCTTCTCAGTCAGAAGGAGAAGCGGGGGAAGCAAAGTCGTCCCCTGCCTCCTATCCCTCCACTGGACGTGGAGGGACAGGAGGCAGGGGACGACTTTGGTCATCTGCCACATTACAGACGTGTTTTCATTTCTCAATCCTGTTCTCATTTCCCCCAGCGCTGGGGAAGTTGGAGGGAGCCCTGTTCGCAGATCTCCTGATGAGCTTCAAGGCAGCGCTTGGCTTGAGGGCTCCGCAGTCTCTCCCTCTTTCTTGCTCTCTCCTTTAAAACCCTGTGGTCCCAGGCCAGATGAAGGAATGCTCCTTCCTTAAGTTTAAAATGGGGGGTTTGGTAGCCATTCTAGATTCTGAGTCCTGCCTTTTTACTTGTGTGGTGATCAAATAGATTCTTACTTAAAAAGCTGGCTTCAAGAAGACTCTCGGTCCAAAGAGCTAAAGGCTGACCAGCTTGGACTGATCTTTTCCTGACTTCTTAGGGAGTCTTAAAAATCAGGAGACACAGAGCAAGCCGTTCTCATGAAGTCAAGCGTGACCAAACTTGACCACAGCCTGTGACGCCAGAGATCACACAATTCTTCCTTCCCCTTTAGGGCCTGGGGACATCACTGGACCCAGAGAAGACAGTGACCTACTTTTTCTTCCCAAACACCGGGCAGCTGGTTGCATTTTCAGATCTAAAGCTCACCCACACTGCTGCAGTTTTTGTTCCCCTGTCTCCTGGGTGTGCTTCTGGCATTGCTGGTTTTGTAAAGTGGAGTTTGCTGTGGGAGTCTTTCCCCGAGAGGCTGTTCTGACAGCCCCAGCCCACGTCCCTCCCAACATCCACATGGGCGCTCGGGCTGCTCAAATCCTGGCCAATGCGCAGCACTGGAGAATCTGGTTTTGCCCTGGCCTCAGCCAGGGAGGCCATTTGAGAGAAGTCTCGTTGGAAACGGGACTTGAATCTGGGGCTTCTCTAGTATTCTAGGCTCTCAAAGTCAGCCCGTTAATAAATATTTATTGAGGGCTCGTGAAGGAGTTTCAGAATGTGCCACCCCAAATTATTGATTATTTTTAGCTAAAGGTACTTGAGGAATAGCAGATACAGAAAGGCTCTCTGATTTCCCCCTTTCTGCCTGAAATCAGGTCATTAATTTTCTCCCGAGAAAGATGCCTCCCTGCTCCCCCCACCCCGACCCAACCAGGGAGAGAAGAACATTCTTAGCACCAGAGACTGGGAGGCGGGGCCAGAACGAGCCATGCCAACACACCTACCCTACCTACTCAAATAGCACTTGTCTTCCTTTTGTTTCCCCAGGTATTTCCTAGTCACTGGCCCCAAATTTACCGCCCCTAGCCCAAGACCCTTTGTCTCGTCACATCTGCATGATGTATTGTTCTTTGTTTTAACATGTATATAAGAGTTGGGGCCTAATGGCTTCTTCAGGTCTTCATTTTCCTCTTGAAGACTCCTATGTCCATGTAAAAATATTAAATTAAGTGTATATACTTTTCTCAATCTTGTTAATGTGTTTCATGTCAGTTGAACTGTCAGGTCCAGCTACAGAACCTAAAAGGGTAGAAGGAAGTTTTTCCTCTCCTACCTCCATCAACAGCAGAGATAATGGTGAGCAAGGCAGGGTCCCTGCTGACATAGAGTTTACCATCTTGTTCACAGGGAGGGTGGTCCTTACATGAACAACTTCAGAGAGTTCAGTAATGACTAGATTGCAAAGTGCTTTGAAGGAGAAGTGCAGGGTGCACTGGGTGCATAATGCAGGCTAAGAGGTTGGGAGGACTCCTTGAGGAGCTATGGTTGAAGCTGAAACCCAAGGGACCATTCGGATGTGGCAGAATATGAGGTTAGAAAGGGAGATCCTCCAGGACACAAAGAACTTATGCTTCAGAAACATTCTCTTTTCAAGGATAAGCTTAGAAGTTTAAATAGTAACTTTCTCCCTTCATATACGGTACAGTGGTAGAGACCACAGTCTGCCCTCCAAAATTCCCTCTTTTCATCATAACAAATCCTCAGTTTTTGCTAGTTAAACAGCTACCAAGAGAAAAGATTATATAGCCACACTACTAAGTTCTGAACAATGAGGGATAGACATAAGTAATGTATGGGGTCTCTGAGAAGCCACTTTTCTGCTACCTGGTATCTGGATGTGATGGCTGGAGGCTGAGCAGCCATCAGGGACCATGAGGAGACATGCCAGCGTTCAGAGAGCAGTATATTAAGTAGAGCCTGATTTTCTGATCATCATAGGACTGCCTTACCAACACTGGATTGACTATCTCCAGACTTCTTTTATGTAAGGGAGAAATAAAGATCAATCTTTATAAAGCCTCTATTATTTGGGGATTTTCTGTTACATAAAACCAAATATAATCCCAACAATTACACAAAATTTCCTTTCAGCCTAACAAAAATATCATTTATCTGTTCTACCCACAAATTACTTATTTTATAAAAAATTCTGTAATAATATCTCTTTTTCCAAACTCCATTGTCTCCCCCCTGGGCCCGCTGTCCTCCCCATGTCCCCGGTGCTTCCTCTCTTGTCTGAGTCCCACACCAAAGCCAGGCCTGACCTCAGTGTTTCCACCTACACAAACTGACAGGCTCACAGCCCAACCTTCCTGGGCTCCTGCTCCTTCCCTTAGTGGCGCCTGGCAAGAGTCCACTATGGAGAGGAAGTCACACAAGGCCCCGGGAGACAGCCAGGCTTCTGGGCTCCTTCTCGTCCTTCCCAAGGAGGTGTGAAGAATTAGAATAGATCAAAGACCTAAATATAAAACCTGAAACAATAAATTCTACAGAAGAAAACATAGGTACTAAACTTAGAGACCTTGGCCTTACACAGGATTTTTATGAATTTGACATCAAAGGCGAGGGAAGGAAAGGCAAAAACACACGAATGGGTCTACGTCAAACTGAAAGCTTAGCATAGCAAAAGAAAGTGCCAGCAAAACAAAAAAGCAACTAACTGGGATATTTATAAACAACAGCCCCAACAAGGAGTTAATATTCAAAATATATAAGGAACTCATACAGTTCAACACCAAACAAGCAAACAAACCAATTACAAAAATGAGCAGAGGAACTGAACAGACTTTTCTCCCAAGAAGACGTACAAATGGCCAACAGACATATGAAAAGATGCTCCACTTTGCTCGCTATTAGGAAAATGCGAATCACAACTACAATGAGACACTACTTCACACCTGTTAGAATGGCTATTATCAACAAGACAAGTAATAACAAGTGTTGGAGAGGTTGTGGAGAAAAAGAAACCCTCACTCATTGCTGATGGGAAGCCACTGGTATGGCCACTAAGGAAAACGGTGTAAGAATAAGGATAATTCTTGCCCTGGCTGGTATAGCTCAGTGGATTGAGTGCGGGCTGCGAACCAGCCATCGCAGGTTCGATTCCCAGTCAGGGCACATGCCTAGGTTGCAGGCCATGTCCCCCAGCAACTGCACATTGATGTTTCTCTCTCTCTCTTTCTCCCTCCCTTCCCTCTCTAAAAATAAATAAATAAAATCTTTTAAAAAAATAAGGATAATTCTTATTCTTATTAAGAATAAAGAATAAAATTACCATATGACCTAGCAACCCTCTTCTGGGTATCTACCCTCAAAATTTGAAAACATTTATTTAGAAAGATATGTGCACCCCTGTGTTCACTGCAGCATTACAGTGGCCAAGACTTGGAAACACCAAAGTGTCCTTGGATGGAAGACTGGGTGGAGAAGACGTGGTGCGTGTGTACAGTGGAACACCACTCAGCCGAAAGAAACGATGAAATACTGCCGTCTGCAACAACATGGATGGATCTGGAAAATAGGCTAAGCGAAATACGTCAGACAGAAAAAGTCAAGAACCATATGATCTCACCCATATGTGGGATATAAAACTGCATTTCTTAGACAACAGCACAGTGGTTACCAGAGGGAAAAAGGAGAGGGCATGGTAAAAAGTATAGAGGGTCAAATGTGTGGTGAAATATTTGACTTTGCGTGGTGGGCACACAATGCGATGTACAGGTCATGTGTCATAGAAATGTACATTTGAAACCTACATAATTTTATTAACCAATGTCACCTCAATAAATTTAATTTTTAAAAACTACCTCAAAAAGAAGTTATAATTGGAGAACATGTGCCAATTTGGAGAAACCACAAAAATAATTAGAGATGCTTTCACGACACCACCTTCCTTGGGACTTTTCAAGCTGTTCAGGCTTTAATCTGTCTGTTTCCCTAGCCTCTGGCTAACCAAGTCCAAGAGGTCAAGGTTCAAAGGGAGAAGGTCAATGTGTGTGACTGATTATAAAATTCTGGGCTGGCAGGAGTGGGTGCAGACCTCAGCATGCGGGGTCAGATGAGATGAGGCCTGATGTGAGTTAAATTTTGTCGTCCCCGCGCACCACAAAAAAAATATGTGGAAGTCTTAACCCCCAGTGTCTCAGAATGTGACTTTATTTGGAGATGGGGCTGCAGAGGGAATCAAGTTAAAATGAGGTCATTGGGGTTGGCCCTATTCCAATATGTCTTGTGTCTTTATAAAAAGGGGACACTTGGAGACACACAACCACAGAGGGAGAATGCCATGTTAACATGAACACAAAGGTGGGGTGCTGTTTCTACGTGCCAAGGAATGCCAAAGGTTGCCAGCAAACCACCAGAAACTAGGAGAAAAGCCTGGGACAGCGTCTCCCTTACAGCCCTCAGAAGGAACCAACCCTGTGGACACCTCTGGCTCAGACTTCTAGCTTCCAGAACTTTCAGACAATGAGTTTCTGTTAAGCCACATAGTTTCTGGATTTTTGTTAGGACAGCCCAAGCAAACAGAGGGGTTTGGGGATAGCCACTGGTCACAAACAATTTCCCTGCTGCCTCATGTCGGGATATGAAGTTGAGAGCAGCCAGAGTCTCCCTTGGTCATTACTCTTAACAGAGAACCTCAGGGAATCCTCTCTCCACCTGTAGGTAGACAACCACAGGCTTAGCCAGTGAGATCAGATCCTTCAGAAGAACCTTTTCTGCTAGCCTCCTGGGAGTCACGTTAAGGATGCTTTCCAAGGATAAAGGACAGATGCTAACTGGCGTTGTCTATCTGTGAATATGCCTGTCTGTCTATCTGTCTATCTATCTATCTATCTATCTATCTATCTATCTATCTATCTACCAACCATATTTCTATTTATTTTCCTTTTCTTGGCAGAAAATCAGTGTTTAGATGGGTGGGAAAAGCGGTATGCAGTCTTTTCAGACTCCCACTAAAGCCTTTCTCTGTTGAATGATTGTACACACAAACACAAGTGTGAAAAAACCCCAAGCACTGTGCGTTGTCTCCCCTACCCTCCAACTTTGCCTTCCACTTGGAGGATTGGAAGGCAGAAGGGATGGGGGAGGAGGGACACAAGACTTCCAAGGGCTCTGCAGAAACAGGCCAGCAGGCCAAGTGGCCACCAGCTGCTCCCCTCATCTGCTCACTTTGTCCATCTCCCAACATGACAGTCTAGGCTGAGGCAGCTTTGAGCACATGGGACATTTTTTAAAACAAATTGAGGACGTGCCGCTACTACGCATCTGTGTTGCTTCTTACCCCATTGACATTTCTTCATTTTTACTATTTACCCCTCACCAAAGCCAGGCGTTAACCCATTTTTAAGAGGCTGAATCTGAAAATCAGCAATTTACCTGGGAGACCCAAGTGGCAGATTTGGGGACTGGGCTATAGCAATTCTGAGAAGTCTACTCTGTGCCCATAATCCACTGCACATCAGTTACAAAGGTCCCAGAAAGAAGTTTGTGCTAAGTGGGCACAGAGACTATTTCTCTTTTCATTTGCCCCAAAATAACGCTTTGGGTTGATTTTCAAGAGTTAGCTTCAAGCAGATAATGCTAACAATGGGGCAAAGGTATATGGAAACTGATGGTAAGCCATTTGCAGAGTACACGCAGGTCTACACTATACCAGGAGAACGCAGACACGTACCTTTGTTTAGGGCCCTAAAGTCTCGATGGGAAGATCAAACTAAACTCATGTGAAACAATTGTCAACTGATGTTTCTCTGAACTCAAAGTAGTTTTATTCAAGACTTGCTGATGGTAAGGACGGAGACCCCACAAACTGTGTCAAGCACTGTGCTCACAATTATCTGTGTCAAGAAAATAGGGATTCACTGGAGAGTCCACGTGGTTAGCACAGGACTTAAGACAGCTCTGGACACTGGCAAGCCTTCTCCCCTCTCTCCTAACCTTAACTCACAAATAGCTTCTACCTGCTCTGCTGCTACCGCAAGGCATCCTTTCAACCTTCAGTACCACCCCAAGTGGTATATTCTTTCTGTATCTGCTACTTGTTTGGCAGTTCTTTTTCTACTTGATTGGTCCAGCTCCTAGGCCTCTGTGAGCTTATATTTTGGCTTTCCTTAAGTCATTTGCCATCTCTGAAGGTCCAGTCAGCTACGGTCAGGAGTAGTGGATCACAATGCCATTTAAAGGGCTATGGGCAGATAGACACCAAAAACAAATCCAGTATGGGGATTATTGATTTCAAAGTCACCTGAAGGTCATTAAAAAGAGAAAGCACTCTGAGCTAGAGAGAGTGGGCTTCATAGGGCAGTGAGATGGCTGGGGTGCTGTACATGGCATCTGAGTGATGGGAGAGAAGAAGAAAACTGAGATGCAGGAATGAGTACTGTGGCAGATTACAGTAATATTCACAGTTATTTGTTTCTCCTCGCCATGGAAGGGTTATACATCCCTACACAGATGACAACAGACTTGGTCACGTGACTTTCCCAATAAAACATGAGTAAAAAGGATGTCTGTCAGCCCTAGGCAAAAGCTTTGATAGCTGTTGCATGGATCACCATGCGCTCCTTTCCCTTGGCATCGAGAGCAACGCTGTCGCAGGTGAGGAATGTTCCATCAGCTCGGCTCCCAGAGTGAAAACAGCTTGGAGCAGAAGCAGAGCAAGTCTGTCGTGGATATATAATGTCAACAAGAAGCAAACCTTTATTATGTTAAGCCAGTTAGATTTTGGACTCACTTGTTACTACAGCCTAGCCTAACCTAGCCTGAGTGATGTGAAGATCAAGATGCATTCACATAAATGGGAGAGAGAGAGCTGATGTAAAGAGAGGATGACAAGGAGGGACATGAGTTCAGATGTGCAAGAAGGAAGATTTGAAGCAAGAAAAGAGCTGGAAAGGATGAGGGAATTTTAAGAGTCTTTTGAAAGGAAGAGGTACCAGGTTTTTGTAACAGGTTGAAATAGAGAATAAAAAAAGAGTAAAAAGTAAAATAAGTAAATAAAAATTGGAGCCCTTATTTTACTAGCTTACCATAGTTGGGGAGTTGGAACCACTTTGAGAGGAAAATATCCTCTTTGAAAAACAGAATTAAAGATAGAATAGATATTTAGATAGTGTTTTCCAGCAGGCAGTTGGGACTGGGGCCAGAGCTAGAGAGAGATTTGAGAGTCATCAGAAGGAGGGTGAGAGCTGGGTCAGTGAGTTTTTTGAAATGGTCTTTTGATCTGTAAATGTAACAGGCTGTGAGTTATGGAACACAGATACCACATTAGGAGAAAGAAGGCAACACTGGATGGACAAAAGGAAGAAGAAGGACAAAGATCTTCCAGAAGAATCACTCCACTGCCTTGAGGAGGCCCTAGGACAAAGAAGCCTGCCCACTCAAGATTTCTCATTCTGTAGTAGAACAGGGCGCCCAGGCAGTCCTGGGATGCGGTCTCACATGGTATGAGGCACATGGCAAGGCTTCCTCTACTGACCCTGGGTCATTGAACTATTAATGTTGTGGATCAGGCACAATCAAATGGAATACAGAGAGTATTGTTTAGTTTTTGAACCTCATTCACATGCATTGTCTCAAAAAAAAAAAAAAACCCAGAAATTTGTTATAATCTCCATTGTAAAGCAGATTGTAAAACAGAGGCTGGGAGAAGTTAAGGAACTTTCCTGAGGTTAACAGAACTCAAGTTTATTAGCCTGAAGCAGAACTTGTTATTTGTCGTTAGTAGCATACCACATTGCCTCTGAGATCCCCACCTCAGTCTTACCCCTGAGAAGTCTCAGAATCCCAACACATACACAGGACCCCACATTTGTAGACTTTGCAGAGTTTGGCATGAGCACAGATCAAGGAAAAGACGAGAGACCATGTAAAGTGATGATTTCCCAGCTCTGAGGGTCTCTTTCTTTCCTCTGAATTTGGTAACAGTTGAGCCAGGACTATCTTAATATTAGGGGAAAGTATGTCTTTTGTACTAACAAAGATTTCCATTAATTTTAAGGAAACTCCTAAAGCATGTATTTGCATTTTCTCTCACTTGGAGAGGTCACCCAAGACCTGACCACTACTTGAGTTTTCTATAGAATCTCTCTTTCACTGGAATGGTCTTCCCAGATCATTCAAATTTCAAAAGACTACATCCGGAAATTCCCATGGTGAGGTTCTCATGATGGTAACAGCATGTGCATAATTTCATTTAATGCTTCTTGAGAGCAGTTGTTGCTGTATGAGAAGCACAATTGCACCCATTGTTCCTGCTAGCGGAAACTGACTTCTGGCTCTAACTTCTTTATTTTCTTCTGCTTCCTGGTCTCCTTTAGGAAACCAAGGAACAGCTGGAGAGATGAGGTTGTTGGCTTACATATAATAGGTCCTGCAATCGCCTCTAGCCCTCTCCCAGCCAAATGAACTTGGCATTATTTTGTACAGTAAGACGCCATGACATTGCAGAGCGAGCACCAGCCAGCTCACCATCTCTAACTGGCCAATCAGGCTCACCTCTCTGGCTTGTCTGTTTCTAGGGAATTCAAGTGAAATCCCTCGCAAAAGGAAGGTAACAGCTATATTCTCCTTGGATCTTTAAAATAAGAAGTTAGGAAGTTTCCCTTGAATCTGTACTCCAAGGGCAAAAAAAGAAAAGGATTAACCTAGTTTAGCTATATTTTAGGAAACAACTGCTGGGCACCAGAAAACACATGATGCTTCTAGCTATAGGCTTTCTGGTAAAGAATATGAGACAGAGCTTATCTTTGAGCGCTGGGCAGAGGGCATAAGATAGAGCTTGTCACTTTAAGGACCTTACAGTTTTGGACCGTCCAATGAGTTGGTCCATGGAAAAGAACACTTGTGACCATATTCTGTTGAAGGTATGCATTTGTAAGATGCTTTTTGCTTAGGCACCTTTCAAAGAGTTTCTTTTCCTGGTGTGTCTGTGGCAGATAGGGCTGGGCTGGTCCACCGTAAGAGTGAATGGGGGTGGGGAGGACATGTTAAATGCAGGCTCTGCCTTAGCCAAAGCCTGTGAAAAACATCACATGGAAACTCAGTCCCAACTGGGAAGCCAGGATTACAGGAAATCACCTTTAGCTTAAAAGAGAGAGCCCTTAAGTTGTAGAACAGCCACCAATGAGAAACTCCATTTCTACAGCTTTATAAGGTGTATATATGATGCAAGTTTCGTGATCAGTGTTTGCACAGGCCACATGCTTACAACTTCTGGAAAGGGAGCTGGTGCCTTCTAACCACCCACTCACTGGAACTCTTTCACTTAGGCCTGGAAAGACACCCAGTCTTGTGCCAATGACACACTTGCCCTAGGCCTCCAGGGAAGCTTCCTTTTTCCTGGTGTGGGACAAAGCCTTGTTGAGCCGTAACCCAGGATTTTATTTCACCTCTCTCTCTTTTTTTTTTTTTTTCCAAAGAAAAAACCCCAGTTTTCATCTCTTATGTAACAAATGACTATGAGATTTACCAGCTTAAACCAGCAAACGTTTATCATCTCATAGTTTCTGAGAGTCAGGAATCCAGGAGTGGCTCAGATGGTAGTTCTGACTCGTGGTCTCCTGAGGTTGCAGGTAAGCTGCTGCCTGCGGCCGCAGTCATCTGAAGGCTCAGCTGGGGAAGGATTTGCTTGCAAGCTCAGGTGGTTGTGGAGAGATCTCAGTTCCTCATTGGTTGTTGGCCAGAGACTTCAGTTCCTCACAACGTGAAGCTCTCGTCGCCTGCCTGAGTGTTTTTATGATGTGGCAGCTGGCTTCCCCCAAAATGAGTAACCAAGAGAAAGAGAGAATCCCAGGCAGAATCTCAGGAGGGACATGCCATCATGTCTGTTATATTCTGTTGGTCATATAGAATAATCTTGGCACAGGGAGAGAGGGGGCTATACTAGGGTACAGATACCTGAAAGCAGAGACCTTAGGAAGCATCTCAGAGGCTGGCTACCACACCCTGTTTGGGAAAGAGAAACGGGGAAGACGGTCATGCACTAACAAGGTTAATGGTATGAACTGGCTTGTGACAGACTCATTTATTAACCAGTTGAATGTGTTTCAAAAGTCGGCACCTCTGCTCCTCATCTCTGGGCCTCTCTTGTAAAGGCAGGTGTTTAAACTAGCATGATCTTTAAGTTCCTTAAGGCCTGTGATTCTAGAGACTTGATGCTGGTGAAGAGAGGAGTGAAGAAGGGAAGGAGTAAGAAGAGAAAAGAACGTGGGTTTTGTGAAGCAGCCCCAAAGCCTGAGCCCTGAGCCCTGAGCTAGCTCCAGGTCCCAGGCCCAGAATGCCCCACAGTTCCAGACTCAAGCTGAATGCCCAAATCCTACCATTTGCTGAGGGAGGAAATGGGAACAGGAAGCTCTAATTTAATAGCTTATACCCTGTTTCCCTGAGGTTTTTAGATCTATTTCTGTACAAGAGCAAAACAGCAATAACTGAGGGCATTCTGAGCCGGGGGTAGGGCTCCTCTGGTTTCCAGAGCTGGTGCCGGTCTGTGTCTAAATCCGTGATAGTTCCTTATTGTCCAAGTGTTTCTCAGAGGGGAGCACAGCCACCCCAGCACCTGTCTCTGGGGAGCAGCTTTTGATACCATCATTGCTTATTATATATCCTGCCCAGCTATTCCAGGCCCTTCTACCCATGGGTGATGGATCCATCGGGCTTTGGGGTGGGTGGGGGGCATGTCACCCAGTGGGCACCTTGAAAGTCTTTGATGGGGCCAGCCCTGCCTGGGCGAGATGCCTCTGCAAGAAGAGCAGGGCCAGGCTACACTTGGTGGGCTTGTTTTCCTTTCCTTGGGTTCAGCACAGGGAAATAGCAGCTCCTCAGAAGCAGAGATGCATGGACGTTTGCAGTTTTTGAGCTGAAAGACATGTTCTCAGAGATGAGTTAGCTACTTTAGTAACTGTCTCGGGCATTCTCTGGAAGTTCTCAGGCATTATGATGACCTGTGTAGTTTCTTGGCACTGTTGGTGACACCTGAGTCATCCCAGAAAACATCGCAGGTGTTTATTCCCAAATGCTAAGATTTATTCCTCATGTTTTGAGCCATTCCTCCTGGAAAGCTTCTAGTTTTGTGCTTCTCATAATAAAACCAGAACCTTTAACTGCTTTAGGAAACCCTCAGGACTGAGCGGGGAGTGCCCAAGGCTGCCAGACCATCAGGCAAGTCGTCTGTACTTTTGCAGAGCTGGGGCGTTGTGTAGCCAGGAGGAGGAGCAGTTGGGTTCTGGTTGAGCCAAAAAGACAAAATACTAACTCCTCAGCAAGTTTTCCTTCTGAGAAAAGTTAAAGAAGCTCATTTGGAAAGAAAGAACATTATCTAAACAGTCAGGCGATATCAGTGGTTGCATTCTACTACACTGAGAACATCCTAGTGTTTCAGACACTCGGCCTGGGGCTGTCTGTTGTCATTTCAATGGACTTGGGGTAAATAAAAGATGTGAATCTGAATAATGAGTTATATGGCTCTGTCACCGAGACCAGAGCTACCCTAGTGAAGACCCATTTCTCACCTCTGAATATGTTCAGGAGACCTAGATCTCCAGGGCTAGGGCTTCTCACCTGGCTAAGCTTTTCCCAGGACTTAACACTCACCTCCTTTCTTTTGTCCCTTATCTTCTCTCCTTTCACTTGCCTTCTTCCCTCACCTGGCCTTCTTTGGGCTCAAAAGGACATTAAATGATGCCAGATGTGGGAGCTCAGAACATTCTTGCACCAGAATCTGACAGAGAAGGGGTCTTTGTGGTTGTCTAGTTCAACCTCTTTCCTAATTCAGAAGTCTTCAAAGGTCTGGCCTTTGTCACTTTGTGATAGGGACAACACTATGGCACAAAGCAATTCATTCTCTTTGGATGGCTCTGTTTACTGAAGGACCCATCTTCCTATTGGCTTTCTTATACTGAAATCTGCCTCTGAAACTTACTCACGTTGACTTATTTTTCCTTCTAGGACAACCTAGACTTCAGATACTCCTCCTCTCTGGCAGCCTGCTAGCTGTTTGAAGAAAACTGATCCAAAGCCTACAGTTCGGATCTGGGTTGAGTCCCAGTGCTGCTATTATTGGTTGTGTGTCATTTTTGAGAAAGTCCCGTAACCTCATCTGCAAGTAGCGATAACACCCACCGTATGTGGTGTGTTGGAACCAACTGTTGAGCGTGTCTCCTCTCAGCTCTGCTCTCAGTAATCTCACATAAGTCTCTTAAAATGAGCGATGGTGGGGGTATTTACACATGGAAGGTGGAAAATGTGATGAATCAAGGTTTTCATTGGTTTACTTCTGTTTTACCAGCACACTACTGACCATATCTTAACTTAATTGTAAGGATCAAATAAAATAGTACAAGAAATGTCCTTTGTAAACTATACAGACTATAGAAAAAAATGGATGTTAGTTATTTTGAAAGACTGCTACAAAACAGTTCCAAATGAACCACACCCTTATGTTCACACTTTTTTAATCCTCACCTGAGTACATTTTTTTTTTTCATTTATTCTGGGGAGAGGAAGGCGGAGGGGCGAGAGAGAGAGAGAGAGAGAGAGAGAGAGAGAGAGAGAGAGAGACTGATGTAATGGAGAAAGTGAATGGTCGCCTCTCATAGGCTCCCCGACTGGGAATCGAACCTGCAAACTTTCAGCGCATGGACATCACTCCAAGCAGCTGAGCCACACCATCAGAGCCTGTGTTCACCCCTTTGTGTAGTCCCTTTCCACATCATACCTGGGCTGTTCTTATGACTTGCTTGGTCCAATAGAATGTGACAAAATTACTAGTCCTGGGCATTAAGAGCCTTGTAGCATCTGCTTTCACTATCTCGTTGTCTGCAGAAGCCATGAAGCCTGGGCTGCTTCCTTGAGTCTGAAAGAGCATGAGCAGAGAGGTGTGGCCCTTCCAACCGTCCCATCTGAGACGACAGACTGCGTGTAAGACAATGTCTCCTCCAGCCTCAGTCGACCTGCCAGCTGGCTGCAAGCGTATTGGAGAGCCCAGCCTACACAGCTACACCACATGGGGCAGAGAACCTCTCCAGCCAAGACTGCAGAATCATGAGCGAATGAGTGGTTATTGTTGATTTAAATCACTAAACTTTAGGTGTGGTTGATACACAGTGATAGATGACTTATTACAATTATTGTTATATTAGCCCCTCCATGTCTTCTCATCCAAGTTAAACTTTCCCAGATCTCTGGATGGCATCCTGGCCTTCCCCTGGCTGGGCTCCATTCCCCAGCCCCAGGAGGGACACAGTGCTGGCTTGCAGTGCTCTGACATGCAGATGCTGAGGGACGTCTGCCCTCTGTGTTCTGGACCCTAGATGATTATTGCAGCGGGAAGGGTGAGCCAGAGATTTTGGCACTTGTGCTTCATTCCGAGAGCTCATTCTAAGCCTTTGCAGTTAACTTAACACCCCCCACCCCACCCCCGGCTGCGAAACTGAGCTTTCCCAATCTAACGTCTTTTTTTTTTTTTAATCTAAGTATAAGGGTTTATATTCATCACCATTAAACTTATCTTTTCACTTTTAACTTACTATCTTGGCCTTTCAAAATCTGGACTCCAATTTGATTTTAAAGATTTTATTTATTTATTCTTAGAGAGAGGGGAAGGGAGTGAGAAAGAGAGGGAGAGAAACATCCATGTGTGAGAGAAACATTGATTGGTTGCCTTTCACATGAGCCCCAACCCATGACCAGCCTGCAAGCCAGGCGTGTGCCTTGACTGGGAATCGATCCATCAACCTTTGGCTTTGTGACACAATGACCAACCAAATAAGACACACTGGTCAGGGCTCCAATTTGATTTTAAATTTTGCAACAGTTACAGTATTTCCCCATGTGCACGCATTCAGTCCCACACCCAAACACACACATATCCAGACTCACACACATCCAAATACGTACAAACACACAATTGTATCACAACAGGTAGAAACTCATTCCAGTTTTCATAGCAGCTATGATGGCTTCCTAATAGTTACAGCCCTTTGCTGTCCGCCTTCTGCTCTCCTTTCCAGTCTCATCTCCTTGTCACTCCCTGTGTCAGTACCAGAAAGCACAACTCCAACTGGAGTTAACCAAGTAAGGTTTACTTTCCTCTGGCACCAAGAAGCTCAGAGGCGTGAGCCCAGGACTGGAATTGATGTCCCATGGTGCCATCGGAGATCAGGGTTCTTCTGTGCTGCTCTCCTGCCATCCTTCAAACATCCTCACGATTTCAAGAAGGCCTCTCTGCCCTAAGTGTTGCATTCAAGATCCAGGCAGGAATAAGACAGGAAGGAAGAACGGAAAAAGGCAAGTGGCACAGAGCCTGTTCCTTTTTATCAAGAAAATAGCAGCTTTCCCGGAGGCCCTGCCTGGGAGACTTCTAGTTACATTCCTTGGCCAGAATGGCCACGTGGTCACCCCCACTATTAGGGCATCTAGGAAGGTGAATGTTTGTAACTGGGCACACTGCCACCCTGATGAAGAGAATTAAGGTTCTGTAAATAAGAAAACATGGAGAAGGAACAATGAGTAGAGAACTAGCAGGGCTTGCCACATCCTCCCACACATACTACAACTTGTCAACCTTGTGTACCAGATAAATGCCAAATGTATTTTTTAAAGGTTATAGAAAATAAAAAGTGGTAGATTACAAAAAATACTCAAAATTTCCTCCCATTATTGCATAAATAACTCCTTTCAGTGTGACTTTGACATTCCTCCCTACAGTTTTGACCAGTAGAATGTGGCAAAAGTCATGCTATGTGACTGCCTAGCTCATACCTCAAGAGGCCTTTCAGCCTCTATGCTTGCCCTCCTAGCACTCAGTGCTACATACAAAGAGGCTCCGAGGAGCTCTCCTAGAATGAGAGACCATATACGGAGAGAAACCTAGCCAGTAGCCAGCATGGACTACCAGATGCAAGAGTGAGGCCATCTTGGCTCACCTCCGGCTGTGGACTGAGTTGGGGGGGAGGGACAAAGTTGGGAACAGAGACTGAAGGTGGGCTCCAGGCAAGCTTTCCTTGTGGAAGGGTTCCTAACATTGTCTGCAGCCTCAGGATTTGGGGACCCATGCTCTGTATGACGGCAGCTATGTGAGTAGCCCCAAGAGAACCCCCTTGCTGAGCTCAGCCCAAATGGCTGACCCATAAGGTCAAGAGCAAACACAATGGTGGTTGTCTTCAGACATTAAGTTTTGGGGCGGACAACGGGATAGGTGATCCATTTGTGGAATGCAAGCAGAGTTGATATTTGTGATGGTGTTGAATTTCCAGACTGACTCAGATCTGGTTTTCAAATTTTGTTCCCAAGAGCCATGTGTGGAGGACCACAGGGAGGCCGAATGCATAAGGCCTATGTATCTCAGAGGTATGTACTAGAGACAGTTGAAATGAGAAAAGAGTGTTCTGAATGGCACTTGCCCATGAGAGCAAAAGTGAAAATTACCCCCTTCATGCTAACATTTTCTAGAGACTTCCATGTGTCATGAGCCATGCTTGATGGTTGTGCATCTTGCCAAATCCTAACACCACCAGAAGACAGGCCTTTTAGTCCCACTCCACAGATGAAGAAAGTGAGATTCAGAAAGGGGAGGTAGCTTGTGTGGGATACCTCAACAAAAAGGCAGAGTTATAAGAAGCTCAGAGCATGTACACAGACAGTGATTGGGAGAGTTTTCTTTTGAACCATGTTGTGTTATTGACATTGAACTATGTCTGTTTACCTTTTATGGTTTAGTTGGTGAAATCTGTAATTTTCAAAAAAGAGACCCCGAACCAGAATATCTTCCCAGGGGCCATTTCAGACCTCAGACATCTTTAGGAGACCGGAAGACAAGCAGATGCTGTAGCTAAGACTGACCCTAGATGCCCCCTGAGATGGTCATGTGTTACCACCTGCCTGGGTTTCTTTCTTTGGGGAACCACTTGTCCCTCTGTAGATATGGCACAGGGGGCTGTCAGTCATAGGGTCGCCCCCCACACACCACCTATGAGCCTCCATCAGGCTCCCATCCACCCTGACAACGGTGATTGGTCCGAGGGGTGGGTACATGCTGGCCCCTCATGTTGCCTATGCAGGTCATGCTTCTAAGTCCAGGTCTCCCGAGTCCAGGATTTGCTCCCCGAGGGTCAGGCAGCAAACCTGCAAAGTCATAGCACAGGGTACAAGCAAGACTCTGGAGCCACACAGCCTGGGCCCAGATTCCTTTTCCACCAATTAATAGCTGTGTGGACTTGGTAAAGCCACTTAACTGATCTGGGCCTCAGTTTCTTCATTTGCAATGGGACCTAACTCATAAGCTTTTTTAAAAATAGGGATTAAATAAATTAATATTTGTGACCTGCTTAGAAGACTGACCAGCTACTTCGGTGTTGGATTTAAAAGGAAACATCCGGCAGCTCTAAGACATGTGCCCAAGTGAGGCCAGCGTCCTTTCCTGGGATCGATTTTCAGAAGTGGAGAAAGGAAGCTCTTTCTTCTACTGGGATTTCTGAATCAGGGCTTCGGGTGGCCGTGACTC
This sequence comes from Tonatia bakeri, assembly GCA_004024845.1. Lineage (NCBI taxonomy): Eukaryota > Metazoa > Chordata > Mammalia > Chiroptera > Phyllostomidae > Tonatia > Tonatia bakeri. Next base: position 285,964 of record PVIA01000440.1, on the reverse strand, counting down.
GCACCGTGCGGCCGCGGCATCTCGCTGAAAGAGAATGAGGGCAACGTGCGGAAATACGCAGAGACAAGCGGAGTGGAGAGCCGGAGAGAGTCCTGGGGGTTGCATGACCGCTTTCTGTGATTCCTGCAGTCCTTCCTTCACTTCTGTAGCTACCCATGTGTCCTTCCCACTGCACGAGCCAGCCACCCCCGCTTTCTATTTCTGCTTAAATTGGGTGGGCTTATTTTCTGTTTCTTGTGATTGACACAGTCTTGGCTAATCTAGGTGCCTTAGGTCAGGATTTGCAAATTCCAATTCCAATGGGAGCTGGGAAGCCCAGTGTTGAAAAATAATTTTTGGTGGTTGAAAAATTATTTTTGATGGCAAAGGGCATGTAGAGAAATCTTTCTCTACTATAAGGAAAACAGCAAGGCAAGAGCAAGGCTGATAGTACCCTGCCACTGTGTGAGGGATGTCACAGGGTGCGGTGGAGAGTGTGGAGAATTGTCAGGCATGCACTCTGTGTAACCAGTGCAGACCAGTTTGCCATGACAGCCCAGTTCTTGCAATACTGTACAACACATCTGTAGATGACTGTGTCCCCAACGTCGCCAGTTATCACCATAGAATGTGTCCAGTTCTAGGGTTGTGCTGTAGGGGGACTAGCCCAGGAGTCCAGGTCTGGGGTTGAAACTCTTCCAGAGCATTTCTGATTCCCCTGCTCCACCCCCCACATCAAAACTGGCCTCTGGAAAGGGATTCCCCATTGTCTGTTGGACCAGTCCCCTCCTCACCAGTGTTCTAAGCTTCTCTCTTTGGCTTCTTCCCCTGACCCCAGCTTGTCTTTTTTCATGTATTTGAGGGCGGGGTGCTGGCAGAGGAAGTCGGCCAGCCGAAAGTGCACCCCTGCCCCCCACGTGTTGGATGCTCCAGTCTTTCTTGGGTTTTTGTAGTTCGAGTAGCAGGAACCTGAGTACCAGGGACATTAATGGCCAGCCAGGAAAGTAACAAAGAGGGAAGCTCTTCTGGAAGTCTCTGAAGAAAGGCCTGTGGTGGCAGCCTTCAAGACCTATCCTTCTGTCCAGCTGAATCCTCAGCCTGCTCTCCTGATGCATCACTGCTTAGAATAGGAGAGTGAGGGGGGCGCAGCAGGAAGTGTGGGGGGCTCTCCTTGCAAGGCTCTTTTCCTGCACTCTTCTTTTGGAAATCAGGAGGAGTAGCCTCTAGTGGTGCTATAGTTCTTGTTGGTGTAGACGGAAACAGCCCAGAGGTAATGCTCCAAGAAATACCAGGAGGGTTTTGGAAGCAGAAGTTGTTTCTATGTAAATGAAAAGCGATCTTCAGATTCCTTTCAGAATAAAATGAGATGAGAGATGAAGCAAGGGGGACAAGCCAGTAAATTTCACAGCCCCCTGCCAAATGTGAAAAACAATGAGAGAATCCAAAGGGACTCTGTTGGATGCACCCTCCAGGGCCTTCCAGGGAGGACCCAGCAGTAGCTCTGTCCAAGGCGCACTATGACATTTCAACCTCATTCACCTGGTGTCTCTTGGTGGAGAAGCCCAGCACCTGAGAAAAGCCAAACAGTCTTGAGTGGTCTCATTAAGAATATCTTCTTGTCATTTACCAAGCTAAAGGGTTTCTGGGCTTCTAAAGGAGATTTTCAAATGCTGAGCCCAGACATCTTAAGGCTGCATCTGGAATCCTGTAAACTAAGGTGTTGGCCTAATTTAGAATCTAGGATATTAGCACCTGAGCATCAGGCTGTTTTCTGCTCCCTTCTCTCAACCTGATCTGTCTCAATCCCTCACAAAAAGCCTGATATCAGTAAGCACTCAAATAACGTTGCTGAACTACATTGGAATAAGACTTGCAGGAAATGAATTCATTCATTTATCTGTTCATTCAATAGATGCTTATGTGGGCTACACACTGTCCTATCAGAGTGGTGCAGTGGGCGGGGCACTACTGAAGGTGTGCCACTCAGTACAATGCTGGACTTACGGCCCTGCCTAACTGCAGCAGGAATGCCGAGCTCTGGGGAAACTGGAAAACTGAAGATGGGCCCAAGGGATAAGAAATCTTGTTGCTGCCGAGGATGCCGCTTCATCTGGGCTACAGGCACAAGTCAGGGCATTTTAACCTACTTCCTACCACGATTGTAGGGGTTTAGAGTCTAGGTAGATGAGCCAGCACACTAGACTCGTAATTCCTTGACATCAGTCACTGCAGCAATATTCACCTGATCTGTATCGGGGCCACCCTTCAGCCATCTCATCGGGTGAGATGAGATTCACCATCTCATCGGGGCCTGATCTGTATTGGGCCCAGAGTCCCAGCCTGCTTTCTCCTTGAACTTCACCATCTCATTTCTTAAGCACTGCCTTCTGCCCTGCCAGCCTTCTCTGTTTTTTTAAACTATACCATTTCCCATTCTGTTCCTTTGTTCTGCCTTAAAACTTTCCTCTCTCCACTCTAACTACACCTGACGTGGGTGAGGACAGTTGAATCGCTGGGACTGTGCTCTCCAGCACACTCCATTCTTTGCACTCCGTATCTTACCCTCACACCTACCAGGGAAATCTCACACATAGATTCCTGCTTCCCAACTTCAGCTGAGTCCTCAGATTCCTTAAAATAGCTAGTGATACATGGAAAGAGGGGCCCAGGATAAGGATTAGAAGGTTGAGAGGCGAAGTGATGGGAGTGGATGAGCTCAGCCAGACACAGGAGGGAGGGAGAAAGGGGTGCATGGTCAGCAATGTCAGATGCTGCAGAAGGGCCGGGTAGAATGGGAGCTGAGGAAAGCCTGTTGGATGGTGTCATTGGGTCACTGATGACCTTTGGAAGGCTGTTTCTGCAGGGAGTGAATGCAGACAGCAGACTGCGCAGGCTGAGGAATGGATTAGAGGTAAGGAAGGAGGCGCATGAAAAGAGACATCTTCGAAGGAGTCAGGCCGGGGAAGGGAGAAGAGAGTGTTTCACAGCCCAAACACAAGTGAAGTTCAGAGCGTGAGAGGCAGCTGGGCCTGGAATTGACTCCTAATTGTACCACTTGGCAACTGTGTGAACTTGGGAATGTCACTGAACTCCTCAAAACCTCAGTTTCCTCATCTATAAATAGAGAGGATATCGTTGGTATAAGGATTGCATCAAGATAAGGCAGATAAATCACTATGAACCTGGAACATAATAAGAATCAAAATCATTGTCTTACTTATATTCGAAGGCTCATACTCTGGTTTCTCTTCAGATTGTATAAATCTTTCACCTTTTTGTATTCACGGGCTCACAGGAAAAACCAGTGGAGATGGAAAAATTAGATTCTGGAGGGGGTGGTAATTGGTGGGATGTGTCCTAAAGGAGATGGGAGAGCATGAGGTCAGCCTCCAAAAGGAAGAGGAATTGTTCCTCTTCTGAAACAGGAGGAAGCGAAGGGAGGAAAATGCAGGTCAAATGTTGGGAGGCTTGAAGTTGCGGAAGTCCACATGAGAAGGTTTCGACAGTGATCTGAGAATGATACAGCCCTTCTCAGCCTTCAGTTCTCCACGCTGCCTTTTCCATATGACCAATCAAATGTCTGAAGAAAGTTGTCATGTCTATGAATTTTTTTTATGGACTGAATATCAACGATTTCTCGTGTGGCGTTAGTTCTACACTAATATCATCCTCCTAAGGGACCCTTCTAGTATATTAAAGTGTCTCTTACAATGTGGATTTGGAACGAAACTTAAGCATTCCCCTGAGACAAGCCCAGGGGAATCCTATCTTCTTCTCTAGACCCTTGTCACTCAGTCCAAGGCTGTTTGGGTCTCTGGTTGCCAGATTAGCCCTTGGCTCATACTGAGTTTGCAGTCTACCAAAATCTCTAAGTCAGTTTCACATGGAACACCATCAAGATGGGATTCCTTCTTCTTTCACCTTTATTTTTTAAATCACTAAGTACAAAACTCTACTTTTATTCTTTTACATTTTATTTTCATTTTGACCCATCCTTCTAGTCTTTCAGATTTAGCTCCTCTGGCCCCAGAGGAGGAAGTTACACTTCAGACTTTGTCAGGTGACTCAGCCCCATCCACACAAAGACTCTTTTAGTTATAACCAGTCACCTCTGACTTCCCTGGGGACAGCGTGGACTGTGCAGAGACACTCTGGTTTTGAATGCCCCTGGGGCTGAGCTGGGGGATGGGTGCTCACCTGGGCTAAGGCTATGTAAGACTATTTTGGAGAAGTGGGCCCCACCTTCAGAACTGTGGACTCAGCTTTCAGAAAAGGTTCTACTTTCAAGTCCAAAACCACGCTTGAGAAATGAAACTAACTGTACAGAAACATTGATGCAAATACATACCCTTCCTGGTAGCAAATGGAGGTAAGATTTCCAGATGGTGCCTATTGGTGCTCAATAAACATTGAATGAATATAGAATGAGTAAATGAGTCACTGAATGGAACAAAAATGTGCATGATTTTGAAGGCTATAGTCTGCTGGCACAGCAAGCGTGCTGTGCGGTGGGGAGGAGAGTGGCCCCAGGGCAGGGAAAGTGGCTGCCCCAGGCACAGACATGGAGAACTAAGTGCCCGGAGATCAAAGAACTGCCCTCAGGTCTGGTGGCAGAGGATTCAGCCCTGGAAATCTCCAGCCTTCCCCCCGGTGCCTGGCCTCTTGTTTTACTCTCCATTGGGCATTTTATCCTGCCCTCTGTTTCCTCCTCCATCATTTTTTCCTGGGAAGAGCCAGTGTCAAGATTAATTCAAAACAAAGCTGCTATGCTGAAAAGCCAGCTGTTTCAGTCCTACATTCCAAAGGAAGATTTGCTGTGAAACCAGTTCTCAGGAAGTTCCCCATAATTCACAGATATCGCTGCTTCCATCAGTACAGATGGTGAGAGAGGGAGGGAGGGAGGGAGCTGGGAAGAAACAAATGCAGTGGCTCTCACCTTGGAGAGAGGGGACCGAGGCAGAGGCTCACCTGGAGAGAGGAGGGGCCTGGAGCAAACTGGAGGCACAACCGCCGCTGTTTCCAAGGACATCATTCTGTCCAAGACTCCCCAAACCCTGGCCCAGGGGAACTACATGGACTCCTCCCCATTTCTTCCAGGGGACAGAATTGGGTTTGAGAGACCAGCCTGTTCACAGACACAATGACAAATGCAGAAAGCAGGATCCCCAGCTTCTCTTCTTGATTAATTTTTGCTTTGTTTTGATAATCAACATGAATTAAACAGCTTGTTAAAATAATTTGTATTAGAATTGTAAACTTGAAGGCAAAGGCTAGTGTCTTTTCCATCTCTGTGACCCCCCACGGTGCTTCAAGCAGTCCCTTATACATAGTTGATGTATAATAAACATTTCATAAAATGTTAATAACAGTACACCCTTTTCTTACCCACGACACTCAGGCCCATATTCCACTAATATTGACTGAGTCCCTAACAAGTGCCAACCAGCATTTTAAGCACTTTGCAAATGTTAAGCAGGGAGTGGGGAGGTTGGGGTCCTTCCCTAAACACAGTTTGTCAAATGGTTGTGCATGCATGACCTTCCAAGGCAGTGACAGTTCTGAGCTGCAGAAGGCCCTCAGGGATCAAACAGCCCGGTGTGGAATTTCACAGTTCACTTCTTCATAAATGAACTCAATGTCAAATGGTAGTGAAATATATCAAGAAACACACTCCACTTTATTTTTCCACTAAGAAAGCTGCTATTGTTTACTCTCAGCTGAGACGGGGTCAAGTAGGGACACGGCTCCTTTGCCTGCTCTCTGGCTCCCAGTGAGTTTCCTGAGATGTTTCTGCAGATCTAATGCCATTGTAAGTCCAGCTGTCCTTGAGGCGTTGAGATGGGATTGGAGACCTTACTCCCTAAGGGCAGTGACCCCTGAATGGTCAGGACAGATAATGATGGGGTAGGCTTCCCCAGGTGGTCCAGGCCATCCTCTCGGCATTTGCAACAGGAGGGAGTCTGTATTAACGTGTCTGGAGTTAATCATCCTTTTCCCCAGTGGCCCCATCAGCAGCAGAACTATTCCTACGAACGGCTCTGCTGTGGCACATCATGGGGTAACCCGTCCGGTGGCACAGTCTCCTAGTGTCCCCACTAGCCATTTTACCTTTCTCCTTGGTGATGGGCCCCCCACGCACAGAGTAAAGGGTGCCTTTCCAGCTCCCTTGCTGGTTGCATCCATGTCTGCCCAATGATGTAAGTCGAAGTGGTGCATGGGGGTGGAAGGAGAGAGGGAGTAGGGGGGGAGGAGTGAATGCATATGCCAAATGCTGAGGATGGTGAGAAGGCAAGATAAAAAGATCCTGGGTTCTTGACAACTTCAGGAAGCCTAAATTCAAACTTCATTTACATGAGAAGAAAATAGATTTGTATCTTGTTTAAACTTCTTTGGGGGTGGAGGGTGGGGCCATTAAAAGCCGAATCTAATTCTCACTGGCACCTGGATAGGGAATGAGGATGCTTGTTTGAAGACTTCGGGAAGTGGAAGGCTGACTCCAAGAACTATTTTCCAAGTCGGTGGTGGGGGATCCAGATCACCATTCCCCACAACCGCTGCCTCTCAGCTCGGAGTGAGGGTTAGAGTTCAGAGCAGTCTCTGGAGGGATGCTCAAGGAAAGGGCCCTTGGGGAGAAAACTTACTATGTTCTAAAAATTCTCCGTGACTAGAGCAAGTCTCTCCGAGTCTCCTTTTCAAGGGTGTGTTACTAAAGGCACAGTAGACACAGATTACAAGGTTTTGAGGGAAAGAGGGGAGTGAATGGTTTCAATAAGCAGAGAGAAAATGTAAGGCCGTGTTTCACAGACTCCAGCCTCTCTGCCCAGGTTTCTCTGTTATTTTCTTCCTCTATCTATCTATTTTCTCTCTTTTACCTGAAGGAACACATTGCCTCTAATTGCCAGAAGTCAGTTTACACTTCCTCCAGCTAGCAGCCAGCTCTCTTTAGATTGAAAGTGATATAAATCCCAATTCAAATGGACTTCAGCAAAAAAATAATTGATCAGCTCATATAACCAGAGGCTTCACACACAGCTGGCTTCAGGTGCTTAAACAGTGTCACCAAGAGTATCTCTCACCTTTGCTTTTTTCTATTTGCCTCTCCCTCCCCAAGTGGTGGCAAGGTGGCCACCAGAAGCCTTAGGATCACGTCGTTCCAGTTTAGCAAGCCCTGTGGAAAGCCAGACCCTCTCTGCTAATAGTGTCAGCGAAAATCCTGGGACTGACTCTTTGCCGGACCTAGGCCTAGGCCTATCCCTGAGCACATTGCTGACCAGCCAGGTGGATTTCCATGCTGAGCCGGGGTAGAGTCAGCCTCACCAGTCAGCAGGGGAGGGGCAGTGCTCTGAGAAATCAGGACAATGCTGAGCAGCCAAAACAAAGTTTTAAAGCTGTTACATCCAGGGACACGTGGATTTCATAAATCCTGCCCAGGAGGCAAACCTGGTTTACTAGTTTGTGTGCTGTTCATTAGAGAGACACATACATGGCAAAAAGGGAAACTAGGAGAGAGATGAGACGGAATTCATTTGTTTCCAAGTCGAAAGCTAGAACAGTCCAGATAAGGTACTAAGGGTGTGGTCCCTTGCTGTACAGTGTGGCAGGCACCTTGGAGCTGTGGATAAGCATGTCTTCTGAATCATAATTGCTGATTTGAAGTCATGGCCAAATTTCCCTGGATACAAGAGCTGGATGTAAAGAGATCTTAGGCAGGAAACAAGGGAACCCAGCTCCCTGCAAAACCGGCCCAGCAAGATGTGCAGATAGATCTTACTGTACTGGGTGGTGGGGTGAGGAGCGGGGACACAGCTGTCAGTACCCCACCCCACCCCCACCCTGCTTAGGGATTGGAGGCCTCAGGGAAGGGCCTCAATGCCCCACCTCAAGGAAAAGGGCAGGCCTCACAGCCAGGAAAGCACTTTATGTGCACACTCAAACACTCACACATATATTCTGTCACTGTCACCTTAGGAAGCAGATGTTCCCCTTGTCATACTGCAGAGGAAGAAGTTGAGAATGAGACCTGTAGTTTAGGGGACCTGCACAAGGTACAGGGACTCTTCATCACTGTGACAATACGCCTTTCCTATATAATAATGACCAACCCTGCCATTATGTCACCAGCACTGGTGTGCTGGTCTGTATGGGAGAGCAGGAGAATGACCAGGGCGGTGGCACCACTGCCCCTGTCAAGCTCTGCAGTCTAGGGACACAGTGGGATCTGCGTGTATACGTGCTGTCTGGGTAAATGCTGCTGGCCTCATCTGCCAGCTCAGGCCTGGACCAAATCTGAGAGGCCCATTGCTAAAAAGGGCACATCCTTTTCCTTCTCCCTGACATCTCGGGTGCTTGGACACCTGCAGTTAGAAACTGGACTGGGAATTTAATTCTTTTCTTCAGCTTGGTGCTAAGAACTGAGGATCAGGATTTTGAGTTCATAGCACAGCCTATTCTTATACCACTTCCTAAAATCAGTTAAGATTAGTCATCTTTCATCTTACATAAGATTATAGTTAAGAGACTTCCGGTCAAGATGGCACCATAGGTAAACATGGCTCGCCTCCTTGCACAACCACATCAGAATTACAACTAAAATATAGAACCATCACTCAGAACCATCAGATCAAGTCAAATGGAAGTCTGACGACTACGGAATTAAAGAAACCACATCCATCCAGACTGGTAGGAGGGGCAGAGATGTGGAACAGGCTGGTTGCATACACACCCATGTGTGGTGGATAAGAATTAGGGAAGGCTATCTCAAGAATGAGGAGTCCCAGCCCCACACTTGGCCTCCCAGCCCAGGATTCCAGTGACATAAATATAAGTCTCCATAACTTCTGTCTGTGAAAACCAGCAGGGACTCAGTCAGCAGAAGACACTGCTGGAGTCCCACGTGGTTCCTCTTTAAGAACTCACACATGGACTCACCTACTGAGACTCATTCCTTCTGAGCTCCAGCACTGTGGTAGCAGCTTGAAAGGCACCAGTGACATACAGGAAGGAAGTAAAGGGTCTGATATCAAGGTAAGAGCTGGGGGACAGCTTTCTCCCAGGCAGAAAGGCCATTGTCCCTCTCGTGAACCCTCCTCCTACAGAGCCACAGAGCCAGCAGGTGAGTGTCATATATGAAGCACTGTCAACCTGGCTAACACTGTCTGCCCTGCCCTGGAGACCCCCTGAGACTCCACGCCACCCAACTCATAGGCCCACCCAAGCTGATAACCATGACTTTTCCATATGAATAGCTGATGCTCATATTTTTGGCTCATGCTTCACAAATTCCTAAATCCTATCAAATAAGCAACAGCCAATCTCAGTAAGCCCTGAGCCTCTGTAGCTCTTGCTAAGTGCCCCAGGCCCAGTGCTAGCAGTAGCCAGACTAGATTCATAGCTTGGCTTTACATGGGTATCTCTAAGCCCAGCAAAAGTAGCAGCCATATCAGACTGCTTTATAGCCCAGGCATGGTGGCTCCAGGCAAAACACAGGTGGGAGCTGACTTTGGTCTCCAGCACTCAGGAAATTCCTGGGCCAGTGTATCCAGTGGACAAGCTACAGACTATGTCAGAGCACCACCACCCTGCCCCTGCACAGCTGGTCCTCTGCAGAGGGCACAGGTTGCTGGTCAGTGGTCACAGCCAGTCCTTGCAGCTGGATGGCCTGGGTAAATCTCTTCCATTGATCTGCCATCAACAATCAAGTCTCAACTAAAAGAGGAGGGTGTACTCAGCCCACACAAAGGGTACACCTTGTGTACCCAGCTTGGGTGATGGGGAGGTGGTGCCACTGTATTAGGCCACTCTACCAAGACAGGGAGTCATAGCAGCTCTATCTAATACATAGAAACAAACACAGGGAGGATGCCAAAATGAGGGGACAAAGAAACATGGCCCAAATGAAAGAACAAATCAAAACTCCAGAAAAAGAACTAAACAAAATGGAGATAAATAATCAAATGCAGAGTTCAAAACACTGGTTGTAAGAGTGCTCAAGAAGCTTAGTGAGGACCTCAAGAGCATAAACAAGATCTCAGAAGTGAAGGATACACTAATTGAAATAAAGAACGATTTACAGGGAAACAGCAACAAAGTGAAGCTGAGAATCAAATCAGTGATTTGAAACATAAGGAAGCAAAAAACAACCAACCAGAATAAAAAAAAGAGAAAATGCAAAAAACGAGGATAGTGTAATCAGCCTCTGGACAACTTCAAGTGTTCCAACATTTGCATCACAGGGGTGCCAGAAGGAGAAGAGAAAGAGCAAGAAGGTGGAAATCTATTTGAAAAATAATAAAAGAAAACCTCCCTAATATGGTGAAGGAAATACACATGCAAGTCCAGGAAGCACAGAGAGTCTCAAACAAGATGGATGCGAAGAGGCCCACTCTAAGACACATCATAATTAAAATGCCAAAAGTTAAAGACAGAAACTTAAAAGCAGCAAGAGAAAAGAAGTTAGTTACCTACTGGAGAGTTCCCACAAGACTTCTAGCTGATTTCTCAAAAGAAATTTTGCAGACTAGAAGAGATTGGCAAGAAATAGTCAAAGCTCTACCCAAAAAAGAGGGCCTACCCAACAAGATTGCTCTACCCAACAAAGCTATCATTTAGAATCCAAAGTTAGATGAAGAGCTTCCTAGACAAGAAAAAACTAAAGGAGTCATCATCACCAAACCATTATTATGTGGAATGTTAAAGGGACTTATTTAAGAAAAAGAAGAAGCCCTGGCTGGGGCCACTATAATAGTATAATCAGTAAAATATAATTTAAAAATAAATAAATTAAAAAAAATAATATTACAGTTAAGATTGCAGTCATTAAAAATTAGGATTTTGGACCCTCTGAGGACCAACCTGGGAAAGAAAAGATATAGTCTCATAGAATAAACCCTTATTTAAAAAAATCAAGACCAGAAATCTTTCACCATTTAAATTTTAAAGACGAATAAAATCTCAGCCACAGGGTTAAACATAAGAAACAACACACAGTAACAAATATTAAAGATATTATATCACAAAAACATCTGAAGCAATACCAGAAATTTGCTGAGGCCCCCTTTTAATTAATCCAACTTGAACATATGTCTTTGGTTACAAGTGGTTCCAGGCCAGAAGCATGAAAGCCAAGGGTCGTGGGAGAACCAGGAAGAAAAACTGCCAATGCAGGCCATGGAGTGAGTCCCTCCCCACTCCATGCTGACACCCCAGGTTCTGGGACCCCCAGCTTGGAGCCCACGCAACATCCATCCTACCACTTCACTCCTACACCAACCTCTCTTTTTACCCTTGCAAGATCATGAGCTCCTTCATAGCATGAACATTGCCTTACTCATTTTAGAATCCATGGTGTGTTTGTGGAGAGAATGAATGAATGATTGAACATGAATGAGTGATTGAATATAAATGAGTGATTGAATATAAATGAATGGAGGGACACAGAGAGGGAGGACAGCTCTCATCAAGGAAACTTTCTCTTTCCTAGACAATTCTTAATGATCCTGGAGAGAACTGGCAGAACAAAAGTAATAAAGCTCTTGTATTAGTATTTAAGTTACTAGAAAAGATGGGTTTTTTTTAAACAATTTTATTAGAAGGATCAGAGATTCACTAGGTTCCCTCCAGCTTGCGGGACTTATTTCAGGGCCGCATATGGGTAAGAAGGTAAAGGCTGTAGACCAGATGATGGGTCTAATAGCAACCCAGGACAAGTCCCATGGCTCAGCCTGTGGGGGGAATGGGGGAGTGGAGCCTGAGCAGAGCCCAGGACGCAGTTCAGGATCCAAGAGGTCTTTCAAGCTTGTCTGCGCAATAAACTTCTAAACTGTAGAGAATTTTTATGAGTTTATTTGGGCCAAAATTGTGGACAATTGCCTAGAAGTGAGATTTCAAATGCTCCAGAGAATAACAGTTTTGCAGTTTATTTTATGCACTTGAAATTAAGGAGGGGACATAAGGAAGATGACAGGAAGGTGGGAGAAAGAAAGCAAGGACTGGATTACAGGTTAGTTAGGATTACATGCTCTTTGAGGGTGGTTACACTCATTTCAAAGGTGTGTTAACCTAGATGCATAAGAAGAATGGACAGGGCTTGTTTAAGGCAAAGATAGACCTTTAGACAAAGAAGTTACATGCCTGGGGCATGATTACCCACTATAACCTACCCATTTAGTAATTTAAGATCAGCTCACCCTGTGAGCTTACTTTCTGTAGAACCCGTTTTTTCATCCATGTGATCAGACACAGCTTCAATAAAAGAGACACTCCATCTCCTGGCTAGCTCAGCAGCAGTAGCAGACTCCATCAATCCTTGCCTTTTTCTGCTACTAGGGCAACTAGGGTACTCCTTTTTCTGCCTCTGTTCTTCCTGCTGCTTTATTTAAGCATCTACTGCTTTAGGGCCTCAAATGCCTGCCTTGTCTCAGTCTCATTCACTACCAAGTGTTCCCTCTAACTCTCCTTGTCAAGTTTGCCAAGACAGAGGATCTCATGGGTACAGTTGGGCTAAGCCTTCTCTGGCCAACCAACAAGTAAGTGAGTTGCTGCTGGAGCCATGTGCGCAGCCAACGGTGGTGGGGTCATAGGTATGACTGTATGTCTGGCCAGAGGTTCTTCACAGGGACAGAAGGCAACTCAGGTGTCCCAAGGGCCAGAGCCCCTCACCACTGATCACAGACCTGACATAATTAAAATGTGACAAAAAGAACTATCAAGCAAAATAGAGACAGACCCACAGACAGAGTAGGCTGACAGCTGTTGGGGTGGGGGGATCAGTGAGTTGAGGGTGGTGGTGGTGGAAGGAACGAGAAAAAGAAAGAGAAAAAACTCATGGACACAGACAACAGTGTAAGGACTGCAGGGAGGCGGGTGGAGAAGGGTGCAAGGGTGATAAGTGGTGATGGAGGGAGACTGGACTCGGGGGGTGAGCACACAATGCAGTACACAGGTGATGTGTTGTGGGATTGTGCATCTGCAACAGGCATTTTTTAAACGATGCTTTTCTTTCCTTTTTAAAAAATTATTCATTGATTTATTTATTTTAGAGAGAGAGGAAGGGAGAGAGACATTGATTTGTTGTCCCACTTATTTATGCATTCATTGGTTGATTCTCGTATGTGCACTGAACGGGGATCAAACCCACAACCTTGGCTTATCAGGACGATGCTCTGACCAACTGAGCTGCCCAGCCAGGACTGAAACGTGTATAATTTTGTTAACGAGTGTCAGCCCAGTAAATTCAATAAAAAGGATAAAACATGTGCGAGGGGAGGGGAACATTACTTGAAGTAACATGTTGAGTTTGCAGTTTTGACAGTTCTAGTGTGCTTCTGACAATCACACAGATTTCCTTTACTCTGCAAAGTTAGGGCGCACATATCCCTAGGTCCCCGCAGTGTTCTTGATATGCTCTACGCGGGTCAGAGAACCAACAGTGGGCGTGTAGTGTGCATTGCAGCTGATAGTGGGTGGGGGAGGGGACTGTGGAGGAAGAGGAATATGAAGCCTTGACAAAAGATGGTATGCCAATGATTTAATTAATCCATCAATAAGGGAATCTGCAGGGTTACAATGCTAGTTTAAAAGAGGATACGAGAACAAAAGATTTTGTGCACTCCGCGAACACAAAGGAACGCTGAAGTAAGATTGCAAAGTTAGATAGAAAACTGGTTAATGTCCTGCAGAGCAACAAAACTGTAACTTTAGGATTATTTTGTTCTACCAGATAGAAATCATTTGCATCTCTACTGAACAGAAAAGTCATTTACATTTTAACAGCTTTTACAAGTATCATCTAATTTTACAGAGTTATGCATGCTTGGACTCCATTTGACAGTAAATAGCAAGAAGTTACCTTCCCCTAGGGAACCAGATGACCCCCAGATGGGCTTGTTAGACGTTGCTTTATTTTAATATTGAAAGAGTTTTTGCCCTGCACCCCAAGTTTTAATATTCTTCTTAGCAGAGAGAAAAATCACCCTTTTGCTTTAATGGGTATCAGAGAAGGGAAAACAATACTGAATACAGGTGACATAACGCCCAAGGAGTGGAGCCCCAGGGCTGTCTGCCTGGCTTGGCAGCTGACGGGCAGTGTGACCCTAAATCTGATCTAAGTGGGCTCGGCGTCCTCATCTATAAAATGGGGCTATTGAAATGCACACTTGGCAAGACTTTGCCCCAAGGGTCATTTTCAAAATAATAATTAAAAAATGCACCACACCCTTTTCAAAAAAGGAAGCGGGAAACAGCCACAGAAGCAAGTATGTGAAACGCTCTGGGCTGGGAGAAGATCGTTGCAAGCTGACAGGCGTTGCCACTTTAGTGGAGTGTGGGGCAGGAGGCTGGTGACATCACATTTGTCTGTCAAAAGTCAATTGCTCACTTCTCCCACCCGCGCTGGAGCTGCGGCGAAGCCGACCGCCGGGCGTCTCTCCGCCGGCCCAGCCCCGCGGCCCCTCCCTGCGGGCGGCGCCGGAAACCCAGCGGGCGCGGCAGATCGTCCTCCCCGCGCAGGCGAAGGGGGACCTGCCGCCTGCTGGGCGCAGCGCCAGAATCTCCCTGGTTCACTGTATCAGTGAGCCGCCCTTGTTTTGTTAGACGCGCACCGCAGTTTCAGGCAACACTTGCCAGTTGCCATGGGCGTTTTCTGTTTTGACAGAAGCAGGGACATACGAACCCCTCGACTTCGAGTCGCAGGTTGTGGATGTCGGTGTCCCGGAAGAATGGAGGTCCGCACCTGCCATTCTCACTTTCCTGCTCAAGTCACCTGACCACCTGAGTTCCAGGTGTTTTCGCTTAGGCTTGAGCCTTGGACACCCTTTGTCCCTGTCGGGTGAGGAGAGGTGAAAGCCACCTCCGCTTTTCCTCTCCGTAGTAGACTCCAAATGGGACCAGACCCACAAAAGGCCAAGAATGAACTCTCTGCAGTAACACAATGCAGGCATCCCAAACAAGAGGAAGTAAGGAAGAGGCGAGGGGTGGGGGTGGGAAGAGTGCAAAAAAAAAAAAAAAAAAAAAAAGCAACGGAGGTGTTTAAACCTGCAGAGGAGGTTTTAAAAACACAGCGCTGAGCTCTTGTCCAACCGCTGCCTCTCAGTGGGGCAGGAGAGTTCTTGGCCTAATGGAGACGGGGCGGCTTTGCATCGCTACCTCCCCGCCCCCGCCCAGCATTAAATGCCGGTAGCACCTCCCCATCTTTGTGCCAACCAAAGAGGCCGCCACCTATGTCCAAATACTCTTTAGAGACTGAGGTGCCTCCTTAGGTTGAAAACCACTGTTAAATCCTTTCCTAAACTACATTCTATAAGATACTAATTAGTTCCTTGAGATGTAAGTAGGTATGCCTTGAAAAGAGACCATGGTCAATATCATGCCATGGTTGGGAAATGGTAGGTTTACAAAAAGGAACAGAATTTCTTGAGCGCAGGACTTCTCAGAGCCTTTAATATGGGATGGGCAAAAGTAGGTTTACAGTTGTAATACAAATAAATAGTGCAATAATGAATAATTCAAGAATAAACTGATTCAAGTACTCACAACTGTAAACCTATCCTTTTGCCCACCCCTTTTATAAACACATGCTTTGAATCATTAAGATTTCACAATCTAATTGACAATGAGATTCTTTCTTTTGGGGGCTCTCTTTGGGTGGACACATCGTGGGTTAAGTCTTGACTAAGTCTTCAGTAAGTCCCCTGGGGACTTCTGTGTCCTCCACCATGCGAAGCACAGGGGTGTATGCTCAGAATGCCTGTATGTTTTTACTGAACTGAAGCAGTTTCAGAACTCTGGCAAACCAGAATGTGTGAGGCTACCAGGAAGGAGGCCAGCGGGCCGGAAACCACTGCAGAGATGACCTCACAAAGAAAGCAGTGTGCTGGGGCTCCGTGGGCACTCAGGGCGATGCACCCTGCTCCTGAGGAGGAGCAGACTGATGGCGCCTCTGGCTTTTAGGGTTCAGGGAAACTGAAATGGGCTGGGTGGTTCGAAGAGAAGTATGTATGGATGAAATTTTTCAAATACTAACAGATGGTTTGGAAGTCTCCTTCCTGCTGGCCTGGCAGCCTCTGAGTGCAAAGCCTTGCTGGGGAGAGGTGTCCCGGCAGCTCTGGTGAGAGGCTGGAAACATAAGTCCCGGCAGATATAATGGCAGTGAGTCACAGTAAACCGACAGCCACCGTCAGGTGCTCAGGAGGGAAGATGAAGCCAGAACATTCACTGAGCTGAGCGAGGAGCAGGACCATCCTGTTGTACAAAACACAAAGAGCAGAGTGTTCAGGTCCAAGGATCACATTTCTCAGCATGGAAGCCTGAGCTTTGCATGGTGAGTTTCAGGCTTTGCTCAAGGTCAGGTGGACAAAAACCTGCCTATTCCCATTGAGGAGGACGCCATCCAAACACACCCATTCCTCCCAGGGCATGGGCAGGGGGCCAGGGCTGACAGAGATCTGCCGGCTCCCATGAAACACTGGGTGAGCAGCCGGTGGCAGAGTCCTAGCATCTCACCCACACCCTCCTAGGCTTGTAAATCTGGCTTCTGCCTGCCGTTCAAGGGTGCTCTGTGCTAGTGAAATTTCTCTCTGAGCTGTTGACTCCTAAATTTTTCCAGTTCGACCTGACTGGCCTGTGCTTGAGGCCCTGAGTTCAAGATCACAACTCCAAAGAAAGAAGAGAAAAAACAGGCAGTCCCCCCTTCTGCAAGGCTGGTGGGCTCTGAGGGTTCTGCCTTAGCCTGCTAGGCAGCCCAGAGTGGTTTCATTTTTCTTACTTTCCTTCGTTCTTTCTTTCTTCTTCTTCTTTTTTTTTTTGGCCTGAGCAACATTTTTGCTCACAGGTCATTATTAAACTTGGATGACAGTAAACCAATGAGTAACTGGATAATTAAAGCCACAAGTCAGGAGGCCTGGGCGGGTCCCTCCTCTGGAATCTCCAGTGGCCTGTTCCATAGGCGAATGCCTCTCGTTCTGCTCACAGCAGAAGTGCTTTTATGAATTGAAAACCTTCCATGGTGACCTCCACCTCCTCCCGGGGTCACTTCTCCGCTGGTCCTGTACTCCACAACCCCCCACCCCGGTCTACTGCGAGGAAGGAGGAAATCAAACCACACTCCCCACCGCTGCTGCCGCGACAGGAACATGACAGAAGGTTTCCAACTAAAACCAAAGTTACTCAGCAGAGCTTCCTGCCAGACTGCTGTGCTGGAGGGCATGCGTGCCTCCCTAGGCTCTTTCTGTGCGACACAAATTCTCTGCTTCAGTCGCTGGAGAGCCTTCCCACTTCCTGGGGAGAGTGGCCGAGAACTTCAAAGCAGACAAGGCTGCCGCTGAGAAGACCCTGGCTTGCTTCAAAGGCTGTGTCTCCTCCCAGTCCGAAGCACTCAGTGAATGTCTCTCCCTCATTCCTGAGACAAAAGGAAGAGCTGTTGGTGTTTACAAGGTCCCCAGGGACATTCTGTGTTCCTCCCTCTAACTGGGCCATGGGCCTCTACAGGAATGCCCCGACCCCCCCTCGCAGGGCTCCCTTCTGTGGTTGACACCATTTTGGTGTCTCTGCCCTCTCCACTGCCCCTCTGGCAGGCCCTGCTTCCTCCCTCTTCTCCACTGTGCCCTCTGCTCCTCTGTTTTCCCCTGAACCCCTTATCTTAAGGAGCAGCCCCCTTTCCACTGAGGAAACATGGGTAAAGGAGGGATGCAATTGGGGATGGGGTGAGCTATGTGCTTCTCTATGTTATTCCAGAATAGGTTTGTGGTTATTTTAATTTTAAAAAAGTAATTCAATGTTCCCTCCAAATCTTTGAGGATGTTTGATTCCAGTGGCCATTTCATTCCATGGCCAGCCTGTGGCTCCATGCTCTCACGGCACTCGGCAGGCTGTGACTGCCCCCTAGATATAAAGACCCAACATGAGGGGCCAGAGTTATTTGGATTTTCACTTTTTAACGAGAAACTCTTTCCAACAAACTGGGAAACTCTAGAGGGCAGGGGTTCTCTGACAATGAGTTTCATGGTCCTGCAACAGTGCCTGGGAAGGAGTGTTTTCAGGTGATTTGTGTTTGTGGGATTACTACTATTCCTTTAAAAAAATTAAAGTCACTATTCTCAACATGCGTGTGACAGTGTTTAGGCCACGTGCGTGTTGAGAAATTACACATAGAGTGTCTACATCTCATATCGCTGGGAACTAATGTTACCAAACCTCTTGTCTCAGCCACCGTTCTATTATCTGTGTCTAGCAGACTCAGAAGCAGCAAACCAGAAGAGACTTTAGGAGACACGCAGACTGACCAGGGCACTTGAGACAAAGAAAACCAATGGAGTTCTATAGCGAAATGTAAAGTAGAAAGATGGCCGTGCTGTGCAGTGGCCCCAAGCCTCAGACCTGTCCTCGAGGTTGCTGTCTGCCTCGAGGAAGGGCCGGGGAAGATGCTCACCTCCAGCCTCTCTGCTGCCGTGGGACTTCCTGTCGGTCAGGCCGGAGGGAGGCGCGAAGGAAGTGCTGTGGGTGCGCTCAGTGAGGCAGATGAAAGCACAGCACACCCCTCGGGCGGCGCAGGGAGCTGGCTTAGGATAGAGGAAGTTGCAGGGTGGAGCACCCCCTCTGCAGAAGTGGCTTTTGCCCCCTTGTGCCCCGAACACACACTCAGACTAAAACATAATAATTGTGCATAACTCTGAAGGCAGGTCCACACCTGTGTGAACATCCATGCCTGTGTGTATGTGCTGCCAGATTTCTTTGTTCCTGAGGAGAAACATAAGCTACAAACATCACATTCCTCTTCAGCGTTGAATTACTACTGCTTGAAAAGTCAAAGGAAAAACGTGCAGTCAAACCATCTATTAACAGATACATTTAAGTGAGAACAGTGCAAGTTCCTGCCAGTGGCTGATGACCAGTTTTCCAGAACAGAATTGTGTGCTGTTGAGGCAGTTAATAAGTGTGATGACAACCACCAATTTGTTTATTTATTTATTTATTAATATTGAAGCCCTCTGAGTTATCCATGGATCACTTACTTGAAATAATTCCAAGTAGTGGCATTATGGTGACAGAGAGAACTCAACCACTTCCTGGCAGTAACAAGTATTTCATTTTGTACTACCTTTCTAAAGTTTAGAAGTCACTTTGAAATGAACTCTGAGGAAATCTTCCCTAGTCTCCCTTGAGTTTGCTGATCCTAACAAGGGGATCATGGACAGGATCCTCTGGGATATATTCTGAGGAATGAGATTAAGGCCCCATCCCTCCTGCTATCTGTTGCCAACAAGCCATGGCACTGGGCCCGGAGGGCTGTGTGTTGGTCATAATGAGCCATCTGGCCACCTGGCAGAAGAATCCCATGGGAACAGGTGTCTGGGATGTTACTGACATTACCACTGACCTTTGCCAAGGAGCTGGTTTGGTTTTACCCTGAGTGGCTCAGCCTAGAGGTAAGAATGGATCTTCTTGGTCCAGGACACTTTCAAGCACTAGGCTCGAAATTCTTAACCACCAGATTGAATACGTTCTTGAGCAGTTGGGGCCAGGGATGCACCTGGGTTGTTCTGGGATCTCGTCCTGCCCGTGTCTCTCCCATTCACAATGCCCTGACAAATCACAATGGCAGGGCCAACACTTGGCTCTTGGAGGTTGTTTGTTTGTTTGTTTAACATCAACCAAAGCAAGTATATTTATTTTTTAAAATTTATTGATTACACTATTACAGTTATCTCAGTTTTTGCCCCTTTGCCCCCCTCTACCAGTCACCCCCCACCTCAGGCAGTCCCACACCATTGTTTCATGTCCATGGGTCATGCGTATAAGTTCTTTGGCTACTCCATTTCCTATACTGTACTTTAGATCCCTGTGGCTATTCTGTAACTACCTATTTGTACTTAATCCACTCATGTCTTCAACCATTCCCCCATATCCCACACCTCCATCTGGTAAACATCAGATATAGAGAACATTATCCATGATTCTGTCTCTGTTGTTCTTTTTGTTTAGTTTGTTTTTTAGATTCAGTCATTGATAGATTTGTATTTTTTGTCATTTTATGATTCATAGTTTTGATCTTTTTCTTAAATAAGTCCCTTTAATATTTCATGTAATAGTAGTTTGGTGTTGATGAACTCCTTTAGCTTTTTCTTGTCTAGGAAGCTCTTTATTTGCCCTTCAAAACTAAATCATATCTTTGCTGGGTAGTGCAATCTCGACTATAGGTCCCTGTTTGTCATGACTTTGAATATTTTTCTAGTCCAGTGTAGCCTGCAAAGTTTCTTTTGAGAAATCAGCTAACAGTCTTATTGGAACTCTCCTGGAGGTAACTAACTTCTTTTCTCTTGCTGCTTTTAAGTTTCTGTCTTTAACTTTTGGCATTTTAATTATGATATGTCTTAGAGTGGGCCTCTTTGCATCCATCTTCTTTGGGACTCTCTGTGCTTCCTGGACTTGCATGTCTATTTCCTTCACCATATTAGGGAGGTTTTCTTTCATTATTTTTCAAATAGATTTCCACCTTCTTGCTCTTTCTCTTCTCCTTCTGGCACCCCTGTGATGCAAATGTTGGAACACTTGAAGTTGTCCCAGAGGATCCTTACACTATCCTTGTTTTTTTGGATTCTTCTTTCTTCTTTTTGTTCTGGTTGGTTGTTTTTTGCTTCCTTGTGTTTCATATTACCGATTTGATTAAGGTCCATCCACTCTACTGTTATTTCCCTGTAAATTGTTCTTTATTTCAATTAGTGTATCCTTCGTTTCTGACTGGATCTTTTTTATGCTCCTGAGTTCCTCACTAAGATTCTTGAGCATCCTTATAACCAGTGTTTTGAACTCTGCATCTGATAGATCGTTTATCTCCATTTTGTTTAGTTCTTTTTAGAGTTTTGATCTTCTCTTTCATTTGGGCCATGTTTCTTTGTCTCCTTATTTCGGCAGCCTTCCTGTGTTTGTTTCTATGTATTAGGTAGAGTTGCTTTGACTTTGTGTCTTGGTAGTTGGCCTAATGTAGCAGGTATCGTGTAGGGTCTGGTGGCACAGCCTCCCCTATCCCCTGGCTGGGTACTCGAGGTTCACCCTTTGTGTGGGCTGAGTACACCCACCCCTTGTAGTTGAGCCTTGGTTGCTATTAGCAGATCACTGGGAGGGATTTACCCAGGCCATCCAGCTGCAAGAACTGGCTGTGACACTAACCACCAACTTCCACCATCTGTGGAGGACCAGCTGTGCAGGGGCAGGGTGGTGGTGCTCTGACATAGTCTGTAGCTGTCCACTGGGTGAACTGGCTCTGGGGTTTCCTGGGTAGTGTAGACCAAGGTTAGCCCCCACCTGTGTTTTGCCTTGGCTGCCCTTCCTGAGTCATAAAGCAGTCTGAGATGACTGCTACTTTTGCTGGGCTTCAAGATTCCCAGGCAAAGCCAAGCTATGAATCTAGTCTGGCTGCTGCTAGTGCTGGGCCTGGGGCCACTTAGCAAGAAGTCTGGGGTCTGGGGGCTTACTGAGGTTGGCTGTTGCTTGTTTGATAGGATTTAAGGAGTTGTGAAGCATGAGCCAAAATCAGCCATTCTTATGGAAAAGTCACAGTTAACAGCTTGGGTAGGCTCACAAGTTGGGTGTCACCGAGTCTCAGGGGGTCTCCAAGGCAGGGCAAACAATGTTAACCAGGTTGACAGTGTTTCAGACATGGTACCCACCTGCTGGCCCTGTAGTTCTATTAGGGGAGGGACCTCAACAAAGGGACGATGGCCTCTGCCTGCCTTTTTGTCTGAGAAAAAAACTGTCCCCCAGCTCCCACATTGATGTCAGACACTTCACTTCCTCCCTGTGTGCCCCTGGTGCCTTTCAAGCTGCTATCCTAATGTGCCAGACCTCAGGGGGAGTGAGTTTGAGTAAGTCCTTGGGTGGGTTCTTGAAGAGGAACTACTTGGGACTCCAGCAATGTCTTCCATCCACTCAATCCTGCTGGTTTCTGTAGCCAGAAGTTATAGGGAGTTACCTTCCTGGTATTGGAACTTTGGGCTGGGGGACCTCTTGTGGGGCTGGGACTCCTCTCTCCCAAGATACCCCTCCCAAAATTTTATCCACCATATGTAGATCTGACACCAACCTGTTCCACATCTCTGCCCCTCCTACCAGTCTGGATGGATGTGGTTTCTTTACTTCTATATTTGTCAGACTTTCATTCAAGTCAATTTCTGATATTTCTGAGTGATAGTTGTTCTACACTTTCTTTAGTTATAATTTTGATGTGATTGTTCGCGGTGGCAAGCCGTGTTTATTTATGCCGCCATCTTGACTGGAAGTTCCTTTTTAAAAAAATAAATGTTCATTTATATTTTTAAGAAAATGCCCTCTCCTCTCCTCCCCACAGCACATGTGTATGCTGCCCCCATTCCTGCTTGGGTACCCTGCAGGCAGAGAGGGGACACTACTCCCCTGTTCTCTCTGCCACTCAGAGGGAGTCTAGGCACAGATTCCGGATTAAAGTCAGTCCTGGGAGCCACTATGTAAAACATAAAAGCCTCCTTCCCATTCACTAAAGCCCAAGAATGTCAGGATTAAGCCATAATTGAAACTTTCAAAAAAAGAGCTAAAGGCAGCTTTAGTCTTAGCATTCTACAGTCCGGGGGCAGCTGGAGACACGTGACTGAATTCTAAAGCCCATGTGAAGTAGACCTGCCTCAGTGAGGGAGGATTCTTGACATGCTCTTCAGACTCGAGGCTGACTCTGTGTCCCAGACCACGGCGCAGTGGTGACAAGGCCCGTATCTTCCGGAGCAAGGCAGTGGATGATCACAGTTGGGGCCAATCGCTGCTGGCCCCAGAGAGCCCTATCCACAGGCTCCAAAGCTGAACCAGCCAAACAACAGGTTTGTCCCGGAGCCCAAGCATACCTAGCATCCCTGGAGCAGGACACTGGGCCGTGCTGGCTGCTCCCTGGAGTCACACCCTGACTGTCTCATGGCGGTCCACTGTGAGGGCTGCCATTTCCTCTGGACTGAATAGTGTGGAACGTGCTAGAAGGGGCTCCAAAGTCAGAAAGCATCAGAGCCCTGTGAGCATCTTAGATAACGTCTGCTCTGGGGTTACCAACTGTGGCTGCCCTTCAGAATCACCTAGACCATGTTTGAAATACAGGTTCCCAGGCCGGAGCTCTCATGCCTGCTTCCCCCAACACACACACACACACACACACACACACACACACACACACACTGGTTCTCCTGAGCAGGCAGGTTTGGAAACCACTGATATTGTCCAAAGCCTTCACCTCTGTTTCTGAAATACAATCCCAGGTTAGTTAACTTTTTCCAGGCCACTCAGCTGGTTCGACAGGACTGGGCCTCTTGACTGTAACCCAGGGCTTTTTCTTCAGCACACCACCTCCTCCTGGAGGTGCTCACAAAGGGGGCTCCAGACTACACAGAGATTCTGAATGTACAGGAGGGTCAGAAGCGGAGTCTCTGTGTATGTAAAGCAACTCCAGATAATTCCCCATGTTGGCTTCCGTTGTGGTTTACGACCCAGGCGTCTCAGCCTCAAGTCGTCTGAGTGGGAGATTCTGCTTCCAGCTCTGTCATCACCCCAGTTTCACTTTTCTTTGCAACGAGGGGAAAAGAACTGTGTGTGTGAGTGTAGACCTCTCTGTGCCTTGGTTTACCTCTTTTTGCCATGGACCGTGACTGGCACCCTTATGTCTGCTTCCTCAGCGCTCTGCAGACTGATCGAATGGCCATACAAAGGCATGTGGTGATTCGCTCCTGGGCAGAAAAAGAAGTTTTCTGTACCCACACAAAGTTATTCTTGAAGTCCAGGTCACTCCTGCCACATTTTTAATAATTTGGATGTCAAAGTGTCATTGTGGTTTTTCTGGCTGCCTGCATGGCCTCCAGGAAGGGCTGTCTGCCTTCTCTTGGTTTCTGGAGGCCTGGTAAAATATTTCCTGTGGGTGATCATGGGAGGAGCCCCAGTGTGGAAGGACTGCACAAGATAAGAAATTAAATACTACTACTAATAATAAATAGCTAGCACTGAGTTGTTATTAAGTACAGGCATTCTGCCAAACACTTCATATATGTTATCATATTTAATCCTCATATAAATGAAGTGAGCATTCCCATTTACAGATGTGGAAAACAAGGCTCAAAATATTTAAACAACTTGCTCAAGATCACATGTCTGCTAAATGACAGAACCATGATTCAAACCCACATACTTCAGTGTCTGGGGGCAAAGATCTGACGCAGGGGGTTGATGACAGGCCGCTGTCGTCATGAACTTGACCTTTCCTGTAGCACTGCCTGATACTTCCTAGTGGCTGTTACGCCCTGATGCGACTTAGGCCAAGGACAGCCGGGCACTGCAGCTGGGCTGGCATGCTGGGAGGGGAACTGCTCTGTTGGTCCAGGGACTGCCTGACCCAGCCTAGCCAAATTAGAGCAAGTAATGGGTGTGACATAATTTGACATGTACATTGTTAATTGAACCCCATGGGAGACGATTTTAAATAGAGACAAATAGCATGCTGTGTGAACTATTTGGGTTACGCAGCCCTTATTCCCTGACTCTAGCAGAAAGAAAGAATTGTGTCATGATAAACTGAAAAGCCCAGGAAGCTGTTCCAGGATCAGGAGAGCAGCAGGCTAGCTGGATTGGGGAAGATTCTCCCCGGGAGTTTCGGGAATTTCTCTCACTTCCTAGCATTTTACCCATAAAGCCCAAATTAAGAACCACTCACTCTACCCGGAGACTTCCAGGGAGGACTCAGAACCCCAATCAAAAAGCCAGCCCTGGTAAAACAGCAAAACAGGCACAGTTTGAAGACCCTACTTGTGCCCCTCACACCCTGCTTTCCTTTTCTCAGGTTCACAGAACCAACAACCTCCCCAGGGGCCTCAGTGAGGGGCCCACACAGGTTCACTGTCCCTGGGCATCCCCCATCCCAGCTCCTCCTTCCGTTTCCTCATCACTAGCAAGGCTGACCTGTCCTATTTCCCACACCCTCATACTTGCTTCTAACCTTCATACAGAGCGTGTGTGCCCCCGTGGGCTAGCCACTAATCATAATGTCCTAATATGTGCCCATCCTCTCCGGCAAGACCTGGTTGCATCACACAGAACCAGTATCCCAGAAAAGTTTACCGTTGAAGTAGTGGATGACAGTAAGAATAGCAAAGATTCTCTGGAAATCCCATGCCTTACCCCAAACCAATATTGGCATACTGGCTAGTAAAAATGAATTTGGGAGCAAAAGACCTTTGCCTTTTTAAAAGTGGAAGACTTTTAAATAACACTACCTGGTGAGAATGGCCAGGAGAGATACAGGACACGGGATGACCTCCCCACATGCATTCCCTTTCCTCCCCTTCCTATCAAGTTTCCATACTTCCCACCCATGCAGTTGGAAGGATTAACATAGTGGCAGTTGTCTGGGTGGATCTTGGTAGTCCTTGCCTATCCAGTGGGCTCCATGGTCCTCCCCGTCCTTGCCACAGACACTGGTTTGGAGATGGCCCCCTGGCCCACATGCAAGGCGACTTGACCAAGGGCCTCTGGGATCTTGAGGTCATCAGGTGAGCCAGCCTAAGAAGAAAGCCAGTGCTGTGGCAGGTAGGAAAAAGCAGGGGAAATCCCTTGACAAACGGAATAAGGGAAACTGAGACAAAATAATTAAATAGGGCCAAATGATTTGAGCAATTTACAGCCAGCTAATGAAACACAAGGTTTTATCTTCCTCAATCAAGGACACTTAGAAGCAAATGGTTTACACATTCTACACTGTCCCAGGACAGAATGGCCTTGGTGCCTGTCTTTCTTAGAAAAGATAATGAATATTCTGTTAAGACCCTCCCCTAGGGTTCGGGTGGGCGGACCAAAGAAAGATAAAAAGCCTCAAGACAGAGAACCTTTGGGCACTCTCACTAGAGCATGCCCAAGCCTTGTATCTCTGTTGTGCTTCTCCTAAGCTGGGAGGGACCCCATGAGACCTGCAAAGAGGGAGCATTGGGCAGAGGCAGCTCATCCCCAGCTTACTCCCTGAACCTGTCTCCAAGGCCACCTCTTTCACTGACTTTATCTCTCTCGTTGCTTCTTGTGCCCTTAAGCCCTTCCTTATTTCACTGTCCTCAGCTGTAATAAACGTACTCTCAAAATCACCAGGACTTGTGTTGTGAAATCTTCCCTGCATGACGTCAATGACCCACACACTACTGGAGGGTCCAGTACAGACCCTCTCCAGGTAGGGTAAACAGTACCATGGCAGACTGGTACCATGAAGTCACTGGGACTTCATTGACTTATCCAGCTACTATAAAAGCCTACCTGATTTCTGGACTTTTCAGTGACATAACAAATAAAGCCTCTTTTTGGTTTAAGCTAAATAAACATACAACACAATATTATAACTCCTTGATTCTTTTTTATAACTGATCTCAGAGGCTGTATTTTTTCATCTTAAATTACCTTTATCTTATCACTTACGTAACTTAAATAAACACACCGAAAACAAAACTCCTAATTTTTCACTCTTTAGTCAAAGCCTTCCCAAGATCCCTAGGCTTGTGCTGTCTCAGGTGAATGAGGAAATAACAGTGATTTCAACAAAATAGAAACTTAGTTTTCTTTTCTTTTTTTTTTTAATTTTATCTTAATCATTGTTTAAGTACAGTTTTCTCCCCTTTACTCCCAATCCAGCCCACCCAGCCCTCCCTCCCAACTTCCCTCTCATTACTACCCTCCCCCTAGTTTTTATCCATGTGTCTTTTAATTTTGTTCCTGTAAACCCTTCCCCTTTTCCCCTGAAACTCCCTCTTCTCTCTCCTCTGGTCACTTTCTGCCTGTCCTCTATTACAGTGTCTTTGACTATATTTTGCTTGAGAAACTTAGTTTTCTATCATATAAAAGAAGGCTGGAATCTGGCTGGTGTCAGAGCTATCATGTCATCAAGGTCCCAGGTTTCCTCTATCTTTTGTTCTGCCCTTCTTACATAGCTTCTATCTTCAGATTCACTTCATGGTCCAATGTGGCAGCTGGAGCTCCAGCCGTCACATTGATCTTCCTATTCCAGGAAGGTACAGAATGAAGGAAGAAGCGAAAAAATGAGTGTGTCCGTAGTCCAGCCCCTCTCAAGGAGTCTTCACAAAAGACCCACCCAACAACTTCTGTTCATATCTCAATGGCCAGTCCAGGTACAAACATGACTGACAAATATAGTCTTTTAGCTGGGTGTATTGCCGCCCAGATTAAAATCTGGGTTGTGTTCCTACAGTAAAATGGGAGAGTAGACACTGGGTAGGCAACTAGCAATTTCTGCCCCACCCTGCTTATCAAACAAGTTGGGCTTCTGTGTTTAGTTCTGCTGCTTGGTGCCCGTTTCCAAGGAGACCTCCAGGTTCAAACTACAATTACCCTCCCCACGGACCCTTCACATCCCAAGCTGGTTCCCTACCACACCCCACCCAGGAAGCCCTGACCAGCAGCTTCTGATTTATTCAGTTAAGAAGCATGTTTTGAGCAGTGACTGTCTTTTATTAGACAACACTAGTCTTTCATGAGAACCTTGGCTTCAATTTAACTCATTGCGCACTTGAACTTCGTCTCTGTCATGTTCCAGTTAGACCCCATTCGTTTTTACCCTTCTTCATTCACTAGTCTTTCCCTGGAACTATGTGCTTTCCAACACAGGTCTGTTCTTCAGGAGTCGCTTCCTAACTTCCTTCTGTCCTAAGTGTTCTAACCCCATGGACGAGGCCTGTGTGGCCCAGGGCCACACAATCATGGTCAGCAACAGCGACCAAGTCAGGGCTGGGCTTCTCCGAATCTTCACAGATAACAGATATGATCTTGCCTGGGTGTAAGTAACTGAGGGAGGCTGGAATGATATTATTTTTTTTATTCTCTCAAGTTCTTCTGACCCTAATTGTACATTTCAGGCCTCATAGAGAGCATTGCAGGGCTCAGTCATCCATAAAGAGCACACACAAGGAAAATTCAGACAATAATAACAAAGTGAATTATTGTCCAGTAGAGACCAAATACCTCCTCCCCACCTCACCTGCACAGAGCATACAAATAATGTCTGATAATCCTAACAGCATGTGTTACTTTGAGTCCTCGTATAAAGAATACCTTTCAGAATTATCTAGTTCTTTCACATGAATTTTCCTATTTTGATTTTAATAATAAACTAAAAGCTATTGCAAAAAATGTAAGAAATTACTTTCTATTATGTCTTTTCAAATAAAAACATCATTAGGCAGACATGAACAATTATCTCCAACTGGGTTTTTTGAAGTTCAAGATTTCGGAGGAATAGGCAAATTATGCATTAACATTTAATTTTAATTTTAATTTTATTTTTTTAATCCTCACTTGGGGACATGCTTATTGATTTTAGAGAAAGGGGAAGGGCAGGAGAGAAGCACTGATGTGAGAGAGAAACACGGACTGGGTGCCTCCCACACATGCCCTGACAAGGGAACCTGGACTGCGACCTTCCCATCGATGGGACAGCCCCCAACCAACTGAGCCACACTGGGCAGGGCTACATCATGCTTTAAAGCATTGCTTTAAATTTAAAACTAAACCTATGAGACCTGACTTTGTAGGTTTAACCCAGAGGGCTTGATTTGGATTTAGAAAGCTTGTTGATGGGTCTGGCCATGTTCATTCTAAACAAATGTCTGTGACAGCACTTTTCAGAGCCAGAGCATTAGTTATCCTGACAGCCAAATGCTACGTGGTGGAAAGGTCCGAGCTCTAAGAGGCTCTGTTCCTGTATTGAGAGGGCAGATAAATTCCAAAAGAAGGTGTTGGCATACGTCCCCTCTGCTTTTCAGTTTCTACCAACAGATGGTGACATCACAGTTCCAAGTATTTCCCATATAGTACTTGGCTTACACAGAGCTTTATTCTCCAGGGCAAACAGGCAGCATCAACTAAAAAGAGGTGTGTTTTGCTGATAAGCTGGTCTGTTCTTGGGTGTCACAACACTGTCAGAAAGGCAATACTGGGAATGACTCCACTCCCCTAGGAGCACAAACAGTCCCCAGCACCCAAGGACACCGGGGAACTGGTTGGATATCAGAGGATATGTCCTTCTGGGGCTGGTGAAGAAACACTGAGGAGCGCAGACAGGGAAACAGACAGGACTTATCTCGGAAAGGTCATTTGAAGGAGAACTTACCAAGGAATGACATTCGCCTCTGAGGCTGAGTAGAAAACCAGCCAGGCCCTGGCAGCCCGACAGCCTGGGCTCCTTTCCAGGGCTGCAGCACCCTACAGGCAGTTGAGCAACGTGACCCTGGCGGCAGAGAAACCCTGGACAGGCCTCTGAGGCTGGGGAGCCTGACCACCACCTCACTGGTGAGGCGTTGGGCCGCCCTCGGGGACACTGTCTTGCCTCGACTTTAAGGACTTCCCTTTGTTTTTTCCACTCCAGCACACTGCAGCCTGACGTCCTCTCCCCTCCCTGCTGCAGTGTTTCGCCCAGAGGACCCTGAGCTGTGAAGCTGATGGGAGGTGGGAGGAGAGCTGTGGTGTACATCATTTCGCACAAGAGACACCGGACCTGTACCACCCGCTGCATGATGTTGGGCAAATCACTTACCTTCTCTGTGCCTCAGTTGCCACAAATACATAGTGGGGCTTAGAATCACACTCACCCCATAGGACTGTTAATGAGCATTCAACAAAATCCTGCGGTAAAGCACTGAAGAACAGTGCTGGCTCCCAGTCAGAGCGCCGCACGTGAGAGCTATCGCCACAAGCGAGAGGGGAGCAGTTTCTACGGCGCTTTCTCCCTGGACATTTCACTAAAACACACATTGGCCCCTCCCGACACAGGACAGAGATGATAAGAAAGGGAAACGTCTCACGGTCCTTTAATTCTGCCAGTAGTTCTTAACCTATCAAAAGATACCTGTGCACCCATGTGTATATGTACATTCTCGTAATTATACAAAGTCTATGCTAATCTGATTCCATTTTAATCTAATGAAAGGCCAAGTCACCTTTGTTCAACTGGAAGTGCACGGGCTTCAGGAACACGTGGGTAAAATGTAACTAACGTTATCTCGGTTCAAATTCCTTTTGTGTGACCCGACGGCTGTCTCACTGAACCTTGGCGGTAGTTTGGTTTTTTTCTCAGTTACCGCAGAGAGTAAAATAAGCGCATCCAGGTCTTCGCACGCCGCGATGGACGGACGCCAGCTCAGGTCCGTGCAGGCCTCGTGCAGCTTCTCCGGTCCGAGCAGAGCACATTTTTCGTGCGCGTTGAAGACGGTCCATTAGTTCTCGGCAAGGAGGCTAAGTTCTCAGAGCCGCTCTCCCTAACCAGTCTCCCCTTTCTCATCCTCACAGATCCTTGCTGAAGGGCAGAGGCTCTCCCCACTTACAGGACAGAGATGGACAACCGTGGCCAGCCTACTCCACTACATCCCTGGACCTGATCCGGGTTGATCATTAAGTTCCCGGTGCACTGCCCAGCCAAAAATCTCGCCCTCCTTTTCAGGGGAGAAACCATTTTTTTTAAATGTCAAAATCATGAAATAAGGACCTTGAAAATTAATTTGCAAACTTCTTTACCTCTGGGGAAGGCAAGTCCATTCACATGGGAAATTTTCCCTCAATGCCTTAGGTGAGGCACTGACGGAGCTACTGAGCTCTCACAATGCAGCTGAAAAGAAAATAAAGTCTTGCCCCGTCTGTTTCTGTGGAAGTGCAAAGCCCTAATGATGTGGGTTGAGCCAGGATTCCCAATGGAACCCTTAGACTGGTTCCTGGGAGGAAAACCCAGTCCATTTCTGTTATCACACCTCCTTGCCACTGGGTGTGGGCCCCTTGACCTACCTGCTCTGAGCAAAGCCTCTTTCCCTGAAGGGCGTGAGCACCGTAGTGAAAGGTGCTGACGTGCTAAGGATCAATATTTACCGGCAACCAGCATTTTGGAGCATGGTTACCATGGTAACATTGTCAGCCCCAAATGACTGTCATGATGTGAAAAAATCTTCTTAAAATAAATGAAAGCAGAAAAAGTTATATTTATAAACCTCTTACCGCACACCTATCAGTTGTCCTTTAGGCTATAGATACTCAAAGATTTGGGGGAAATTTCATGACATAAACATTTACTTAAAAGAATTGTTATTCTCATCTCTCAAAAAATAGTCTGTAAAATAATACAGGTTTTTTTAAATGAAGAGAGTTTTAAGGATGTATGGGCTTGTACACTTAGATATGTAATGCAGTTGTGACATTAAAATTCTGCGCTAAATTACCAATGGCTTATTTGAAATATGTAAAATGGTACTTGACTAGGAGTTTTCTTCTAAGTTGCACAAATTATTTCTGGCAGATTCAATAAATAAAGTGTCATAAAATGTGTTATGCACTGGGGAAAAGACATCGGGAGCACAGATGAAGATACTTGTGCACAGTTTTTGCCAAGCTCCATGCCTCGCTCGCATTCCCTTACTAACAGAACCACATTTATTTAGAGTAGCAATGTGCTCAGCCAAAAATACCCAATTTCATGCCCTCCCTTGAAGTTGGAGGTGGCCACATGATGTAGTTCTGGCCAATCGTATTCAGGCAGAAGTCCCTGAGGAGGGTATTGTTGGGAGAAAGTTTCCCCTGGTCTCTCCTGTATCTGTTTATCTAGCGAGGAGGGGCACTATCTCTTGTTTTACATTCTCTTCCCAAGGATGGTTGCATGGCGTACAATCCTGGAAGAGAGACGTACCGCCTCTCCAAATCCCGGAAGACCGAGATACTGTTTTACTCCAGGGCAAAGACCAAGCTTTCCTACTGACCATCTTGCAAGATTTGAGTTCCCTAAGTTCAGTTTCTTCTCCTGTAGTGCATTCCTGCGGGCCTCTCTGCATTGCTCCCTCGGGTCTTGAGGGCAAGGAGAACTGTTACAGGTAATGCTGACACTCCTGCTACTTGACGTATTGTGGGCAATAAAGTCCTTTACCCCTGACCCAGGAGTCTTGCAACTTCTGCCGGCATCCATGAAACCACAGTAGAGTGACTTTTAGTTTGTTAATAGGATAAAATCTCAGACTCTCCATAGTTCTTGGCTATGGAGAACAAAAAAAGTGAGGTAGGAGAAAGTTCTTGCCTCTTGGCCCTTCCCCTTTCCTCCTGCTTTGAGGTGCAGCGACCAATTTGGGACCATAAGGTGACAGCATGAAGACAAAGGCTACATCTGAAGATGGGATGGCAGAGAAGAAACATGAAGAGTCTGGGTCCCTAACAGAGAGTTTCTGTACTAGCCCTGGATTGCATAATTAATTTCAGGGTTCTGGTTCTTTGAGGTAAATGAGCCTCTAATTTGGTTATGTCAACGTTGTTGTTTTGTTTTGTTTTGTTTTGTTTTTCAGGCAAATGCATCCCTAGAGTCTATGTCAAACTTAATAACATAGTAATTACATAACAGGAACTGTGTCAAACACATGCAACTTACAGGTAGTGTGTTGCTGCCTTCCTTACTTATTGGTCCTATTTCTATCTTTCTGTATGTTAACACTATTGTATGTATCTCTTATAAACTAACAAATCCTTCTGGGAAAGATGTGTAAAAAATCAATTCAATAAATACAATTTGGTCCCAGGCCAAATGTGTCCCTGAACTTTCCTGAGTTGTCTCTTAAGTTATTAATCAAGAAGGAGAAACAATGGAACTATCTCCTTCTGCTAACTTACACCTGGTGCTTGAGGCCTGTTCTCTCCCCAGGGTTATCCAGCTCCCAGCACAATGGCTGGCCGATAGTAGGCTTTCAAATATTTACTGACAAAGTGCTCTTGAAAGGTGTCTCTTTATCAAATGTGTTGGTTAGGCCCAAAGAAAATTAACATTTAACAGAGTATTTCAATACATTAGGTCCGTCCTTTGACTACAGTGAGTGTTTTAAGAAAAAAACTGTAGCTTATCTTCAAAGAAACAATTTCTTATCTTTGTTCCTAAGGACCACAAGATGCCACATAACAAAGGAATCAAAAGATTCTTGCCCTGGCTGGGTGGCTCAGTTGGTTGGAGTCTCATCCTGTACACCAAAATGTGGTGGGTTCGATTCCCAGTCCAGGGCACATACCTATGTTGTGGGTTTGATCCTCCACTGTGGTGTGTATGGGATGCAACTAATTGATGTTTCTCTCTCACATCAATTTTCTCTCTGCCTCTCCCTTCCTCTCTCTCTAAAATCATGAAACAGCCCTGGCTTGTGTGGTTCAGTGCATGGAGCAATGACCTGTGAACCAAAGAGTCACTGGTTCGATTCCCAGTCGGCACATGCCTGGGGTGCAGACCAGGTCCCCAGTGGGAGGCATGGGAGAGGCAACCACACATTGATGTTTCTCTCCCTCTCTCTAAAATTAAATAAATAAAATCTTTAAGAAAATAAAATCATTAAACATATCCTCAGGTGAGGATTAAAAATTTTTTTTAAAAAGTCTACACAACCTCAAAGTCTGCTTCAGTAGGATACCAGAAGTATTAACAATTGTCATCAGAGGTCAAAACATTTTTGAAAGTCATGTACAAAAATTATTTTTAAACCATTGGATAAAATTTGAAACTCGTATCAGGAAGAAATATTAAAACACAAGATGAGACTATAGAACAATACAGACTTTTACACTAAAAACAGGATAAACAAAAAGATATTGTGCATAATAAGATGAATGACAAATAGCCTTAGTTTGAATGCTGTCCGGAAAAAGTCCAGCCATTGTTATTATAATGAGAACAGTGTGCATAACATTGATGTAACCTGGCAGCCAAGGAGAGCGGACTGGAATGTGCATGTGTGAACAATGACGACTTCACTGTACTAGTCAGTGGGGGCAGTGGACACCATTGAGTGAGCATGTGTACTGTGTGGCTATCCCATTCAAAATGACTGAGCTGGTAGAGCAACAAATCTGCATCATATTTTGCGTTAAGCTTGAACATTCCTCTGCAGAAACTATTTGGATGATTCAGAAGGCTGCAGCTGTGGGCAACTGGTGATTGACAGCTTCATCACGACAACTCGCCGGCTCATTCATCACGTCTCGTGCAGAGTTTTTTGGTGAAACATCAAATCACTCAGGTTACGCAGCCCCCCTACAGCCTAGATTTGGCACCCTGTGACTTCTGACTTTTCCCAAACCAAAATCACCTTTGAAAGGGAAGAGAGTTCAGATCATTGATGAGATTCAGGAAAATATGACAAGGCAGCTGGTGGCGATTGGGGGAACTGTGTGAGGTCCCAAGGTGCCTGTTTTGAAGGGGACTGAGATGTCATTATTCTGTGTACAATGTTCTTGTATCTTGTTTAATAAATTTCTCTATTTTTCAAATTGCATGGCTGGATACCTTCTGGAATGACTTCATATAATTTTCAGTACATTATGATTCTTAGTTTCTGTTCGAAAACCTAAACTATGTGAAATTGCCTGTTATATGTGCCCTCAGTATGATTTCTGTTTAAACATCTATCCAAACCACAAAGAGATACCGTTTCACACCCATTAAGATGGCTATTACTTTATTAAGAAACAGGAAAAGAGCAAATATTGGCAAGAATGTGGAGAAACTGGAACCCTCGTGTGCTACTGGTAGGAATGTGAAATAGACTGCCACCAGAGAAAACAGTCTGTGGTTCCTCGGGAGTTCAACATAAAATCACCATATAATTCCATAATTCTACTCGTTAGTGTGTACTCAGAAGGACTGAAAACAGGGACTAAAACCGACACTTGCACGCCAATGTCGGTAGCGTTGTTCACAACAGCTGACGGCCGAAACAACCTCACTCTCCATTGGCACAGGAAGGGATCAACACAATGTGATATTACCACAGACTACTTAACAGCTGAATCGAAAATCTCTGTCTACATTATAAAAGAAGGAAAATAAGCCGGTGATAGGAGTGGGAGGAATCTGAAAATAATATGTTTACAAATAAATTCTGTCCCCACATGTGCCTGAGCAGGGTGGTGGGGTGGGGGTGGTGCGGTGATACACACAAGGGAAGAACAGGAATAAAATGCGGGGTGCGTGCAGTGGAAAATTACTCAGTCCTAAAGAGGAGGGGAATTCTGGTGTACGTACTACAACATGGAAGGACCTTGAAAACATCAGGCCAAGTGAAATAAGCAGACGCAAAAGGATAAATATTATATGATTCCATTTATATGAGGTACCCAGAATAGGCAAATGTGTAGGGACAGCAAGTAGAATGATGGTTCCCAGGGACTGGAGGATGGGGGTGGGAAGCTGTTGCTCATTGGGTGTATAGTTACTGTTGGGATGATGAAAAGTTCTGGAAATAGATAGTGGGGACAGTTGCACAACATTGTGAATGTACTTACTGGCCACTGAGTTTTACCTTTACACGTGGTTAAAATGGTCATTTTTATGTTATGTATGTTTTGCCACAATAAAAAATATCTCTGAAAGAAATTAAACCAAAATGGTGGGAACCAGATTTTAAATTTTGTATGTGGGTTTTGTTTTTTTTTCGTCCTTGCTTTCTGTAAGCCCTGCCTGCCCGTGCTATGAAGCAGAGTGACTGAAATGACCCCAAGAGGCTGCCAACGCCTTTCGGGCTGAGGGTTTGGGTGGTCATGTGCCTCAGGAGGTCCTACGTCATTTGGAAAAATTTCTGGCTCAGCAATTTTATTCTGTTCCTCCACCCCCACCCCAGACATAAGTTGGGCCAGAATTGTTTGTGAAAATATTATTTTAGGATTCCTTCCACTCTTATCATCTGCTTATTTTCCTTCCTGCATATTTCATAATGTAGAGATTTCTGATTCAGCAGTTAAAATAGTCTGTGCATTAGTTATCACTTCCTCGTGACCCACTTTGTACACAATTTCTCATTCTGGCATAGAAAGTTCAGGTTTCAAAAAAAAATTCCTGCGACTAAAGTATGTGTCTGAAAAAAAAAAAGGAGGGGAAGAGGTGTTGACTGAATTTCTATGGTAGCACTCCAAAGATCTCAGCAGTGGGCACCCCAAATCAGCCCTGAGAGTTCCCATTTTATTTACTCTCCTACAACAGCTCTCAAATTACACCCTTTTTAGTTATTCCACACCCATAAACCCATTTTTCCACTTCCCCCTCTCTCATTTCCTTCCTAAGAAATACATCTCTGCACTGAATTCACCAAACACTGTGCCTGCTGTGCATCGCGGTGCTGAGTGCACGGGGGAACACAGAGCGCCCTGAGAGAGCCCGCTCTGAGGAGTGGGCTATTAGCACCACTACGTGTTTGTGACATGCAGGTTCCCAGGCTCCGTCACCAGCGGACCACTCGGTCGGTCTGTGCTTTTAGCAGTTCCCCAGAGGATTCTGACTGGGATCCTAAGAACGCATTTTGAGAAACATTTTGATGAGCTGGAAGGCAGTAGAGTATCTTCTGTGTTGTAGGGAGGTAGCTCCAAAGCACCAGAGAAACAGAGAAAGAAGAGGCTAAATTCATCTGAGAGACTGAGGGAAAGCTTCATGGGAGAGGCACTGCCACTCGCTGCCACCCAACCTGAAGGTGAGGGCCAGACTTCGGGTCACACTGCCCCCCACCCAGGGCCTCTGGAGAATTGTGGGGGAACAGGAGACTCTGAGACAAGGAGTCACACTCATCTCTGAGAGGGTCCAGGCAGATGAGGTCTTTTCCTGGGGTACCCACCCACACTCTGAGCCTCAGTCCCAGACCAACCTGCTAGCCCTGGACAAGGTCCTTAATTTTTGCAGCCTCAGGCAACGGATCACGTTTTCCGCTCTGTAGTCTTGGTGTAAGAATTAAATGAGCCAATGTGCGTAGAGCTCTTGGTACACAATTAAAATTCAGTATGCGATAGCTAACGTTATTCTTGTTATTCTAGATTTTCCTTTAGGATAAATTCCTAGAAGTGGGGTTACTGAAACAAGGAGTGGGTTACTAAAAGGTACACATGGAAACCACGCATGCAACTTCTGAGTTTTACGGAAGTGTTTCCATTTGGCTTCTAGAGGTAAAGATGCTCATTCATATCTGTACAAAATAGTAGTGGGTTAGCCTCTGAATGGAAGGGATGCAAGTAATCTCTATGTTCTTTTTGTTGCATTGAGCCACTTATTTCTGCGCCTCCTCCTCTTCCTCCTTCTCCTCCTTGTCCTCTTCCTTTATCTCCTCCTCCTCCTCCTCCTCTCCGACAGACAGCTCTCCCTCGCCCCGCCCTCAGCACATACCAGCTTACCCAATGCCTGGAAACTCCTTTAAATGAACAGCTCTTCCCCACACGATGAAAATGTAAACATGTTACCTGTGGAAAGCACCACATCCAACTCCAAGACCTCACCCTTTCCTCCAGGTTGTTGATCCGATCAGCGGGCTGTTGACACCTGACCCAGAATAAGGCGTGGGCGGAAGGTCTGGGACAGGACTACCATCCCAGAAGGACACACCCAGAATAAGAGGTAGCAGTGAAGGTCCTGAGAGCTGAAAGGACATTTTAAAAAAATCAGATGCTCAAGATAAGAAAACCAAAACAAAAAAGGTGGGCAGGTTTTCAGAGGAGTCCTTGAAAGAAAACCCCGCTGTCTGAGATGGCTCGTGTTCAGAGACTGGAAGCAGAGAAGTGAAGTGAAGGGCCTTTGGACAGCCCCCTGCGCAGGTCTGTGGGAGTCCGAGGATTGAGTGGAGACAGAATCATGAGTTTGTTTGCCCATACCTATTCTTACAGACACGTACTGTAGGCCAGAAGGTTACAGTTTATGTAAGTGGGTTCCAAAGCATTAGTAAGAAAAGCACTCAGAAAGCAATTCTAACATCTCAGAGGAGATGCCATAACAGTTTGGACTGATTTATTCAAATGTTTTTTATATGAAAGCTTTCCTTTCTTTTTTTTAATAATTTTTTAAAGATTTTACTTATTTTTATTTTTAGAGAGGGAAGGGAGGGAGAAAGAGAGAGAGAGAGAAACATCAGTGTGCGGTTGCTGGGGGACAAGGCCTGCAACCTAGGCATGTGCCCTGACTGGGAATCGAACCTGCGATGCTTTGGTTCACAGCCCACACTCAATCCACTGAGCTACACCAGCCAGGGCTTAAAACTTTCCTTTCTTGATTATCTTATTTCATAGCTGTGTTACTTTTTAATATAGTATTGGTTTTAGAAAACCAAAACGCTTTTAACATTTCTATCAATAGATTTCATACCATAATCGAAATCTACTTTTTTGTTGTTGTTGTTGTTGTCGAGAAAAGCTTAGGGACATTGATATGTCTGAAATGCAACTTTCGTAGTTTTGGGTCTTCCCAAATTGTCTTAATTTCAATTTGGAACAAAAACAAGTTTACCACGTCCTCCAGATGCTCACCGGTTTCTGCTGCAGGTGGCTCATCCTCTGGACCCTCGGCTTAGCCAGGGCCTCGGCCCTTCGCCCAGGTGGACCCGGCCTGCTTAGCTTCCCCTGCCACCCTGACTCCGAGGGTTCTCTGCCAGTCACCCCTCCAGCCTGCGGCCTGAGAGGCCCACCTAACCTCTGATACAGGCTCACCTTGCCCTTCATCAAATCAGACCCCAGAGAAGGCTCTCTGACTCTCAACTCAACCATCTCCCACGACATATGGGAACCTCTGAGTGCTGTCCATGCCGCATGGAAACTGAATGAGGGTTCAGGGAAGTCAAACTCCAGCCCTTCCTCTGCCCACTCACACTATTCTGTCTGTTTTACTCTGACAGGTCAGGGCAGCCTGAAAGGCATCCTCCTTTCAGATCCCAAATATGAGACAGGGCAAACCCCCTACATCTGGTGTTCACATCAACCTACCTGACCAGCAGACAAGGTTGTCCTTCATCTACACCCTTCTTATCTCTATGGTAGGGAGTCTGCAAGGATAACCACTGTTAATTCATCTCTCCCTGTGTGTGTTTATTGCTCCTCCCATCAAGAAATAGAAGCTACTTCCTGTCTCTGATTCAGGGCTGGCCTTGTGACTTGCTTTGATCAACAGAGTACAATGGAAGTGATGTTTTGGTACTTCTGAGCCAAGATCTGAAATGCACTGGCAGCTTCCTCTTTCTCTCAGTGAGAAGCCATCCACCATGTAAGAAGTCCAACCAGCCTGAGATCATCATGCTTTGAGAAGTCCTAGCTATCCACAGGGAGAGGTGAGGGGAGGAAGGGGTTGGGGGGTGGCGAGGGGAGAGAGAGGGGAAGAGAGAGAGAGAGAGAGAGAGAGAACCAGCTATTCCATGTATCCCAGACAAGGAAGTTAAGAAGTTTTCTTGGATGTTTCAACCCCAACAGATACTTCACAAATGGAAGAACCACCCAGCTGAATTCAGCTCAGATTGTGGAACTATGCTAAATGCTAAAATGTAGTTTGAAGCCACTGAATTGTGGGGGCAGCTTATTGTGCAGCAACAGCTAAATGAAACACCCCTCCAGCTGCCACCTCTCCCCATTGCCTGCCTGACACGTTACGCTCCAGCGACTCCCGCCAGCTTGCGGCTTGTTGAATACGCTATGCTGTGTCTCACTTCCTTACTTTTTTTCAAGCTGTAACTCCTTTTCCCATCCTCTCCTTTGCTTGGTTAACTTCTGTTCCACTTTTGTATCACTTGGGTTTTTTTTTTCTCCTAGGCACTCATGGTAGCCTGTACAAACCACTCTCATTGCACTGAAGACATTATATTGCAATTGTTTCTTTATGTATCTGCCTCCCAAACTGGGCTTGAATTCTTTAAGTG
Source organism: Tonatia bakeri (assembly GCA_004024845.1). Classification (NCBI taxonomy): domain Eukaryota; kingdom Metazoa; phylum Chordata; class Mammalia; order Chiroptera; family Phyllostomidae; genus Tonatia; species Tonatia bakeri. Next base: position 246,296 of record PVIA01000440.1, on the reverse strand, counting down.
TGGATACTATGTCTTAATTTGTCTTTGAGGTAGCACTTTATTTGGAAGTGAGAGCAAGCCCCTTAAACTCCTTCAGCTCAGTTTTCCTGCATCAGTTAGGGACTGCATTCAGTTGCCTATAATGGAAACCAACTTCACTGTGTTAAACAAATAATGTTGGGGTTTTTTTTTTCTTCACATTAAGAGTTTAAAAGTAGTGCTTCCAGGACAGAAACAGTGGCTTTGCAATGTCAGCAGTATCCGTTTCCTTCTGTCTTCCTGCTCCACCTCCCGTAGACTACGGCTGTCCTCCACATGCCCACTGCTGGACTGCTCTGTTCCAGGCAGGGAGAAGGAAGGAACAGGGAAGAGAAGGCAATGCCGGCTTCAGGAAAGCAGCACTGTCCCTGAAGTCTCCCAGAAGACTTTTACTCAGGTCTCACTGGCCAGAATCGAATCACATGGCCATTGATAACTGCAGAAGAGGCTACAGTAATTGTTCTGAGAAACTAAACTTTGGTTTGGAAGCAGTACCTGTGTGGGGTTGACTCTGGAGGGAACAGTGAGAAAATGGATGCTGCAGAGCAGCTGGGAGTACCTGCCTCATTCCTCACCTGTGACACAGGATGAGGATTAGGGCCAACCAGGTGGAACTGATGGAATTAAGGGAATGCAGGCAATGTGTTGTTCTTAGTACCAAGGACATACAAGCATTTGATAAAAGCAATCACCTTCCCACATTTCCAGATGTGGCATTTGATTTTAAACATCCAAGAATTTTCCCTGTAGGGCCAGAAAATTAGTTGGCTCGAGGCAGTTGTCCCACTCTCTGTTTGCCATTCTCCTGCAGAGGATTCGCCTCTGGTGATTAACGAGCCCCTCTCAATCATCTGTTCAACTGTTAATAAATCCAAACTGAGTTATCACTGTGACTCTTCACTTACGACGTGTGACCCAGGGAAAACAGAGCTTGGAGAGACACGGAAAGCAAATGAGCTGTTTTCATTGCTTTGTGGCTCCAGCGCTGCATATTTCATTTCTGATTCATGGAAAAATATCCAGCACACGAGAGTCAGCTATATTGGTGCAAGGCGCCAGACCAGGGGGTTTAAAAATAAAGTTTCCAATATCTAAGTCACTGGGGCCCAAAGAGGCTGACCTGGAAAAACGTTAGCAATAGTTAGATTTCCTTTTGCTAGTAACCTGCTCTGTGAGGCTGCCAGCCCCTCTTACCCTCACAGTTGTTTGTGTATTTTCTGTTACTGTTTGTTTTGTTTGTTGTGTGTTTGGGTTTGCTTTTTGTCATTGTTCTTGCTTATTTTTGCAAATTATTTTAAGATTTTTATTTTGGCTACGACTTTTTTGTTTGCCGAGGAAAAACATGAAATGGCTTGTTAAAAAGTGAATTTATTGGCTTGAGTGACTAAAAAGCCCAATAGAAGTTTCAATGACTAAATCCAGGTGCTCAGAAATTTCTCCGTAGCTCAGGTTTTCCCTCTTGGTAACAAAATAGGTCCCTTGCAGCTCCTAAATTACACTCCACCAGTGCAGAAACCCCAGCAGAAAGAGGAAGCCTTTTCCCCAGTGGTTCCAGAAAAAGCATCAGGACTCACCCAGCATGGGTCATATGCCCATCCTTGAGCCAATCAGCAAACTAAGGGAATATGGTTCTCTTACAGGCTAGTCTGGGTCACATGCCTAAACCTGGAGCCTGCGGTGAGGTCAGCCTCATTTAAACCACTTAGGTTGAGAGTGAAAAAAAGATGGTCTTCCGAAGGCTCGTTGGGATGCTCCTGCCAGCGTGATCGTGTGCTGAGGCCTGGCCTTGCAGAAGCTCACAGCGCCCTGTGCACGTCCAGAGCCCTTTAGATGTTATCAAACATAAATACCATAATAATGCCAGGGACGCTCTTCCCCATCTGTCAAAATCCTACTCATTTTTCAGGCTTCTTTCAAATGTTCCACAAACGAATCTCCCTAATGAGATTAATTTTCCATTGGCACTGTTCATCTTTCTCTCATGGCATGCATCATATCTTGCCATGGATTATGGTGAGTTACATACCCATTTGTCTCCACTTGGGTTTGAAAAAAACTTCAGGCCGAGCTTGAGCAGGGCACGCCTTCCGTTCATCACCAAAAGCCTGGGCATGAGGGTTTCTGTCCTGATGCGACCGGGCCTCAGAATGGAAAGAACGTGGCGTGGTGTGGAGGGAGAAATCACATGGCCCATCCATGGTGTGAAGTGGCATTTTAGAAGTCAGACTAGCTTTCCTTTTTGATGTCATCCTGGAACGTCTTTCTTTAACACGCATGGCGAAACCTGGAGGGAAGCTGAAAACAGTTTCAAACCCTCAGATGGCAGTAGTCTTGGAAATGTCACGTCCTGAATGAATTAGAGAGAAAGAGAGTTGCGAGAAGCCTTCCTGCCTCCAATAAACAAACATGCAAATACCCCAGATGCCTGCTACACTCTCTCCAGGGCTAGCAGCTTATTAACAAGTTCAGGACCTTTCCATGCTGCTCATACTTTTTACACACCATCTGTTTCCTCTCCTGTCGTTGGTGGCTTCATTCCAGGGACAACCCTGGGGAGAAAGAGCCGACATACCAAGTTTCTGCTATTGTCCCCCTTGCTTGCAGGTACCTGCAGATTTCTCTTGAATGTTTCCTGTTCAACTCAACAGGTTTTAATTACGTGAACTAATATTTGCTCACTCTGAAACCATATTTGCCCTCATAAAAGGCAAGGTCTGAAGGCCTGGGATTAGGCAAGCCCAGAAAAATCTCAACGTTTATGCAAACAAGCTCGTGTTTCCTGCCACCTAGCATTTCCTCACTGCTCGAGTATTCTGTATTCTGCTTGTGGGACATCTAACTCCTTAGTCTTCCCATTTAAAGCAAATGACCAACCACACGTTCTCTCCTCCCAATTTCCATCTACCCCTGGTGGAAGCGGGATGGAGTTTTCCTCCTCCAGGCCTCTCATCTTTCTGCGCAGAAGTATTTTCCGTTGGCTCCTTAGTGAAAACTAACTGTTAATGGCCCTAATGAAGCTGTAAGGTACTTCCCTTTTGTGGCTTCTTAGTGTCATTTATGAACCTAAAATTGAAGACTGTCTCAGAAAATCTTCAATGTATTGTTTCTCAATTCTTGTCAAGCATAGCACATAGTTTGTTCCACTGCCAAGTTTCTCCCTCATATTCTGACATGTTTGTCCCCAAACACACTTCTTCCCCCAAATCAGAAGAGCTTGATGAGATGGGTGGGGGAGGCAGACTTTAGAACTCAAGAGATATAAAAAGTGGACACTAGTTATGTGAGGCTTCATTTATTATAATAGCAAACACAAAAGTTCCTAGGGTATTGTTTTTGGTCATTGTTAGAGTCCAGTGTCCTTATTTTGAGCTTAGACACAATGAAAAGTCATTCCCCTCCTGCCACACTTACACACCAGGCTGCTCGCATGAGGAGGCGGGGGGCATTTTGGGAAAGGAAGCAAGAATCAAGTCAGACATCTGCCAATCAACTGGAAGTCAGCCGCTTTATGAGCAGAGTAGACTGAAGGAGGAGTGCAAGCATTCCATCCATTGACAATGGAACCTGGGTGCAGATTGCCAGAAATCTGAACTGCACCAAAAGCTCTTAGTGCAGTAGATATTTAACAGGGCAAAATGCATGCCCTTTCTCTTCTCAAAAAAGTTCGGTGACAGTGGCGGAGTGAAAGTCTTCTGCTTTCAATACACATCATTCAGATATAAATAACCGCCTGTGGTAGTCTCACACTTGACTTCCTCAAAGCTCACGTCTTCACTTCCCCCAATGTGTGGCCAAACATACCTGTCCCTCCAAAAAATGGTACGCAAATTCTCCTGAGTAAATTATCCTCAGATATTTCTGAGGCAAGGTCCTGTGCTTAGTGGATCAGTTGCTATTACATGCAAGATGCTCCACTGTGTTTCCCCCAAAACACTGACTTACAAACCCAGATGTGCGATTCTTGAAATCAAAGAAAACTGTTCTTTAGTCACTGCCACCCAGTAGACATAAAGAGTTCAGCTGCAAAACATGCCTGTGCAGACAAGCCCAAGCCCGTGTGCACTGCGCATGTCCATGCACACACACACACATGCACCCACTCAATGACATGAGCTACTAACGTAGAGAATTCTGTGCTTTCAGGACAGGCACCAGCCAAATCTTTAAATTGCAAAGCTAAGAACACGAGCAGTAAAATGTGTGATTTCAGGCCACTTTTGATTACATTTCTGGAGCTTGGCCAGCAGAGCAATTTCCAAGAAAACCAGCTCAGGCAGTTCACAGTTGCTCATCAGCTCACTAGTCTTAAACCAAGCTCTTTGTCATGCTAAGAAACGTTTCTTCTCCTCACCCCAGCTCAAGCTCCAAGTAATCAACTAAATCTCAAGTAATCAACCTTCCCAAAAAGGCGTAAGGAAAAAGGAAAGAGGAGGGGCAAACTGGACAAAACCCCCTCACACTATGAGCAACTGGAGAATATGCGTACAACCAATTAATTCCACTCTGAGCACTGCAAGTGAATAGGCAGGGCCAGCCAGTGCTTGGTTTTAGACAAAGGGGGAAAATGGACTGAGTTCACACTTCTCCCATATGTGACTCTACACCCATCACCAAGCCAGCCAAGAAAGTAGTTTCCTTCAGGCAGGCAGTCTTGCCTAGGGAAGTCAGGTGAGTAAACCAAAGCCGACCCTGGGGTTTGCAATAAAGTTCGAACTGGACCTCTGTCTATACTGGAGTTGAGCTCAGAGCACATAATCCATTTCAGGGCACCTACTCAGATTGGGAGGATATGGGGTGTTAGGAGGGAAGAAGCAGTTGTGGTTTTCCTGACGTAGGTCTGATGTGCAGCCCAGCTGCCCAGAGGGTGCCAGGATGGAGTCTTCCTCCTCGTTGGACACACAGCCTGTGAGAGCTGCACTTTATACACAGTGAATGACCAGTCACTGGCCATTCATACGCATGGCAGTTTGGGGGCCAGCCGCCGATTAGAGCATGTGCCCATTTAGATGTTAACTTAGACTCAACGTAGGGGAGGCTATCCCACAGTAAAAAAACAAACAAACAAAAAACCCTTAATTTTTTACGGTTTCTTACCTCTTTAGTGTTATCTGTCTTGAGATTTTGAAAAATAAATATTAAAAAAATCTAGGAAACAAATGGTAAGGTTTTGTTCATTCCCCAAGTGTTAGATAATAAATTAGCTTCTGTCTCTCATCCTCACAAAATAAATTCCAGACTGATCAAAGAACCTAAAGTGAAAACCAAAGTAAAATGAGTATTAGCAGGAAACGTAAGAGAATATTTATCACCTTGACATAGGGAAGGATTTTCCAAGCAAGATATAAAACCCAGAAACCATAAAAAAAAAAAGATTTACATATTTCACTGTGTAAAGTTTTAAACTTTGTAAAGTAAAGGGCAATATAAGTAAAGACTAGGAGAAATACTTACAACAGATATAACATAGGATTAATATCCAGAATAAGTACAACATATACAAATCAATAATAAAAACAGATAACCCAATATTTAATGTGCAAGGAATATTTATAGGAAATTCACAAATATAATTGGCCAGGGTAGGTTGGTAAACAATTGCTCATAACCCCAGGTTTTATTTTTAGATATGTACCCAACGGAACTTTATGTGCATATATACAAAAAGACAGGCATAAGAATGTTCATGGCAACATTATTTGCTAATAGCTTTAAGTTGGAAACAATTCACATGTCCATCAGTGAATAAATTGTGGTATATTCACATAATGGAATATAATAAGAAATGTAAATGAATCTATTACAGTTACAGACAAGAACATGAATGACTCAGAAACATAATGTTGAATGAAGAAAGCCAGATGCAGAAGAGTGCATGCTCTTTAATTCCATTTATCCGAAGTTCAAAAACAGGCACGACTAATCTGTAGGGGTTAGGTATTAGGATAGTGACTACTTTGGGGGAAGTGGGAGAAGGTCTGATAATATTTTATTTCTTGATCTGGGTGGTGATTGCAAGAAGAATTCCCCTTGTATTAATTCCTTAGGCAGTCCACTTATGACCTGAGTACATTTTTTGTATTTTTATAATTCAAGAAAAAAATTCAAAAATCCAAATGATCAGTAGGCTTATGAAAAGATGCACAATCTAACTAGTAAATCAGAGAGATGAAATTTAAGATGATACAGCCTTTTCTGTACATGATACTGGCAATTAAAAAAAATTGATAATGTCCATTGTTGATGAGTATGATGGTGGCTATCTAAATTAGAACAGAATTTTAGGAGAGAGCCTTGATATTATTTACCAAAAATTGAATGTGCATGTCCTTTGGTCCAGAAATTCCATTCCTTGGAATATATCTTTTAGAAATACACATATGCACACAAATTTGTATACAAGAATATTTGTTATAATGTTGTCTGCAGTGGTTAAAAAAAAAAGGCAAACCGGCTCTGTGCCCCGTGCTAGAAAAGTAGGTACAGAAACTGTAATACAGCTGCACAGTCTGGAAGGAATGTGACTGTTAATGGGGGAAGCCGATAGGCACCAACACAGGAAGAGCTACAGGGAACATTGTTCAAGTAAAAAGGAAAAAAAAAAAAAATCCCAGAACAGAACATGGTGCGTGATCTTGCTTATGTATAAACGACCTGAATGTAAACTTTAAAACTTACAAAAAATTGAAAACAAAACTTAAATCTGGTGTGACTCATTTACTCAAATACCTCACAAAATAAACTCAGCTTCCCTGTTGAAACAGATTGCCCCGCACGAGAGCCGTCTGAGACGGTCTCTCTGAAAGGACTGTCCCACAGCAGGAAGGAGCTGTTTCTTCTTCCACAGCCTCCTAGGAGAGCCTTGGCGTCTCCGAAACGCCAGCTCCCACACAGGCCTGAGCAACCACAGCCCAGGCCGTGTCTCCGGATCTTCCTGCCGCAGAGGTGCTTTTCAGTAATTAACTAATCCGCCTACAGGAGGGGCTGGGCTGGGCTCCCAAAGATGAGCGCTCCCTCCCCTCTGCCCCCTGCTCCTCTCTTTGGAATGCCAAGGCATCCCCCAGACATGGCTGTTCCTCAGCCCCTGCCCTCCTTCAGCCCCCAAACGCCGCTGGGCAAGATGAGGAGGGCCTTCAAGGCACTGTCCCGGACCAGACTACTTCCTTTCTGTCTCTTCTCCAGGAAGTTACACTGTTCTGTACCCTCTTGGCCCCACCTCCACCTATGTCCTCCTGGTCTAACCTTCCTGTGGGCCGAGGAAGAACGCTGCAACAAGCAGCAAGAGAAATAACATCCTAATACTGTCAATTTCGACTCTGCCGTTTTTTGCTCCAGGATCCTATGAACAACAGAAAATGTACCCATCTTTTCTACTTCTTACTGTGCAAATAAAATAAATAGCACACATAGTCTCTACTACATTATTTTCAAAGCGTTGGTGTCTGCAGCAAAGTTTCCTAGACTTTGGAATTTAATGAACCATTAAAATTCCAAAAATTTAGGATGGCTCATTTTTATTTTGTGAAGTACAACCTGAACTATTACACTTACCTGGCAGGGGAGATACTGTGATCACAGCGGTGGTTTTCCCAGGGCCAGGCTCACCCACTGCACTCCGACTCTGCTGACCCCTGCAATTTCCCCAAATGGGGGGAAACTCAGCTGTATAACTTGTGGTCGTGGGGGCTGTGTCCATGCTCTCCCCTGAAAAAAATAATAAAAATAAAAAGCAACCTGAATGATTGTCATCATCACTTAAATGAGCAGGCACCTTACCATGAGTGGTCGCAATGATCTGACTTTAAAAATAGCACTTTAAATTTTATACACTGAGATCTACAAAAATGCACACATATCTCACATGGGTTGGTGAGCATTTCCTCACAAATGGGCACTGGTCCCCTTAGAAAGAACTGGCAGAGATTAAATCCTAAATTTTCAAACCCAGCCATGCCTGAGAAAGACAGGAAGGCATTTTAAAAAATACCAGTTCCAGGTTCCCAGCCCATATTCACTGTGTGAGTAGGTTAGCCTGTGCAAGGCTGCGTGCGGTATGTTTACTTCTTTTTGTTGCATATAAAATTAAGTTTTATTTTAAAAGGTTAAACTTTATGCATACTTTTAAAACATAAAGTTTCAAAGTTATTAGGCAAGTCAGTCATACAAAACTGTTTACAGCAGTAATTAAAGAAGTGGTAACGTTTTACTAGTGTGAAACATCAGAATTCAAATCACAGCTTGGATCTTCAAGATTCAAGTGTCTTATTCCATGCAGTAAAATGTGGCAATTTTTGTTCTGTGTTTTTGTTTGTTTGTTTATTTTTACAATTGTTTAAGATCTTTATTAACAGGTGCTTGCAGTTTGTTGACTTTTTGGGGAAAAAATCAAGTTGTAAACTTTTATCACAAATTCAAAGTGAGGTTCTTAAAAATCTCAGCTTGACCAGATATGAAACAATTAAAAAACTTTAAAGGTGTATTGAGAAAATCCAGGCTTATGAAAAAACAACAACAAACACATTTGTCATTACCAAAAAGAGACGTCTTTAAACAAAAATAATAAAAATCCCATGCTGCCTAGATGATGCAGATAGTTCTACTTAACTGATCAGTGGGCAAAAAGCAAACACTGCATGTCTTCAGCTCCAATCTTCTGTTCACTGCCTATTGCTGGAATTTCGTTTTCCTTTCTTCTGGCTGGATGGCTAACCCAGATGACGGTAGAGACGGGAAACCGGCATCTACTCAGCCCCGTCCTGGCCAACCTTGGGAGCAGACGAATTCTCAGCTGGTGGACCGGCTGCTTTCGTCTCTTTGCCATCTTGTGGTTTAGGGTTTTCTGGGCGTCCCCGTCAGCAGTTGAGGTTACCGTTGCGGTGGCTGCTGACCTTGGGTCTCAGCTACTTGATTTCCCTATCGTCTTCATTGCCATCCCCTGTAGGCTGTCTTTGGCGAGGAGGGTCCCTGCGAAACGTGGTCTGTAGACCCGATACATACTCTGTCTCCCTGGTCTACCTCATTCTCCCGCACCCTGGGTGTCAGCACCCCCATCACTTCTCCCTGCACAGGAGGGCTGGAATATTGCGGTCAAGCCCATAGGGTCTCCACACGTAGTCAAGTGGGAACCGTCGCCTGCGGCAGGGCTGGTGCTGTCTGGCCTGGCCTTCAGGAGCACTGAAGGAGCACTCTCTGATGCCTCACTCTTTTCCGCACTCTCACTCTCCTGGTAGTTCTGCTGGTTATTGTGAGGAGGACCCCTGCAACGTGGATAGCGTCTATAACGGTTACGCTCTGCTGCATATTTATTCCTTGCACTGGAACTCCACCAGGGCCTGTAACATTTGCTGCCTCCGCACCCTTTCCTCCTTCAACAGCATCAGACCCCGCAGTCTCCGTCTCCTACACTGAGAAGGTACTTCCTGGGGTTATTCTTCTGTGTGGCAGTCTGCTGGACAAATACATCTTCCTTAGTGCCATTCCTGTGGATGAAACCATATCTGTTTCTTACATTGAGCCATTTTAGTGTTCCCCAAATCTTCGTTGCAATGATCTTCTGGTCCAGCCGATGTGAGGCTGCTTGCTGCTGCTCCCTACACAGCTGCCCATGGTACCGGGCTCGGTGTATGCAGTGCTGAGGATGGGGCTCTGGGGGGCCGGGAGGGGGTGCGGGCTGCTGCTGAGTCTTGGCCTTGCTGTTGCTCACGGTTGCAGCGACGGTGACTGGGGTCGGTTGCTGCAGCTGCAGCTGCAGCTCCCCCGCCACGTGGTGGGAACTAGGCCGATGCCGGTGGGGCTGCTTAGGGCTCTCTGAGGGTCTGCTCTCTGCTCTTACTACTGACAGAACTAAATTGTGGTCAGTTTGAAGACAAAATTCCTCCTTTAGATATCCTGCTCTCAGTGAAGTCTTTCTTTGCCACCAGCATCTCACACAGTAGCACAGCTGGCTGGGGTGGCGGTTCCACAGTGGTTGTTCCAGTCTTAGGCCATCTTCACGAAGCCATTCTTGCCCCAAGCCATAACCCAGCTGCCCTTGACACTCCCATGCTTATTGTTATTTGATTCTGCTCCTTTAAAGCAATAGCAAACCACCAGAACACCATGATCTAGGTCTTCACTGCTGCAGTGTGGATCATAATAAATGCCTTGTTGGTAGAACCCGAAGCTGCCGTAGCCTGGCTCTATAGCAACAGAGATGGGCCTCACAGTTGTCACTGCCTTCATGAGGGGCCGCTGTTGCTGATGGATGTCAATGAAGCCACTGTCATTGGCAACAGAATTGTCAGGCTTGTGTTTGCAGGATCCAACCTGCATGATATGGATAGGGTTCCTTGGAGTCTAGGCCTGGCGGGACTTAACGTCCTGGAAGACAATATTCATTAGGCCACCACCGCAGCCCTCGTTGCCTTAAGACTGAGAGCCGTCCACAAGGCTCTGCTCGCTCAGTGAAATAAGTTGGACAGTTTTCTGGAACACCTGTCTTTCAGGAGCACTGGTTGCACTAAAAGCCCAAGAATCACAGTAGCTCTGACCCTTCACAGGAGTTACATAGACTTCCTCTCTCCAGTCCACAGTTAGGGGAATTAAAGCTTCTTGTACTTTTTTTTTTTTAAGATTTTGTTTATTTACTTTTAGACAGAGGGGAAAGGAGGGAGAAAGAGAGGGAGAGAAACATCAGTGTGTGGTTGCCCTACTGGGGACCTGGCCCACAACTCAGGTGTGTGCCCTGATTCGAAATTGAACCAGTGACACTTTGATTCGCAGGCCACACTCAATCCACTGAGCCCCACCAGCCAGGGCTGCTTTTGGTTCTGAAGACCATTCATCACCTGCCTGAATTCTTCACTGGTCATGTCACCAAAGGCATTTGCTGCCATGGGGAAGTTCTGTTTCCCTAGATTGAACTCATTGTTGTGCTGTCCAGTCATTTTCATATTCTTCCCCCACACTGCCCTCCTCCATCCTTCATTCAAGTCACACGGTTTCCTGTGTGTGGCCTTCCCCTGGTTCCATTGTGCATCTGAACCGCCATTAAGTTTTGGAGCAGCTGAAGCTGTTCCTGAGCAAAAGGCACTCAGGAACAGTGAAAGATTTCTGTTCGAAAAGCCTGCGGTGGGTGCAGTGCACATGCGCGGGCCCACAGGACTTCAAGCAAGACTGCAAAACCGCATGTGCATGTTTTTAGAATATTTTCGTACTGTGGTAAAATATACATAATATGAAATTTACCATTTTAACTACCTATTTTAAGTGTACAACTCTATGCCAGTAAGGACATTCACCATTTGTGTCATCATCACGCTATCCTGATCTCAAACAGAAGTTCCGTACCTGTTAAACGCCAACTCCCCCAAACTCCTGGCAACCTCTGTTCTGCCTTCTGGGCACCTCAGATAAACGGAATCATAAAATATTTGTCCCTTTGTGTTTGGCTTATCTCACTTAACATGATTTTTCAAGGTTTATCTATGTCATAGCATGTGTTAGAATTTTATTCCTTGTTATAGCTAAATAATACCATTATATATATACATATACATGTATACACACACACACACACAACATTTTGTTTGTCCACTCATCTGTTGGTAGACTGCTGGGTTATTTCTACCTTTTTGGTTATTGTGAATAATGCCACTTATGAACATTGGTGTATAAGTATCTATTTCAGTCCCCGTTTTCAATTTTTTAAATCCAAATACCTCTTTATAAATTAAATAATGCTACCTGTTTGTTTTACAATATGAATTTAAGCCTTTGCTTGTTTAACTTCAGGTATGACTGTGTTCTTGGTGGTGTCAGAAATTTACCCGATTTCAGGTGTCATTACTTCGCTTCAGCATTTCTCCTACGTGTTCACCCTCCACCTTCGGGATGGACTGAACATTCCTTGGTTAGTAGGTGCTGAGAGTAATAGTGGGGTTTTGAGGACTCAGTACCTTTTCCATCTTTGCTGCTAATAGTCTTTTTTCACAATAACCTGTTTGATGGCAGAGCCCAAATGTCAAAATTTCTCAGGTATTAGCTGTAATTGTTTCTTCATTTCTCTCTCACCGTCAGAGAGATCTGGGAGCTGAGAATAAAAACTGTGAAGGACTTTATTCATCCTGTTCATGGTATATTCTTGCTTTTTCTTGACTTCCTCATATTTGTCAGCTAAGTGCTCAACCATTTCTCATAGACTTTTCCTCTCCTCTCAAGATCTTCTAGTTTTTTCTTTTTTCTATTTTTGGTCACATAATAATGTGACCTACTGCTGATTTGTTTTCTTTGCCAAGTCCTGTTTAAGAGTGTGCTGTTCTCTGAACACCTGGATGGCTCTGCTGATGAGGTGAAGACAGTCTTTGGGAGCCATATCTTTTTCAGATAATTTTAAAAATGCTAGATTTTCAACACTATGTTGAAAAGTGTTTCTAATGTGTTTTTCAAAGGAAGTGGGGTTTTAGCCAGAATTCAGAGGGAATACTCTACCAATTCAGCATGTTCTTGGGTACGAAGGGGAGGAAATGCTGGATGTACTGTGCTTAATAAAAGCCGTATGAGGCATTTGCAGGCACTGGTGGTGCAGATCATCGCGGCCCAGCCTTTGACTTGGAGCTGGCTGCCTGCATGGCAGTGCTTTGTATAACGGACGTGTTCTACAGAGCATTTTTGTTCAGTAGCAAGTTCCCGGACTATCCTTATCTTCTTTATCTGATCCAAGACATTTTGGAAGTTTATAAATCCCAGTTAGCCCAACAGTATGTACACCAGCTTCCTGAGTCCAGTTCTATCTTGAGGGACACTTGGGATTTCTGTGAAGACAGACTGGATGGGAAAAGTCAGAACCAAAGAGGGGTCATCCTCTACAAGTGCCGGTTCCGGACAAGCTCTAACTCAGCACACAACAACACATGCGGAGAAGGGATGAAGTCGGCCCTGCAGTTCCAGGACTTCTCTGATGGTTGGTCTTCTTCTTCTTCCCCTCGCAGCACGACCCAGCAACACAGCACTCCTGATTCAGCAGCAATCACGAAGAAGTTGGACACACAGGGTAGGCAGAGTACACCACAAGCATTATAACCATAGTTATCTTCAGCTGCAGGATGCATGAGCAATGGACCTAACAGTTCCCTGATATTCCCAGGGCTGTATAACACACTAATGTATGTGAGAAAAGTCTCCCCATTCTCCCATAAGATGTACAGTACCCACTGTACACGACTTACTTAATCTTTGCCTTTTTATCCAAATATATTTTTTGGGACTGCTGCCAATGGCCCAAAGTCAAATGCAGCTGCTGGCTCTCCTAGAGATGTGGTATATACCCTTCCTTTATTTGAGTATTAGACTTTCCCCTTCTGCTTCTAACAATATGATGACCTTAGTGGGTGTCTAGGGCTCACGTAGAGAGTAAATTCTTATTACGTTGTCTGATGTTCACAGCACTCTGTGGGGACCCAACATTTCATTTGGATACCAGGCAGCATGCTAGAGTCAGAGAGGTAGAACTGGTGGGAAATCTCAGCAATTGGGATGGTACTTACAGTTCATTGCTGATTTTCCACCTTCAAATTCAGAATTCTTTTTTGAAAGAGAAACATTGATTTATTGTTCCACTTATTCATGCATTCATTTGTTGATTTTTAAGTATATTTTATTGATTATGCTATTAGAGTTGTCACAATATTTCTTCTTTTGCCCCCCTTTGCCTGGTACCCCCTTCCCTCCAGCAGTCCCCCTCTTAGTTCATGTCCATGAGTCATGCACATAAGTTCTTTGGTTTCTCTATTTGCTATACTATGTTTTTTTCTTATTGTTGTTCAATTACAGTTGTCCCCATTTTTCCCCATTACTATCCCTACCCTACCCACCAGTACCTCCCACCTTCAACCCACCCTCTACTCCATTGTCTATGTCCATGAGTCCTTTATACATATTCCTCCATTTCCTATACTCTTCTCAACATCTCCCTGTCTATTTTGTACCTACAAATTACGCTTCTTAATCCTTGCACATTTTGCCCCATTCTCCCCCATCCCAATTCCCCCTCCCTGCTGATAACCCTCCAAATGATCTCCATATCTACGATTCTGTTCCTGTTCTATAGTTGCTCACTTAGTTTGTTTGTTTGTTTTTTTAGGTTCAGTTGTTGATAGTTGTGAGTTTGTTGTCATTTTACTGTTCAGAGTTTTGATCTTCTTTTTCTTAAATAAGTCCTTTTAACATTTCATATAGTAAGGGCATGTGATGATGAACTCCTTTAGCTTTACCTTGTTTGGGAAGCACTTTATCTGTCCTTTCGTTCTAAGTGAAAACTTTGCTGGATAGAGTAGTCTTGGTTGTAGGTCCTTGCCTTTCATGACTTTGAATACTTCTTGTCAGTCCCTTCTTGCCTGCAAAGTTTCTGTTGAGAAATCAGCTCATAGTCTTATGGGAACTCTTTTTTAGGTAACTGTCTGCTTTTCTCTTGCTGCTTTTAAAATTCTCCTTATCTTTAACCTTTAGCATTTTAATTATGATGTGTCTTTAGTGTGATCTTCTTTGGGTCCAACTTGTTTGGCATTCTCTGTGCTTCATTCACTTGTATGTCCATTTCCTTGGCCAAATTGAGGTTTTCTTTAATTATTTTTTCAAAAAAGTCTTCAGTTTCTTGTTCTTCCTCTTCTACTTCTGGCATACCTATGATTTGGATGTTGGCACTTTTGGAGATGTCCCAGAGTCTTCTTATTCTGTCCTCATTTTTGGGGGATTCTTGTTTCTTCATTTTGATCTGGTTGAATGTTTATGTCTTCCTTATGTCCCAAATCATTGATCTGAACCCCAGCTTCCTTCCCTTCACTGTTGATTCCCTATGGATTTTTCTTTATTGCTCTTAGTGTAACCTTTATTTCCTCCCTTATGCTTTTGCCATACTCAGTGATTTCTATGAGCATCCTTATCAGCAGTGTTTCAAACTCTGCATCTGACAGGTTGGCTGTCTCTGTTTTGGTTAGCTCCTTTTCAAGGATTGTTCTATTTTCCCTTTGAGCCATAATTCTTTGTCTCCTCAATTTGGCAGCCTCACTGTGTTTGTTTCTGTGTGTTAGGTAGAGCTGCTTTGACTCCCTGTCTTGTCATACCTGTTATATTGTATGGGGTGGAGCCTTAGATAATTGCCAGCGCAGGGCAACCCGCTTCACTGCTTTGTGGCTCTGTATGTGGTGGAGGGGTCGGAGAAGGGACAATGCCACTGCCTAGCTGCTAGAGGTTTGCTTGGCACTCACCCCATTTTCAGTCACTTCACCCACTTCCCATATGCAAGTGGCACCCCTCTAGCTGTTGCCCTAGTTATGGTTCCCAGTGTGGGTAAGTTTGCATACATTCTAGAACCATAAGGGTCCTTTAAATGGACTCTTCTGAGAGGCCAGCATTTTCTTCTGCTGCCCTCATCCCCACTGGTTTTTGCAGCCAAAAGTTATGAGGCTTTATTTTTCCAGTGCTGGAAATCTGGGCCGCACATTCTGGTGTGGGGCTGGGGTTGTTTGTTCCCTAGGTATCCTTCCCAATTTTTATCCATCACACATGAATGTAGAATGGCCTGTTCTGCTGGCCACTGCCATCTCCATGCCACTGCCATGCCACCGCCACACCTTGTCTTCTGCCCAAGCTCTTCATCTCTGCCCCTCCTACCTGTCTGGATGAATACAGCTTCTTTAAATCTTTGGCTGTAGGGTTCCTTACTGTTCACTTTTCTGGCAGTTCTGGGTTTTTTGTTTGTTTGTTTGTTTGTTTTGAAGTTAGTAGTGATCCTTCTTACGTTGTGTAAGGAGGCAAAATGTGTCTACCTACACCTCTATCTTGACCAGAAGTCCCCAAATTCAGAATTCTTTCACCAACTTTTAAGTAATTCTAATCACATACAGGGGTCTTCCCAGAAAATGTCCAGCCATGTACTATGACAAATAGAGACATTTATGGAAGAAGCTACAAGATAGAAGAAACACTGTACATAGGACAATGACACCTCCGTCCCCTTCAAAGTAGGCACCTTGGGACCTCACACTGTTTTCCCAGTCACTATCAGCTGCCTTGTCATATTTTTCTAGTCTCATTGATGGTCTGAAATCTCTTCCCTTTCAAAGGTGACTTGAGTTTTGGGAAAAGCCAGAAGTTACAGGGCACCAAATCTGGGCTGCAGAGAGGATGAGTGACCTGGGTGATTTGATGTTTCACAAAAAAACTCTGCACGAGGCATTATGCATGAGCGGGCACATTGTCATGATGAAGCTGTCAATCACCAGTTGTCCATAGCTGTGACCTTCTGCATCAGCCACATAGTTTCCGAAGAGGAATGTTCAAGCTTAACACAAAATCTGATACAGATTTGTTGCTCTACTCGCTCAGTCATTTTGAATGTGGTGGCTACACAGTACACATGCTCGCTCAATGGCATCTACCGCCCCCCTGAATAGTACAGTGAAGTCATCATTGTTCATGCACGTGCATCCCACTCCACTCTCCTCGGCTGCCAGGTCACATCGATGTTGCACAAACCAGTCTCATATTGACAATAGCTGGACATTTTCCAGACAGACCTGGCTAAGTCCTTTTATTCCTATCAGTGCTACACAATGTTGTGTCGGACTTAAGACTTAATAGATTTCAAACAGGCAGAATTATGCAAAGCAATCTCTGGTTCTAAGAGAAGGAGGTCTCCTTATCAGTGCCACTGAGACCCAGAAGGCGAACTACTAAGAAGGAGATGTCTTCTCTATCCCACAGAAGGAGTTCTCCACTGAGGCCTAAGACCAGGTTTCTTGTCGGCATCTGTGGTGGCTATGGTGATGACCAAGGCAATGATAAGAAGCTGGTTTCTCAGCCTCTTGTGAGCTCTGGATTTTCAGTCCCTCCCAGAGCTATAAGAACATGGCATGTTTTCAATTCTTTTAGGAGAAATTTCTGGGTCACATGATAATCCTATGTTTAACTTTGTGAGGAAGCACTAACCCGTTTTCCACAAGAGATGCGCCATTCTACATTTTCATCAGCAATGCACAAGAGTTCTAATTTCTCCACATCTTTGCCAATTCTTGTTATTTTCTGGTAGTCTTGTTTGTTTTCCTTTTTTCTTTTTCTTTCTAATAGCCATCCAAAGGTTTGTAAGGCAATATTTCATTGTGGTTTTGATTTCCCTAATAACTAATAATGTTTAGCATCTTTTCGTGTGCTTATTGGCTATATGTATATCTTCTCTGAAAAATATTTAAGTTTTTTGTCCATTAAAAAAAACAACAGCAATTTATTATTTCTCACAGTTCCGAAGGCAGAGTGGGGATAATTCTGTTGGCTGGGGTCACTCGCGCAGCCGCATTGGTCTGGTGCCTGAGCTGGGCTGGAAGAGCCGAGCAGACCTCACTCGTGTTCTTGGCCCATTTTTAAGTTAGGTTGTTTTGGTTTTTCTGTTTTTGAGTTAGATCAGTTGTTTTTTAATATATTCTGGATGTTAATCCTTTATCAACTACGTGATTTGCAAATATCTTTTCCCATCCTGTGGGTTGTCTTTTCACTCTCTTAATACTGATTTTTGATGCATTAATTTTTTTAATTTTGTTTAAGCTCAATTTTTCTTTCTTTGTCTGTGCTTTTGATGTCATATCCAAAAATATTACCAAATCCAATGTCATAAAAAGTTTCTCCTCTGTTCACTTCTAATTTATAATTTAGCTCTTAAGTTTAGGTCTTTCTTCTGTTTTGAGTTGGTTTTTGTATATGGTATAAGGCCCAATTTCAATATCTAATATCCAATTCTTTTGAATATGGATATTCAGTTTTTCCAGCACTATTTGTTAAAATGATTGTCTTTTCCCCACTGAATGCTCTTGGCACCTTTGTCAAAAATCATTTGACCATGTGTGCAAGAGTTTCTGGCAGAAAGACTTCCTTCTATTCATTTGGTCTATACGTCTGTCTACATGCCAGTATCATGCTGCTTTGATTACTGCAGCTTTATAGTAAGTTTTAAAATCAGGGACTGTGAGACCTCCAACTTTGTTCTTTTGCAAGATTATTTTTGACTACTCAGGATCCTTTGAGATTCCCTATGAATTTTAGAATGGGTTTTTCTATTCTGTATAAATAGTGCTATTGGGATTTTGATTTGAACTGCATTCAATATGTAGAGCAATTTGGGTAGTATTTTTATCTTAACAATATTAAGTCTTGTAACATATGAACATGGTATGTCTTTCCATTTATTTACATTTTCTATAATTTTCTCAGCAGTCTTTTATAATTTTCAGTGTACAAGTCTTTAGCCTCCTTGGTTAAAATTTTATTCTTGCCTTGATTGGTGTGGTTCAGTTGGTTGGGCATTGCCCCACAAACTGAAAGGTTACCAGTTTGATTTCCAGTCAGGGCCAGTGCCTGGGTTGCAAGCTCGGTCCCCAGCCAGGGTATGTACGAGAGGCAACCATTCCATGTTTCTCTCTCACGTCGATGTTTCTCTCCTTCTCTTTCTCCCTCCCTTCTCCTCTCTCAAAAAAATTATTCTCAAGCGTTTATTGTTTTTAATACCATGATAAGTGGAATTATTTTCTTAATTTCCTTTTCAGATTTTTGATTGCTAGTGTATAGAAATATAATTGACATTTGTGTGTCAGTGTGTATCCTGCAGCTACTAAATTTTTTCAGCTCTAGCTGTGGTGTGTGTGCACACAAGTACGTGAAATCCTTAGAAATTTCAACATGAAAGATTATGTCATCTGTGAACAGAAATAATGTTACTCTTTCCTTTCCAATTTGGAGGCCTTTTATTTCTTTCTAATGCTTAATATGCTGGCTGGAACTTCTAATATTATGTTGAAAAACATGGATACCCTTGTTTTGTTCCTGATCTTAGGAGAAAAACTTTCAGTCTTTCATCATTGAGTATGATGTTAGCTGGGGGTTCTTCTTTTATATGCCTGAGGCATGACTGTCCACCATGACCTGCCCAGTTAGGAATTTATGACCAGATCACCCTGGAAGGCCACTTCCCTAGAATCACTCCATTGCCCACAGGAGGAGCCAGGGCGTGCTTGTGTGCACCTTCTTCTGACTGTGGCAGCTCCCACTCTACTAGCTTCTGCCCGCAGTTGCAGCAGGTCTGTAGCCCCTGGAGTTCTGCACAAGCCCTTAGTCTGAAAGAGGCTGAAAGGAAGAGGTATTATGTGCAAAATGCCACTCAGGGGAATCAGATGGCCAGGGGCCAGGTCCCTCTCTGAGCTCTGGGCCAAGTGGATGGTGCTGTGACCAGAAAGAGGAAGCTTCTTGGTACAAATTAATGCGAGGTTACTCTCACTAAAATATTTTCCTAGTCTGCTTATGCACAAAGATCACAGACAATGAAAAAGTGTCATCAGACTTGTCATTAGGCAGAAAAGCAATTTCCTACAGGTTTCTTTGCCTCCTAAACTTAGTCTTTCTTCTCCTCACCACCAGCTTTCCTCAGACACTAGTCGGTGTTTCCAGTAAAAAACTTGTTTGGCTACTTGTGCTGAAAGAGGAATTGATTTAGTATTTGAACACTCAACTGACTGGTTCTCCGGGGGAGCAGCAGCCAAGTGAATCTAAGAGAAGGAACGAGAGAAGAAACAAAATGGCGCCAGGTTGGAAGGTGGAGTTCCTCAACCGTCCTGCAACACCCTAGACGGGCACACAGCTCACACCCTCTCACCTGATGAGTCACGCCTCCCACGCCCAGCACGGTGTTGAAACATTGAGTTAGACCTGAATACAACAGTGAGAACAAGTCAAACAGGTAAAGCATTCCCCTGCTGTCAGTCTGATAAAGTGCTGGACTGTGCTTCAAAATGGAAGGAAGGCAGAGGAGGGTTTTCAACAATACAAGGTTTTATAGAATCTCACAGCAACTAGGGATCTGCAGTGAGGCTTGAAGTCTTTTAGTCCCACAGATATTTCCATCTTTAAACGCAAAAGTGCATGGAAGCTCTGAACAGAGTTTTTGTTTGTTTTGTATTAAGCGGAGGGGTATTTCTATAAAGCTCCCAACCTTGAATAGACGATAAAAGATAATTTGGAAGACCTGAGTTTCCTCTTCCAAATACAAGGTGTAGGTATATCAACATTTACACTGTTCCTATTTCTACCTTTCCCCGACTTTTCACCTCATTCCTGTGAAACTGAGAAGAGGCTGTGATAACAGCATCCTAGCCATTTAGAACTGGGTCAGAGATCAAAGGCCTAAAAGAGGTTATAACATTAACAAGAAAAGCTGTGATTAAAAATCCCAAACTTCAGACCCAATATTCAAATATCCCCAGCTACCGCTGGATCAGAAACATTATTTCTCAAGGTAGAGAAGCGCGACTGAAAACTCCGTGGCCTTGCAAAGTGTGCTCTTACCTCCCAGCATGCGGTAGCCTGGGCTCTGACCTTGATGAACACAGAGATTCCTCTGCCTCTTTATAAATAGAAAATGTCCCAAATAAACTTGCACTAGGTCATTTCATCATCATCATGAAGGTTATTGTCAGTAAACACTTATGGGGCATCCACTTGGCCAGCACTGACCCGACCAGACCTATCTCAACTTCCCTGAACCATCACTTGGACGGCAAAAATATCCAAGAGCATTGCTCCGTCACTGTTCTGGAATTATAACCTTTGAAATTTGTGTATAGGTATGTGACACGAGCTTTCATTGTAAGTAGGCACAAAAATAGAGGCTTATAATGAGCTCTCTGGGGAGGCAAACGTATGGTAGAGCAGAGCTCAGCAGGCGAAAAGTCAAGGCAGGTGTTGAAGAAACATTGTGTGGAAGATGGGGAAGATGGGTACAGAGGTTGTTTGAAGTGTAGGCAATGCCACTGAAGTAGGGGACGAAAAGGGAGCGCTCTCACTGCAGACCTTTCTGGTTAAAATTCCCGTCCACATTAGCATGTGGTTCTGACAGAGTACTTGCAATTTATCTACACCATGCAATCTTGGAAACCTGTGGTAGGCCGGAATGGAAGCCACACGACCCTGGACAGATAGATCACAGCCCCGTGAGGACAGCATTGTGTCTGATGGTGTCTGTGTCTCCAGCCCCATGTCAGCGCCTGCCCCGTGATGGGCTCTCACTTCGTGTTTCTTGCATCACATCCTTCCAGACCTCCCCATTTATTACTTTCTTAACCTTTTGACATCTAAATCTAAGACTAGATGTCAACTTTAAATCCTCATTTCTCTAAATTTAAGCACCCTGCCACTGTACATAGAACTAGCCTTGATACAGAGGGAGCAGTAAGATACGTGTTGACCTCTGCTGTGCCCTGGTCTGAGACTGGCTGACCCCAGATGAGCTTCTGGCCATCTTGTTTTCAAAACGTTCCTTCCTTTCCCCTGGGGACACTCAGGGAGGTAACACATGGCACCAGGACTTAGGCCCGGGGCCTGCCAGTGTCCACCCTTTGAAACCTTTTTTCTCACTTTGTACCGACTCTTCTTGCTACTCTCTCTTTCATATATTTGGAGACTGTCTCTTACCAGCTTACTATAGCTCAGATGATCTAAAAATTCTTTGTTCGGATTATTAAAATTGAAGTTACAATGGATTTGAGTGCTAGTTAAACTTCAAAATTTTGCGCCCCATTATTCTTGCTGGTGGCCTAGGTGATGCAGAGAAAGGTGCCCTAGAGTTGCTAACAGCAGCATCAAGAAAATACTGTGTCCTCCAGGAGTGTTTTCTCTTCCCCCCCAAATTCATGAAGCTGTATTTGCCCCAGGGGTAGAACAGGGTTTTCAGTGCACAAATCTGTCGGGAAGAACAATGTTCAGCAAAACTGTCTTTAGAGCAAATGAACAATTCCATTCAGTTCTCCTTACACCTCATTTTTTTCATAGTGAGACAAAGCTTGAGCAAATTATAATAGCTGTGGAGATTTGGTAATTACACAATGCTTCACACTACATCGAATAACAATATGGTTTCCAAATTAGTCTGAGTATAGTATTTTATTCCCTGCAGAACCCAGGAGCATCAGGAAGCATCAATACGAACCCCCACTTTCAAGCAGGTGATAATTTGTCTGGTTTTATTCTTTAAAAGCTCTTTGTAAAATGAATCAATAAACTAGGAAGTATACAATTCTCCAAAATAGAATTCAAGAGCTCAAACCTGCTCAGAGGATTTTAACATACGGACAAACAAGTGAACGTGATTTGCATCTTGTCCAAGCCAGCCCGGGAGCGGACTGGCAGGAAGGATGCAGGCTCCTTTGACAGCGACAACACTCCACAAGAGGAGCCCTCCAGAAGTCACCTGCTGTGACGATTCCCTGGTGCTATACGTTTTCTTCATTTTGTCTTCAAGATTCCCACCTTGAGCAGAGCTCTTAAGGGGTTTTGTGTAATGCACCCTGAAGAATTGTATTCATCACTGATCCCACCTCCAAAAAGCCACATTTCTGGTCATTCAGTGGCAGGAGAGAAAATACTCATCCCCTGCTGTCATTCCCGGAAGTAGTGCTGGAGAAAATATCACCAGCCAGGCATGAGGTTACCACACTGAGATGGACACACCCACAGGTGAACAGGGTTGCCCCGCAGGGTGTAGGAGTTGAACATCAGGTTTGCAGGAAAGCATAAACCCACAGAACTGCTGTGCCTTCGGAAACTACCACATTGTAACTAAAGAGCTGGCAGCCGTGTCGATGAACACAGAACCTTCTCTGTAGTATACTGAGCTGTGCACTCACAAGAGCAGAACTTGTAGGTTTTCTTCCCAAACACTAACACTGGTTTGAAGAAATCACTTTATTTTCATAATGTTATTATCAATGTGTTCATTCACCACCTTTATATGAGATAGACTGTTCAGTTAATTATTTTTTTAATATTAAAATGCAATATATAAGAGGGGAATTGCAGTGAAAAAAAAGCAAAACTACAAGTTGTGGTAACAGTAGCTGGTGGTGATGGTAAATTTCAGCCCATTAGAAAAGTTTCTTTTGATTCCTTTCAGCCAAACAAGCTTTATCAAAGATCCTTGCGTGCTGACCAAACACTATGCTAGATGCTTTGGGAATAAAGAAGGCAGTGTAAGAAATGGTCTATGCCCTCAAGGCATTTTCAGTTGAATTGGAAGGAGCAGTGATATGTAGATGTAGATACAAAAATCAAGTACTCTAGGCCATGAGTAGTGTGATGGTCAGGGGCACAGACTTGGAGCCAGACGGCTTTAGTTCGAATCCTAGTGCTACCACTCAAGGACAGAATTAAAGAAAGGCACTCACTTCCAGCACAAAGTTTACTGCAATATTTTTAAAAATCAAATTAATGGCCCTGGCTGGTGTAGCTCAGTAGATTGAGCGTGGGCTGCGAACCAGGCATCGCAGGTTCGATTCCCAGTCAGGGTACATGCCTGGGTTGCAGGCCATGTCCTCCAGCAACCGCACATTGATGTTTCTCTCTCTCTCTCTCCCTCTCCCTTCCCTCTCTAAAAATAAATAAATAAAATCTTTAAAAAAATCAAATTAATGGAAAAACCCTGATGCACAGAACAGCAAAAGTTCAAATAAAGACAGGTTCCAATAATGCTGTGCCAGGCCATACTAGAGCCCAAGGCCAAAGGAAAAATGTGCATCCCCTTGTACATGGTTCAGTGTATGTTTTAATGGTTGATTTTTTCCCCAGGACATTAATGTGGTTGATAAAACATTGAAAATTGTAAAGTAGGTGTTTAAAACATTAAGTTTAAATGCTTTATTTTACCCCAAATACAATTTGTTATAATTTTATTTTCATGGCTTTCATGGAAGCAAACTCATCACTTACTAGCTTTGTAATCCCGGGTGAGTTGCTTGACCTCACTCTGTTTCCTGTTCTGTAAAAAATGGTAGGGGAAACAGTGCTGAAATCTCACAAGGTCATTGTGAAGATTAAATGTGTTACTGTGTGTTAAGCATTTACAATAGCACCCAGCACAAAGCAAATTCTCTTCAAAGTAAGCCATTGTTATGGCTGTATCTGCATTATATAGACAATGGAAGTTTTAGAAGATCAGAAATGAGAAGTCAGTTTTAGCAAGATGATTGAGATGATTTGTCACTCATTACCTGATATATCATGACCTAACACTATGCTCACCACTCTATTCTCTGGTCTACGATAGGTCCAGTCCCATAACAGGCACTCGATACATTATAGGGAAGGTGGGACTTGAACTGATGGGCCTTGAATAGACAAATATTAAGAATAGAACTGGAGATGATGGAAGAGGGTATGATGACTTTAAGTGTACTAAGTTTGAATTACTAGCAACATACCCATTTGGAAATATCCACCAGTCATATGGAAATGTGATTTAGCACATGGAAGAGAGAGAGAACCAAAGTGTAAATTTGGGCATAATTCTTGCAGTTTTGATAGGAGAATCAGATACGCGGATGCCATCTCCAAGGGAGAGGGTATGTACAGAGAACAGCAAAGAGCAAAGGACTAAGTTGTGAAGACAACAACATGAGTCTGAAGGAGAGCTAAGAAAGCCATCTGGGAATTCGGGATGATTCTCCTGAAGTAGGAGCCTCCAAATCACATAACACCTCCTTAGCTCCTGAAACAACTCTCTGAAAAACGTGAAAATGATCTTGAAGAAGAAAGACTGATCACTAAGGGGTTCATTCTAAAATATTTTGTTTCTTCTGAAACTTCATGAAAATTTGCAAGAAACATTCAGCAGTTAGAATATACTTTAACATCATATATTTACTGATAATTAAAGTCTATATAAGAGATGTTTCTAATAAGACGAGTAAAGGACAAAGTCACCAACTGCTTTGAAAAGCTAAAAAATTTAACCCCTTCTCCTCATGCTTTCCTCTTAATATGGAACACTTTATATGGCTCCTAATTTGGAAATTGATTATTCTTCAAAAATTTATTTTTAAGCCATTCCTTGGAAAACATCAGCAATGTGGCTTGGTTCCCAATCCACCCTGCAAATACTTATTTTTCTCAGTGTCGCTGAACCACATTATCAATAGTTCCCTTACTCCCTACTTATAACGTGGTTTCTATAACAGTCCTCACACTAGATGGTTTGCCTGTTCACTGACTTCCTCCACAAGTTCCTTAAGGGTGGAAGCTGTACCTTAAGTACCTTTGTATCCTTTGCACCTAGCACTCTGCCAGGCTGACACATGGTAGACACTCAGCAAGTGTATATTAAGTGAATAAATAAGAGGACAGAATTCTGAGCTCTCTGTCAGTCTTGTCAGTGGGGTATGTGATGGGGTGTGATCCAGAGAGAGGAGACACTTGAGGTTGTTAGGGAAAGGATGAGGCAGGTGGGGTAACCCCAAGCACAGGGCATGTGGAGAGCCTCAAGAAACACGGGAACAGAAATGTATAAAAGACATTTACAAGCTATTTATAAGCTCATGGAGTATAAGTTGGCATGATATACACCGCTTGTTACCCGTTTAAATTTACCCCTTCTTTCCTTGGGAAAAGAGAGATACGGTTCCCATGGCCATGTGCTGTGGAAAGGGCAGCCTGGGTCAAGCCCCAAGGGAGTGATCTTGATTCAATTCCAGCCAATGAAACAAGAGAAGGAATCTTCTGGGGTGGGGCACAGTTCTGAGAGAAATTCTGTTGCTATTAAGAAAAGATAAGCAAGAAGAAATCATTCTGGAAATCTTTTTTTTTAAGATTTTATTTATTTTTTTTTAGAGAGAGGGGGAGGGAGAAAAAGGGAGAGAAACATCAATCAGTGTGTGTCATCTAGGGATTGAACCCTCAAACTGGGCAGTGCCCTGACCAGGAATTGAACGGGCGACCTTTTGCTTTGCAGGTTGACACCCAACCAACTGAGCCACACCAGTGAGGGATCACTCTGGAAATCTTGATGGTTACAAATGCTTTAGCTGTCTCGGGACCATAATGGGAAGAACCAACACATAGAGGTTGGTAGAGGGGAATGAAGGACCAAATTTGGGTCTTCCATGATGCCACTGACCACTGGATTGACCAGTCCTAGACCTACGCTACCTCTGGCCTTGTTAAATGGAACATAAATCCTGCTATGGTTTAAGCCCATTTGAATCAGTTTCCGTGACTTGAACTTAGTAGTGATTATGATTTTATGAAGATTCGCCCCCCTCCCACCACTTCCTGGTAATTCATCAGTTTTACCAGGATCCAGGTTTCATATGTGTGGAATAAACGAGAACTGTAAATTCCCAAAATGTGGGTTCTGTGCATCTTGGCATTAGCATATAAAATGAATGAAAAATTTTTGGCAAATGCTTATTTTGAAGGTATCAGTGAATTATTAGGCTCACCTGTTGGCACGGCTATGTCACCTAAGCCACCTTGCTACCCACGACCGAAGTGGATTCTATTCAAAGGAACAGCTGGAACATGGGACTCAGTAAGGAGCTTGATTGTGGATTATGTGGCACTTTCATTTCTTGCACTACCATATCTTGGCACTTTCATTTATAGCACAAATATTTGTTTCTAGCTAGAGTAGAAGTCCCAAGTTAATTAGAGATAGAAATGCTGACTTGTTTTCCAGAACGTAGACAAGAAACACTCCTCATTCCTGACTCTAAAAAGTTAGGGTGTGAAAGGAGGGAGTGACAGTATTTGTACCCAAATAGATTGCATCTTTTATGAAGTTTAAGGAATCACAGAAGATAGTGACACCAAATACAATTAATCCTTCCACTAGGAAGCCCATAGCCTTTCACACTTCTATTTTATTTCCCCCTCATTAATTTTACATTTTATTGGCAAAACTTTAAAATCTATTAATTTGTTTTCATTCCTCCTACCCTACCCTCCTCCCTTTTGATAGGTTCTGGGCCTCCTTGTTTCCAAGGAGGTTTGTGGCAGAGCACAAAGCACAGCTTGCCTGTGAGACATCTTCCTTCTTTTTTTCTTCAGAAGCTGGGTGTGGGGGTTTGTAAGGGAAACATGAGGAAAGTGGAATGTTCATCACACTAAAAGATCCTTAGAGATAGGAAAGAAGGACAGAGTTCTCTGGGTTCCTGAAGCTTCAGTGACAAGAGCCATCTCCTTAATAGTGCCCTAAGGAGGTGACTGAATCTTCAAAAGTTTATCT
Organism: Tonatia bakeri; assembly: GCA_004024845.1. NCBI lineage: Eukaryota > Metazoa > Chordata > Mammalia > Chiroptera > Phyllostomidae > Tonatia > Tonatia bakeri. Next base: position 219,214 of record PVIA01000440.1, on the reverse strand, counting down.
CTGTGGTACACCAAGACTCTAGGCAGATAAGACTCTAGGCAGTAGCCTTGCCAAAGATCCCCATGCTTACGTGCCACAGGGGAACAAATAGCCTATAGGCTTAAAGGGACTGCACTGGCCAGGACAATGGGTGTCTCAGCAGTCACCAAGACAGTCCAATGACTGGTGACCAGAGGGCCTCCCCCATATCTTGGCACTTTGAGACCCTGGGCTTCCAACTGACCCTTGAGGTGAGGGGGCTTGGGGCCAATACATACTTGGGAATGTATTTCCTCCTTGCTGTGTAAGAAAAGGTGAAGCTGAAATTAGGTTGATGTATACACATGAAAAACTTCGTATCCCTGGCCACCTAGGTCTGTGGTCTGGGATTCCCACCAGCAATTGTTGACTATTTTGAGCCCATACTCAACTAAATTTCTCTCCATCATTGGCTGTGTCCATTTTGGGAACATGCCAGCTTCTCTCACACTTGCGTCCAAACGATTCCGAACAGAGACCAACCAACAGTACTGGAAACACCTCTTTAGATTCGAGGACAGAAACTTCAGGTGGCCCAATCTCATTCTTGGTCATGGGCAACAGAAGCCAGCCCTGGCTAATTTTCTCTAAACTGGAGTGTATTAGAAAGATATTGAAGAGTTCACAGATTGGATGGGAGGGCTGGAAACGAAGAGAGAATGGGCAGTAAGGATCATAGTCAAGGTCATGACACAGGACAATCTGCCCCAGCTAGTATCCCACTGCTGCCCACAGGATGACACTGGCAACATAAGTGGCTTCTGAAATGTTCTTGAATATTTATTTCATTCCCTTGAAATTCAAAAGCCCAGAGAGGAGGGACTGAGCCTGGATCTCACACCAAACACTGGGTGTCTGGGGTAAGGAGAGGGCAATCACCCTTGGTCCAATAACCTCCCCAAAAGCGCATGCAGTGGAGAACTCCCTCCAGACGAAAGGGGGATGCTGAACAGAACACAAACAAACCAGGCACATGCCCATCACGTTCCCAAGCACTTATGGAAAACAGAAAGCTGTTCAAGTTCTGAAAGCTCCAGCTTTAAATTAACTACCTTGGAAAGGTAGTCACCTTAGTTCCTGGAATCAAGCCCCGTAAAAGCTTTATGCAGGCTCATAACTTCACTCTCAGATCAATTTGTAAGCCCTGACTGAGTCCCGCTGTGCACTTTGCCCTGCTCATTGGCGCTGGATTGCTTCTTCTGTTGATTTTAGATTACGGCAGCAACTCCCGGGCTCCGGGCTGAAACACTCGCCAGGCCTCTAAGGACAGAACAACCTCTTCACTCCACTTCTCGCCTCTTACCTCCGCCCTGAATGTACTCGGGCCCTGTTGACTTCCTGGTAAAGTGAAGAGGGAAGATAAACTTAAGGACCATGGGTTGAAAAGGCTATTTTTATCTCCTTACTTACGAGCAGAACAAAATTCTCAGAAAAATAGGGATATGGCCTGTTTTTTAAGCTCTTCGGAAGCAGGAAAACACTATTCTTGATATATCCAACTGTAAATAAGATACAGGCTGTATTTGAAGATTCAGCAGAAAATAAAGAACACTCATTAAAAACAGGAAAAAAAGATCCTCGTAGACTACCTACAGATCCATTCACAGGCGCAGGGGGAATGTGTCCGAGAGATCACGACAATGGCGGGGACACGTGGTTCCCACATCTGTGACTGCTCCTCGCTGCTTCGCTAGCTTTCAGCGACGGACACAGTGAGCAGGCAGAGCCTGTGTTCCTTCTGAGGCAGGAGAGAAGGCCTCTCTTACATCTGGCCGCACTGGATAGAAAAAGCCTCAGGGTATGTGTCTGACAAAAGAATCTCCTATTTTCTGGAGGTCCACTGGTCTCCATGACATGACAGTGTGTACATAAGCTCTGGGAAAGGAAAAACTAGATGATGTCTAAGGGCACCTTCAAACCTACAGCTGTGCAACGGCGAGTGCCACCGAGTCTTCGAAAGTTTTATAAGCCACAAAAGACCAGTGCTTAGTAAATGTTTATTAGCTAATTTTCTTTTAAGAAGAAAAACGTTGGAAAATTTTACATAAAGGCAAAATTTTTCGAATGCTTCTGGTTCTAATTTTCCTTATTTTTTTCACTTAGTTTGTTCCATATTTAAGAGTCTTGTGTTACTAGTTTGACCAAAGGAAGGGCAAAGTCCCCCCAGGCTGCCCACTATCCCCAACTAGGGTGTAACTGAGTGTGCCAATTAGCAGGACCTTGAGAACCACAGTACCACTGGCCTCAAAGTTGGCCACCGGCCGAGAATAAACAGGTTCTGGCCGGCCTTACCTGAGGTTTTGAAAGCTACTCAGTACCTGCCCTGAGGTGCCGTGTGCAGCCTGGACAAGAACAGGCAGGCTTCTGCTGAGTTCTGGGGATGCATGGGGTAAGCCTGCTCTGGGCCTCCTCCAAATTAGGCTCTGCAGTGGGAAACCTGGGGCAAAGGTAAGAAGTCCCAAAAGAAAACAGATGAAAACTTTAAAATTCTAAGGGCTCCACTGAGATGCCCAAGTCTTTATCTCCTTCCTTCCTGGCTCCTTCTCTCCTGGCTGATCACTGCGAAAGGAGGAGTTTCTGCCTCTTGTAGCAGCAGAAACATCACAACAAAGGAAGAAAGTGAAACCGCATTCGTCTTATTTTCACCAGATGCAAGGCTAAAGTTATAGCATTTATAATATTACATAAACTGTAAATAAACTATATGACATTGAAACTCCTCACATTTTCCTAAGTATGATTGACAGTGACTGAAGGTCATAGAATGGGGACTTTGTATGACTCACATTTATTTCTTTCCATTTCCTAGCTGTCACACTCATCCCATAATAAAAGGCTTTCTAGCCTATTATTACTTCAGGAACACTAACATTTCTCAGGGGACCTCCCTGCCCCAAGGAGTTTTTACTCTATCTCCAAAGAAGATACAACATTCTTAAAGACTGAGTCAATTTGTTGGATTAGTTAAGGCATAAATTACTCAGCCATCGATCTGCACATCTGTGAGAGGTGCACAGATTTGCCACACTAGATCGAGTCCCACGTTTGGAGACAAGCCTTCAGCTGGTCAGACATTTCCAGCGTGAGTTTAATAAGCAGTGGTGGAGACCCTCATACTTCCACGGCTTTTGGTGTAAGTTGTTGGCTTTTGATCATGATGTTTTAGGGTTCAAAAAAAAAGTGAAAAATACATTTCAAGATGGAAATGCAGTCTCTGAGTTCCACAGAACCCAGGTGCATCATGTATCGTAGTTTATAAAGGCCTCCCAAACTCCACCGATGTTCCTGTCATGCTCAGCCTCCTGCTTCATTCTCCTTTCTACTTCCTGACTTGCACTTTCAGCCACGCCCTTCCTTCTAGCTGAAGGGATGTGGACCCTTCTGAGACTTACCATGGGGCTCCTGGGACTACCCTCACCACCCCGAAACCTCAAGCCATCAATAGGCCCCATTCTCTTATTTCTTTAATTTCTTTCTTGCCACAAATTCCCCCTTTTCCTCTTCTGCTTAAGAAACGTGGTCAACACCCTTCATCCTGAAAAACCTCTCAGTCCCACTCCTCACCTTCCAATCTTTTCGAATGTAGTGTCTTCTCTCTCACCAGTTGCTCATACCTCACCCCACTGTTCTTAACACTGGCCTTTCTCAACTTATGTTTTCTCCCATGGATATTTACATCTGTTCTCATGGTTTCGAGTATAACTTTTAAACTGATAATTCCAAAGATCTAGCTTTATCCCTAAATTCTCTTTTGAGTTCCAAACCATTTCAAAGTGCATACTGGCCATATCCACCTGGGTATACTAGAGGCATCTAAATAAAGAAGTCTAAATCAAAATTCATTCTCTGGTTCATCTCTTCTCAAACTCACACATCCAGAAAATGCCTGTGTTTTATCACCCCAAGAAGTATTTTCAAATATCAGAAATTCTATAAACAAGAAAAGATTACATTTACATTAAATAACCCCAAAGGTACAGAGGAATATGGGGGAAATCTGTGGCATCCATAAAAACAAACAAAACCAAAGAATGACCTAAAATGTTATTGAATAGAGAAACCCCAAAGGTGTATAAAAATATATTAAAATAGTGAATTAAAGTGGTGTCTGCGAGTCAACTAGTGAGGATCAGACACGCCTGACAATTAAGAAGTCATTAACTGATGGTGCTTGCTTGGACTTAATTTGCTTAGTCCTACCGTTTCCAACTGACAAGATCAAAGGACGTCATTACCTGGAATACGATATCACTGTTGGCAAAGTGGATTTGCCTGTGGGATCTGCCCAGCACAGCAGGAAAGTTTACTTAGGGAAGAGCAAATGTGATTTGCAGCTTTCCGCACTCACTTACAGTAAAGCAGACACCACAGCAAGCAAACCCTGCAAGTACCAAGGGAAAACGCCAGGAGAAGAGGGATGTCAAAAATCTTCACTTAGTTCATGTGCTAAACAAAATTACACACTTCATAAATTAAAGTCACTTATTACAAGTGACTCCAATATATAAAAGAACTGGATTTAAACAATATTCACCAGTCGCCAGCTCCAATGTGTGACCTTTGGCAAACAACTTTTCTGAGTCAATTTCCGGATCTAAAAAAAGATAGTCTCACGGTTAAAAATCGCTTGACAAAATCAAGCTCAGGCTCAAGAGAGATAGTTAAGTGTTTGAAATTCCCGGTCCTTCCAACTGACTTGTAGAATGCTCAAATATAACTTTCCAGTTGCCAAAAGATGGAATAATGTTAGCTTACACTTCTAGGAAACATCAGATGAGGCAACTTGGAGGACCCACCTGCTGTGCCTGAGCCTGAATCTAAAACAGTCAGTGGCCCATTTTTCTCTGCAAGTTGAGTTCTACTGAATTAATCTCGTTACAAGACGAAAGCCTGAGAGGAAATGTGATGAATCACCCCTCCCACCCTGCCTGCTTGTCTGGTGCTAGCAGCAGGGTCTGCTGTCTTCCCCACACAGCTCCAGTGAGGAGCCGAGTAGCTGCGGCAGAGTGTGACCGACAGATGCTCGTTTCCATACCTGGCACTGTTCCAGCAGCCATCCCCAAATTTAATTAGCCACTTATCTGAAGCAAGAGAGGATTTCTAAAGCATTCTAGTAATCTGTGCTCATTCTCTGCACTGGTTCTTGCCCCAGTCCCACACGCCTCCCCACACAGAGGTTTCTGAAGCATGCGTGTCAAGCACAGGGTGTGTGCTAATTCTTGTGGTCAATACACAGTTCTCTAAAAATATTCATGAGATTTTTCTACTAGGCACAAATAGTAATGTCCCACTGAACTGAAGACCACATATGGCACATGGGAAGGACACTGGCAAGGGAGCTGTACATGTAACTCGGTACTAGTGGGTCAGTGTTTTGCCCCAGTTAACTCACAACTCTTTTCCTGTGACCTGCTCAGCACTGGGCTCCCACCTGCGGCCCATCCCAGGTGGTCCTGGTGGCTGCATTCATTTAATACGGCTGGAGCCATATCCTCATTCCACTCTTCGTTCTACTGACCTGGTATTCAGTGGGTTTTGTCATAGCTCCAAATTCCTGGGAGCGAAAGAACTACCTACACTTAGTACTCTTTTTTTTTTTAAGTTTAAATGCATTTTATTCTTAGACAACCTACATGATATGTTTTTTTTTCTTAAAAACAATGTCTCTGCTCAAAATAAATCAAGGTCAAAATAAATAAATGAAGAGCTCAAGATAACATCAGCCCCATTGTCCTAGGCCTAGTGTGTGGATGAAAGCGGCAGATGGTTATGATAGATCCAAATTGCCAAATTTGTTAACATTTTCCCGTTTCTATACCATCCTTAAAGAAAATTATATACAGGGTCACACTGTCCTCATAGTCGTCCAGCAGAGCAGCCATGCCATCTGGATTCATGTTGACACCCATAAAGAACTGGCAGTTTTTGAAATTAGCAAGGATGTACTTGATTTGTTCTGCAGCCCCTGTCATAAAAGGATTTACTCTTTCTGGTCTCTGTTCTTCAAGTTTCACTTTGATTGATTTCATGTAATCTTTGATGTAGTTCTTGTAGGCTGCTTTTATGAAGCTGGTTTGCTGCAAATTATGGTTCATGACAATATCAACACCAGCAATTATTGTGCTTTCCATTCCTTGCCCTCCAGGCCTCCCATGGAGGCATTTCCACCAGCAGGCGAGTCCTCAATGTTACCCTCTGTCCTGCTGACCATCTTCCCCTCTACCTCCAAACACAGTCCATCTTCGACTTCCTGGATCTTGCAGCTATCAGAGAACATCTCATCATGGCTGATGAGGTCCCAGTAGATGATCGTGTTGGCAGTTGGTAGGAGATGACAGCAGTGCAGCCAGAGCGGTGCTCTGCGGGGCAGGAGAAATGGGCAGAAAAAGCTACACTCAGTTCTCGTGACAACTATCTTCTGTAAGATGGGTTTTCCAGGAATTTGTGTGAGCATACAACTCCACAATTGCCTCACGGGTTTCTGTTGGCTCAGGGGGCTGGTGTCAAGCTGAAACAGAAGCTACACCTGTGCAAGGGGTACTAGCAGATGGTGTGCGAGGTTAGGCAGAGCAACACCTGCTGTGGCTACGTTCTTCTTGCCTGCTCAGCACATTTTGCCCTGCCTGCTGGGAGCAAACAAAACTCTTGGTGGTGGAGAACCCGCCCACGTGGTTCCATCAGCTGACCCTCCCCTGGCACTCCCCATTTCTCCCAAGGCCACAGTGACTGAAGAAATTTGGACCTATGATCCACGTCGGTGGAAGGCCTCTTTGAAATTTGATTTCTCAAAAAATACTCCCTGGCTGGTCACTGAGCTGAAAAAGTGTGCCTTGCTCACCACTTAGAGAGAATCTGACTACCAGGTGGAGGCAGGAACCATCCACGCCACACCATTTGAGCCCTGGATCCAGCCCTGCCTGGAGCCAAGATTAGCCCGGATTTCATTTCCAGGAATAATCAAGTTCCACTTTTAATAGGATGCAGTTCTTTCTCCCAAATCTTCCCTACTAATAAACACCTAACTTCATCTTCTCCCTAGCTTCTGCATGACTTATTTAGATGGTTATCTTCTTTCCTTTTGTGGTCTTTGCCTTAAATTCTCCACATCCTCCCCTGCAGCCCTTTAAACTCAGGTCAAAATCTAGCTCTTACTGGGACACTTTCCATAGTAACCCATACTTTCCAAAGGCTCACAGTCTTCAATGCACACATACATGGCCACATTCCATCCAGTAATCATGTCCTAAGTACCAGTCCGTGAGACCCATTCTTGAAACACTATTCTTTAACCAAGAGGTTTTAATTGCTGAAGATTCTCATTTGCCTATTAAAAATGGGCTCTCATAATGAAATATAGTGAGAACCCAAGGTGTTTTAAAACTTGCGTGTCAGGCAAGAAAACCTCTACATGTATTTTTCATTAATTTTTATGACAATCTTATTTACTAGGTACTTTTATTTTATCTCCCATTTTTAAAAATAGGCGTAACTAAACTGCTCAAGGTCACACAGCTGGTAAGCTGAAGTGGCCAGACTCACTGAATCCAAAGGCCCTCTTACAGCCCCCGTGCCCACCTCACATGCGTCACCTGCATTTGCCTTCATGGAGTGCCCCGAGGAGGCTTTCTTTGGAGTTGGTCTTCATAAGTAATTTAGGACTAGTAGGTCAGCGTTTTACCTGGGTTAACTCACAGCTCTTCTGCTGTGACCCCCATGCACTGGGCTCCCTCCAACTTGTAGCTAACCCTAGGGGGTCCCAGGGGTTGTGTTCATGTAATACCCCCTAAGCAGCATTATGTTACTCATTTCAGTAATAACACTGTATCCATGTTTAGACTTCGGTGAAATATGCTTGTGTGGACAGAAGAACATCCAAATCTGTACAGAATTTTTATAAAGATTATTTGGGTCAAACAGAGGATATGCCTGGAAGCAAGGTCTCAACAGGCTGAGAGAAATGCTTCTGAGAAATGACAGTTTGCACTGTCTTTTGTGCATTTGGAATTAAGGAGGGGACATAAGGAAGATTACACGACGGTGGGAGAAAACAAGACGTGGATTGGGTTACAAAGTGGTTAAGATCATGTGCTCTCTTGAGGGTGGTCACACTTTCGCTTTAGAAGGAGGGGTCTGAAAAGTCATTTCAAAGCTGTGTGAACCTAGTTGGGCAAACACAATGGACAGAGCTTGCTTAAGGCACAGAGAAGCCATTTACTAAAGAAGTTGTGTGCCTGGGGCGTGACCCAGTTAGGAATTTATGGTCAGATTATTTACTGTGATATTACTTTCCATGGAACCCCTTTGGTCCACACTTAGTTATTTCCCTTCCCAGTTCACAGCAATTGAAGAAATAAAAACTTAGAAGTGACTGTGCAGTAAAGGCTGACCACAGAAAACATCCATAGATAACAGGTAGAGTTAGAAAAAGCTTGAAAAACTGTTAAAGGAAGACACAGGAACTCTAAATGTGCCCAGAATCCACCCTTCCCAAGGCTATTCATTGACTGATTCGCAGACACCCCCTCAGGACAAGAATCCCCCCTACTGTGGACTCTGAAGGAGAGCATCATCTCATGAAGTAGGTCCTTCCAGACACTGGGCGCAACACATAGCCCTGTAGAGTTGGAAAACAGGAGTCTACTAAAGAGCTTACATCAGGATTAAGTAGGTGTTCTTTTTACAAATACACAGTCATCAAACTGTCTTTACAAATATATAAATTCATCTTGGCTCTTATCTATGTGGTAGTTTTGAGGCCAGAAATCACTTCTAATAAATCTAACTTCATAATGTGTCACATGAGTGCTTGATGCCCAAGTGTCTTTATTGCATAGATAATGAATTCTATTTCTTTTTTAAAAATATTTATTTATTTTTTTAGAGAGAGGGGAAGGGAGGGAGAAAGAGAGGGAGAGAAACATCAGTGTGCAGTTGCCTCTCACATGCCCCCCACTGGGGACCTGGCCCAGGTATGTGCCCTGACTGGGAATCAAACCTGAGACTCTTTAGTTCACAGGCCTGCGCTCAATCCAGTGAGCCACACCAGCCAGGGCAATGATAATGAATTCTATTTCTTTCTGTGATGAACCAATTACCTTGGATTGGCAAAAAAGTCTGTATCATTTTTACCCCTGTAAAATAAGAGATATATTTTTCATTTTCACCAATAACTTTATTGATTTGGATATTTCGAGTATGTTGGCTATCTCCCACATGGAGGAATATTGATTATTCTCAATTAATGTCTCAATTTGATCACTATCAACTTCAACTGGTCTACCCAGACCGTGGAGCATCATCCAGAGAGAAATCTCCAGCACGAAACTTCTCAAACCATTTTTGACACGTTCGACCAGTCATGGCACCTTCTCCATACACTGCACAAATCCTTTTCTGCATTTCAGTTGCATTTTTACCTTTCTTGAAATAATAAAGCATAATATGCCAAAAATGTTGCCTATTTTCTTCCATCTTCGATATTAAAATGGCTATACGAAAATTCACCATTTTGATAAGTTCTTTTAAATGCACACTGACACGACAGCCGTCACAACACAATCCAACAAAACTGTTTGAATGGAGTTGAGGACAGCCAAGCACCACTAGAGTTGTCTTACGAAAAAAGCCAAAGGGACTATTTGGCCAGCCCAGCGTATCCATATTTTAAACACAGCCCAGTTTGTGTTTTCTCTTATGTGTTGTTCCAGAGAAACTATTCCCTGGGACTTAAATGTTTCACCCCGAAAGGAAGCTTCAGCCCATCATCACCCCATACGTCCATTTGCCCACAACTCCAGGAAGACTAGAATGTGAATAAAAAGAGGGGAGAACATTTTAAAAATGGGCACACCAATAGGGACAAGCAGTGAGAAAAAGTGGGAGAGAACATTTATATCCAAAAGTAAGTATAATAAAAGGATTGGCTTAAAGTTGAAAATTACTATCTCAGGAGAGAAAGAAATCTCCCCCCACACTCACACTCCCATCTCTAATTCACAGTGTGAAAAGTAATTTTTTTAATAAATCAAACTTTGTAGAATTCTGGTAGTTAGCCTCCAAGCTGACCCCGATGATGCGTGCCTGGTGGCATTCACACTGTTGTATAGTCCCTTTCCATATTGTATAGGCCTGACCTGTGTAAACAATAGGATAGTGTGGAAATAATGGAATGTGACTTCTGAGACCAAGTCATAAAAGATATTGCAGCTTCCTTCTCTCTCGGATCAGATGATCTGAGGGAGGCCAGCTGTCACACCAGGAAGACACACAAGCAGCCCTGTGGAGAAGCCCAAGTGGGGAGAAACTGAGGCCTTCTGCCAACACCCAGCACCAGCTTGTCGGCCGTAAGAATGAGCCCCTTTGGAAGTGGATTCTCCAGCCGCAGTCAAGCCTTCAGATTTTGTAACTTCAAAATGCCAGTGTCTTGAATGCAACCTCATGAAATATCCCAGAAGACCCCAGAGCCACCCAGCTGAGCTTGTCCCAAATTCTTGGCCCACAGACTGTGAGATAATAAGTGTTTTATGGCATTGAATTTTAGGGTAATTTTTTAATGGAGCAATAGATTACCAATAAAAAAACTATGTACAATACATGCTCATGTAACTTTGATTTTTAAAATTCAAATCTGCTATATAATATTTTGACATTCTTTCTGGGATCCTTAACAAATATCAAAACTCAAGACTATAGGGACTTCCAGATGGTGATGTAGGCAGACATGGCTCACCTCTTCACACAACCACATCAAAATTACAACTAAAATCTAAAACAACCATCACTCAGAATCATCATTGAGTTGAATGGAAGTCTGACAACCACGGAATTAAAGAAAACACCTCATTCCAGAGTGGTAGGAGGGTCAGAGATGTGGAACAGGCTGATCCCACACCCGCATGTGGTGGATAAAAATTCCAGAGGAATATTTCAGGAGCAAGGAGTCCCAGCACACCAGCCTCCCAGCCCAGGGTTCCAGTGCCAGGAAGACAAATCTCCACAAGTTCTGGCTGCAAAACCAGTAGAGACTGAGTTGGTGGAAGAAATTTCTGGAGCCCCAAGCAGTTCCTCTTAAAGAACCCACACATGGACTCACCTACTCAGACTCACTTCCTCTGAGCTCCAGGGCTTCTAGGTTAGATGCTTGAAAGTCACCAGTGATATAACAGAGAGTAACTAAAGTGTGTGGCATCACAGTGAGCAGAGGCAATTGTCCCTTTTCTAAATCCTTCCCCCACAGAGCCGGCAAGCTCGTGCCATAACTGAGACTCCATCAATCTACTAACATTGTTTGACACTCCTTGGAGATCCCCAGAGACTCTGTCCCACCCCACTTATGGGCCCACCCAAGCTGCTTTTCCACACGAATGGCTGGTCTTGGCTCATGCTTCACAACTTCCTAAATCCTCTCAAACAAGCAACAGCTGGCTTCAGTGAGCCCCAGGACCAACACTATCAGCAGCCAGACTAGTTTCACAGCTTGGCTTTACGTGGGAATCTCCAAGCCAAGCACAAGCAACAGCCATCTCAGATTACTTTATAGCTCAGGAAGAGCAGCCAAGGCAAAACACAGGTGGGGGCTAACCTTGGCCTGTACCACCTGGAAAACCCCAGGGCCAGTGCACCCAGTGCATAGCTACAGACTGTCAGAGCAACTACCACCCTGCCCCTGCACACATGTTCCTCCACAGATGGTGAAAGTTGGTGGTCAGTGGCCATAGCCAGTCCTTGCAGCTGACTGACCTGGGTAAATCCCTCCCTGTGACCTGCCAACAGCAACCAAGGCTCAACAATAACAGGAGGGTGTACTCAGCCCACACAAAGGGTGAACCTTGAGTACCCAGCTCGGCTGATAGGAGAGGCTGTGCCACCAGACCGTACAGGACACCTACTACATTAGTCTACACTACCAAGACAGAGTCAAAGCATCTCTCCTTAATACATAGAAACAAACAGAGGGAGGCTGCCAAAACAAGGAGACAAAGAAACAAGGCTTAAATGAAAGAATAGATCAAAATTCCAGAAAAAGAGGTAAAGAAAATGGAGATAAGCCATCTGTCAGATGCAGAGTTCAAAACATTGGTTATGAAACACTGGCTCAAGGAACTTAGCAAGGACCTCAACAATGTAAAAAAAATCCAGGCAGAAATGAAGGGTACACTAATGGAAATAAAGGACAATTTATTGGGAAACAACAGTAGAGTGGACGAAGCTGAGAACAGAATCTATAATTTGAAATATAAGGAGGCAAAAAACAACCAATTAGAACAACAAGAAGAAAAAAGAATGAAAAATAGCAAGGATAGTATAAGAAGCCTACGGAACAACTTCAAGTGGTCCAACATTCTCATTATAGGGATGCCAGAAGGAGAAGAGAAAGAGCAAGAAATTGGAAATCTATTTGAAAAAAATAATGACAGAAAACTTCCCTAATTTGGTAAAGGAAATAGACATGCAAATCCAGAAAGCACAGAGTCCCAAACAAGATGGATACAAAGAGGCCCACCCCAAGACACATCATAATTAAAATGGAAAGGTTAAAGATAAAGAGAGAATTTTAAAAGTAGCCAGAGAAAAGCAGTTAGTTACCTACAGAGGAGTTCCCATAACATTGTCAGCTGATTTCTCAGAAGAAACTTCGAGGCTAGAAGGGATTGGCAAGAAATATTCCAAGTTATAAAAAGCAGGGACCTATAGCCAAGATTGCTCTGCCCAGCAAAGCTGTCATTTAGAACTGAAGGGCAGATAAAGAGATTCCCAGACAAGAAGAAACTAAAGGAGTTCAAGCATCACAAAACCATTGTTATAGGAAATGTTAAATGGACTTATTTACTAAATAGAAAAAGATAAAAACTATGAACAACAAAATGGCAAAAAATACATATCTATCAACAATTGAATCTAAAAAACAAACCAATCACACAAGAATAGAGACAGAATCATGGATACAGAGAGCATTTTGTTGGTTGCCAGATGGGAGGGGGTATGGAGAAATGGGTGAAAGGGTGAGGCAATTAAGAAGAACAAACAGGTAGTGACAGAATAGCCATGGGGATGTACAGTATAGGAAATGGAGTAGCCTAATAACTTACACAAATGAGCCATGGACATGAACAATGGTGGGGAGATTGCCTGAAGGAGTGGGGGGTGCTGAGTGGAGGGGGACAGAGGGGCAAAAACTGAGACAGCTATAACAGCACAATCAATAAAACATAATTTTTTTTAAAGATTTTTAATTTATTTTTAGAGAGAGGGGAAAGGAGAGAGAAAGAGAAGGAGAGAAACATCAGTGTGTGGTGGCCTCTCATGTGACCCCTACTGGGGACCAGGCCCACAGCCCAGGCATGTGTCCCAACTGGGAATCGAACCAGCGACCCCTTGGTTCACAGCCCACACTCAATCCACTGAGCTACACCAGCCAGGGCAATAAAACATAATTTAAAAAATAAAAAAGGATATGGACAAAATGATGTGTTACAAGGTCAGCTTGTATATACAAGAACTAAAACTCTTTAGACTTTGTTTTTGACACATCAGTACTTAAATCCCAAGAGAACAATGAAACAAGGACCCTTTCATTCAGCCCTTCAGTCTCATGTTTAATCTTTTAGTTTACCGTCAGCCTAGCCAAGAATAAATCTGTAAAAGGGTTTGTGTGTACTGGGGTGGAAGAGGGGTAGGGGGGAGACATATACATGTTCATACATCCATGATTAGAAGGAAAAGATCAGAACTGAAAAGTATAAAAGTAGTAGGTGTACTCAAGAAAATTAAAATAGGTACAAGAAAATTACTTGAGGCCCAGGCACTATGAAGAACGTGAGTGCAGTTCCCACTCTTGCTTACTTCCCTCCACAGTTCTGCCTACTCGGGCTTGCGCGTTTTGTAAGGCACTGGGGGTTGTTGACGATGACAAAGGATGAATCACGTTCGGTCCTAACCTTGACAATCCTCGCAAAAGCTTTGCTAGACTACATTGTTTTCTTTTAAGACTCATTCTCAAAGGTACAGAAATAAGTAATAAGGATGTCTGTGTGTATAAACATGTGTAACGAGCACTTCAGTGAAATACCTAAGCATCTTTCAGCACTTCCTGTGTGTGCCACACACAGCAGCTGTTTCCGGGAATCCGAAAGAAGGTATTTTCTGCCCTCAGAGTCTGAATTGTATTTTATTTATATCACTACTCAACTAACATCAAAACTCCTCTGTTTCATTATAAGCAAGTGTCCATATGGTTCTGATCATTTGATATGAGAAGACTTTTAGAAAATCTTCTCATATCCTTTATTATTCTCTAATGCATAGAGACCTTGAATAGAATCTTTATATATATATAAAGTTCTTAGTGAATGAGTTCTTAGTTTTCACCTCACTGCTGGATGCAGGAAATAATACCAAGCTGGCTTAAACAGAATCAGGTCAGATGCTGGGTCTTCAGTTAATCTCGAGAAAAAATACTATTACCGAAGGCCGACTTTGTACCTAGCATTTTACAAAGATTATCTTTAATCCTCACAACAGCCTCAGAAGGTAATATTAACCCCATTTTCCAGACAGGAAAAATGTGATTCCAAGGGGTTAAGTAACTTGGCATAAAATCACCCAGCTGGTTAGTCCTGGAGCCTGGCTTGCAAATTCAGTCTGTAACTCCAAAGCCTTTGTTCTTTTCATGGCACCATCAGACCTATTAAACAGGGCTCTTATTTTCCATCTGATCCGCAGGCCTCCTGTTACCTGCACCAATATAGCTTTACAAGTCTTTGTCTTCCCATAAGAACACTGAAGTATGTCATGAAGAACGGTGAGTTGAGGACTGTGAGAGAGGTCAGGGATATACAGAGGATGAATGATTCCAACCACCACAGCTCAGCCTTTCCACACAGACAGAAACGGAAACCAAACACCTTGCTCAGAACTTTTAATTGTTAAAAATTTATAAGTCCTTCCTGAAAAGGAACGGAAAAGTTTTACTCACAAGAGTTAAAATATTCACAGAACAGACCAGATACAGTAACTTAATCTTATTACTTAATCTCATTCATTTTTTTTTCCCCAGACACTTACTTCCTGGACCAGCAATTTTTATTTGCTTGCAGAGTTACAAGTGATTTCTTCCTATTAGAAACAATCCTTTCCTCGGTGTTGAGCACTCTATCCTTCCTTCTCTATAGTTGGAATGAGTGGTTTAGACATCCCCACTCTGCAATAGTCTCATTAACTATGCAGATCCCACTGACAGCTACAGAGCACTCATATGCCAGACGCTGTTCTTGGAGATTCGAGGTGCTTTATCTCTTGAATGCAGCTTCCTGTCTGGCAGATGTTGAGGTGAGGGATCAACCTTGGAGTCCCATCCTTTACACCCCACTTCTCCAGTCAGTGACTCGTTCCAGCAGCGGCTTCTGAACACCGACTGTCACTTGGCCAGCAATTCTCGATGTAGTCAGGCAGTAGTTGCTGCCCTGCTGGTCGGGCTGCAGGTCCAGCGAGTAAATGAAGAAAATAATTAATGCTTGTCATGATAGCTAACACCCATAACTGGTTAAGGTGGGCCAGGCACAGATCAAAGTTCTTTACATACATGAGCCAATTTACTCCATCACCGACCTAATTTTGTAGATGAAGAAATAGAGGTGCAGAAGGGGTAAGAAACTTGCCCAAGCTCAGGTAGTGCACAGAGCCAAGATCTGAACCCAGGCAGCTGGGCTCCAAGTCCACACTCATAAACACTGTACTACATTGGTGTTCACATGATTAGGCTGATAGTAGCTCAGGAATGTTGTTATTCAAAATGCGGACAACCCCCAAATGTCAGCCTTGGCAAAAATCATTCATTGAACTACATTTTACCTTCCATAGTCCTGAGCAAGGAAGTGGCTGAAATAAGCTGCTCCATGTGTTCTGTAATTCTGAGCAGCTCTGTGTGCTGAGTGCATCTATTACGTAGCAGCAGGCAACTGCTGACTCTGCCGTTCAGAAGAATCACATCAAAGCTGAAGTGATAATAATTCAAAATTGACAAGCTTGGACAGACTTGAACAGTCATGCTTGTTATTAACATTTAACAGAATCAGATATTTAGTAGACAATAGTAGAAAGTATTAGGAGAATAAGTCTCAGTAAATCAGCAGATTCCAGGAATATTTGGGGACTAAGGATATTTTAAGTATTTTCTATATATAAGAGGTGATGGTTATTCCTGGAAATGAACTCCTTAAGTTGATAGAGTAGTTTCAATTTCTTAAAATGTTTAGAAAGATTCAACTAGAACAAAAATAATTTTAACTTTAAATTTTGTCAATAATACATGGTTATAAAGATACTTACTACACAGACTTGTTATATACTGAGGAAAATAAATATTAACTTCTTAGCCATCATATAATTAAATAAATATGACACTATTATATAAAAGTAAAAAATAATTACAATTGCATATAACCTCAATGTAATCTTTATAAAAATTATTTAATTCCCAGTATAAGTAAATTTTAATAGTTTCTACCTATGAGACAGTGTTGGTAGAACTGGCACACTAGACTAGACTAGGATACTTTACTGAAATAAGCGCTAAAAATCATGTACTTTCCCTTTCTTATTCAATTCAGTGACCCCTAAAGAATGAGAGAAACCCAAGTCATTTTGAGTCTGGAGATGTCACATAATATTGGCATTTCTGCCATCTCTCAGAAATCATCCAACAACAAAAAAGGAAGCAAGAGATAGAAATAAAGATCCCATCTTCAATAAAAATTTTAAAACAGATGAGTCTCTTAAAAAAGTGGGAGGGGTACCAAAAGCAGTGGAGTTTAAGAAAAGGCCTGAAAGGAAGCTGAATGAGGGCACCCAAGGTTGTATATCTCAGAAAGAGCTTAATAGTTCAACCTATAAGATGCATACACTGAGGTGAAAAATCAAAGATTCTGTTTGCACAGCTTCGGGAATCTTGTGGTATTATGGGTTGAATTGTGTCCCCCACTAAAGATGTGTTGAAGTTCTAACCCCTGGTATCTAATAAATATGACCTTATTTGGAAATACAGTTTACAGATGTAACTGAGGTAAGATGAGGTCACACTGGATTAGGGTGGGCCCTAGTGCAATGACTGGTGTCTTCATCACACGACAGAAATTTAGACAATGAGACACACAGAGGAGAATGCCGTGGAAAGATGGGGACAGAGACTGGAGTAATGCATTTACTGGCCAAGGAACACCAGGGTTGCCAGCAGCCACCAGGGACTGGGATGGAGGCTACCGCAGATTCTCCTTCAGAGTCTCTGGGTGTCCAACCTTTCGACAACTCTGGGCCACACTGGAAGAAGAGTTGTCTTGGGCCACACATTATGCACACTGTGACATGTCATCACACACACAAAAATCTCTGAACGTTTTAAGTAAATTTACAGTTTTGTGTTGGGCCACATTCATAGCCATCCTGGGCTGCATGCAGCGCACGGGCCATGGGTTGGACACCTCTGCAAGGAACCAACACTACTAACACCTTGATTTCAATCTTCTAGCCTCCGGAACTGGGAGAGAATATAGTTCTATTTTTTAAGCCAACTAGTCTGTGATAGTTTGTTACGACAGTCTTAACCAGCTAATTCAGATGGGCCAGCTGGTAGCATGAGTTTCCCTGGATCTAGTTTGGTTTTGCATAGCACGGGAAATGGGACTAAACTAGAATTCCACAAACAAGCCATATTCCCAGGCAGTCATATGTTCATGAGGACATATGTATAGCCTCTTTTCTCTCCTCTGCTCTGCAGCTCCCTGTCTTTATTGGCTGGGGAGAAGAAAAGTATCCAGCCATGTAAAATGAAAAATAGAGACATTTACTGAAGAAGATACAAGATATAAGAAACATTGTACATAGGACAATGACACCTCAGTCCCCTTCAAAACAGGCACCTTAGAACCTCACACTGTTCTCTTAATTGCCATCAGCTGCCCTGTCATATTTTCCTTAATCTTACTGACAGTCTGAAATCTCTTCCCTTTCAATGGTGACTTTAGTTTTGGGAAAAGCCAGAAATTGCACGACGCCAAATCTGGGCTGTAGGGGGCTGTGTGACCTGGGTGATTTGTTGTTTCACCAAAATACTGCACGAGAAGTGATGAATGAGCCGGTGCATTGTTCTGATGAAGCTGCCGGTCACCCATTGCCCTTAGCTGTGGTGAATCATCCAAATAGTTTCTGCAGAGGAATGTTCATGTTTAACGTAAAATTTGATGCAGATTTGTAGCTCTACTCGCTCAGTCATTTCGAATGCAATGGCCACACAGTACACATGCTCACTCAATGGCCTCTACAGACCCCACTGACTTGTACAGTGAAGTCATCATTGTTCACATATATGCATTCCAGTCCAGCCTCCTTGGTTGCCAGGTTACATTGATGTCACACAAACTGTTCTTGTTGTACTCACAATGGCTGGACTTTTTCAGGACAGACCTCATATTTCACATCTCTGGGCCCCCTCACAACACAAACCTCCTGTAAATAAATAGTTAATCTAGGGAAAAATTATCCTCATTCAAAGATGAGAATAAAAAGGAACTGACAAAAGTATGAGGAAAAAATTTAAAAACAATAACAAATGCAGATGAAGAGTCACCATGAAAATGTTACCTCAGAGCAGAGGACAATTTCGAACACATCTTTTACCTTACATTTTAAAGAAATTTAATGAAGCCACTGTTTCCAGAAAACAAGCATGAAACAAACAACTCAGAAAACAGAGGATGAGATAACAAGAGATGGAACATAAACTGACAGAGCTCAGGAAAAAAGTGAATGAAAAAGAGAACAATGAAACCCCGGCAGAGATGCACGCAAAACCGGAGGAAGGACAAGGGTAGAGAGTACAGTATGGAATGCAGGGCTTGGGAATGAGCGAAAGGTGCAAAATGGGATGTAAATAAAGACAGTGCTCAGAGAGAAATATAAATATAACAGCAGGAGTAAACAAGCATTCACAAAATAAGAGAACCTGAGAAGACAACATGATATGAATAATAGAAAAGAACAGACATTTAAAAGTACATTTCAAGAAAACTCCCCTGGATTAAAATAGGACTTATATTTACAAACTGAAATGGCATACTGTATTTCATAAACATCTTCATCCAGAATGCATCTAAGCTTACTAAACTTTGAAGATAAAAGATTATTTTATTTTATGTTTTAAAAGATAGGCTTTTAATAATTGATTTTGAGAGAGAGAGAGAAAGGAAGAGAAAGAGAGAGGAACATGGATTGACTCTTGTATGTGCTGTGAGCAGGGATCAAACCCACAACCTTGGTGGATCAGGATAATGCTGTAACCAACTGAGCTCCTCGGCCAGGGGGATGAAAGATAATTTTGAAATAAAGAAAGGCCCTGGCTGGTGTGGCTCAGTTGGTTGGGCATCATCCTGCGAAGCAAAAGGTCGCCAGTCAGGGCGCAAGCCTGGGTTGCAGGCTGATCCTCAGTTGGGGTGCATGTGAGAGGCAGAGAGGCAACTGGTGGATGTTTCTCTCCCTCTGTTAATTCCTCCCTTCCCCTCTCCTGAAAATAAATAAATAAAATCTTCTTTTTTAAATCAATAAAATAAAGAATGCCTTTACCAGGCAAGGTGGAAGGAGACGTAGAAAGGGAAGAATCAAGACATTTACAAGAGGAAAAAATCAGATTGGCCTCAGATTTCTCCATGATAACAGTCAATATCAGACAGGGAATGTAGCGATGTCGAGAAAATTCTCCCAGAAAGTTTATACTCCAAACTGTCATTCACTTCTAAAGGCAATAAATGATTTCAAACATGCAATATTCAAACACTCAGGAAATATCGTTCCATGAGCTCTTGCTGAAGGAACCATCAGAGGACAAACTGCAGTCCTCAAGACATAAAGAGAAAAGCTTCAGTAAAGAATGACCTGTGAGCACCAAATCTGTCTAACTGTGGGACTAGAACTACAACACAAGTGAGAATTGGGTTACAGACCTGAATGTAAATGCTGTAAACTTTGACAAAGTGAAAACAATTTGAATAAGAAAGTGGGGAGGGAACTGAAGAAAAGGCAGGATACTGATTCTTCTATTTTTTTTTTTAATACCTATGGGCCAGAACATTTCTTCAAACTGAGAAATTGATTAATGAGAATATGGGCATAATTATCAGTTACTAAAAAAGATAATATAATCTTTCTTATAATAATATAATATAATATAGATAATAGATAATATAACTAAAGTTAGGTGGTAGAAGAAAGGGAAGGAAGATAAAGTGGAAACATAATCTCATCAGTGTTCATATGGAAAATTAACAGATATTGGCTAAAGGACAGTATCTCAAGAGACAAAACGTGGATCAAAGAGGAAATAAAAATTGACATTTCAGAATATGTGAAATATAGCAATAATGAAAACACTACAAATCGGGCCTTAGGGATACAACTAAAACAGTGGTCCCAGGAAATCTCATAGCTGTAAATAATAGTTACATCTAAATAAATAGGAAAGAAAAAATGAAAACTTTAAGCTTTGATCATTTGATATGTTAGTTTTATTTTTCTTGTTCCTTTTCTAAGGAAAACAGAATAAAGCAATAAAAGCAAAAGTAGAGATCAATAAGTTAAAAAACAGAGAAAGGGTATAAATAAATCCCAATAGTTGAGGCTTTAAAATCAAAACAGGTAAGTGAAATCTTATCTAAAAAATGAAGGGGGGGGGAAGAGAAATCTTGAATACACAAAATAAATAAAACAAGGAAAAATTGTCACCGGTACAGAAGAAATTAAAATGCTTCTAAAAGCTGACTTTGCTCAACCTTGCAAATAAATTTGAAAATCCTGATGATATGACTAAGAAAATATAATTTAATGGTACTTCCCAACAGAGAAAATCTAAACAGACCAATTAGAATAGAAGCAGAGAAAGAGGTCAGACCACTCTCCCACGCAAGCTCACCACCCAGATGGTTTCACAGGGGGGCCTTCTACTAAACCAGTGGGCCTCAGCTCTCCCATTACATTACCATTACCTTGGAAGCTTCTGAAAAATCTAGGACCCCAGGCTGTGTGTACCCCAGACCAACTAAATCAGCATCTATGGGAGGTATGGGTAGTTTTTAAGAAAACTCCTCAGGTGATTTCAGATGTAGCCAAAGGTTGAGAACCACAATATAAAATTGCTAAAAACATTTACAATGCTATTTAAACTGCTTCCTTGCATTAAAAACAGAGGAAATTATTAATAATTTACAAACTAAATTTTTATTTTAAATTCTTAATATTAATAGTATTTGTATAATTTATAATAACTACAATTACATATTTATATTAATATAATTAATGATTATTTTATAATATTATTATTAATAGTATCACTTTATAATAATTCCAGTGAATATAACAGACACCAAAATATGACAAAGATATGTGCACACACGAAAAACTACTGACCAATATCCCTAATGGTTATCATGCCAAGGAGCCTAAATTGATCATCAGAAAACAGAATCCAACATTGCATTAAAATTATAATCCTCAGATGGGTTTCCTTCTAGGGATGCAAGTTAGGTTTAATATTAGAGAGTCTTAATATAACTTACTGTATTAATAAATCTAGGTAGAAAAATTATGTCTATAATCATCTCTATAGATGCTATAAAAAGATTTGATAAAAATGCACTATCACTTCTTGATCAAAAACCCTCACTAAGATAGAAACACTACATGAAGATTTCCTTAATGTGATGAAAATTCTCTCCCAATCCCAAAGCTAGAATCCTCCATAATGGAGAGACACTGGCTCTTCTCTCCATTCAGGGTCTTCATGCTTTCTGTGTCCTCATTAAACACTCTGCTCCCAGATCTCCCCGAGGCTACTTCCTTCTGCACGTTTGTGTCTGAGTTCAAATGGTAACTCCACTGAAAGGCTTCCCAGGACCATTCAGTGGAAGCATCTCACGGGTCCAAAATATCCATGTATTCATTTTCTTATGCTCTATCTTCCCTCATTCAGTTATAAACTCCAGATGAGCAGGATTTGGACTGTTTTGGCACCACCACATTCCCAGCACCTGGGTCAGTGCCAGCCTTGTAGTAGGCACTCAGTGGAGGGGGTGAGGGGGAGAGAGAGAGAGAGAATATGAGAGAATGAGAATGGAAACTTTTGGAATAAACCCAAAGCATAGGCTAGTGGTGAGCAACACAAAGGCCTATTTATGAAAAATAAAATACTTGTGGTTTGTGAGGGGTTTTTTATATTTAAAATCAGACAATGCATTATCTGAAATTCAAAGCATTTCTTTATTAAGTATTACACAGCAGTTACTCAAAGGTTTCTTTTTTTGGCCAAGTCCACCTGCTTAGGGGCATATGATTTTTCATTAGCTATTTTTCTTTTTAAAAGTAGCCATAACAGAAGTTTAAATTTGATGTAGGGAAGAGTCTACCTCACACCATCTTATCAGCTGGTTTCTCTTACCCACCCTCCATTTCCTCCCAGACCCAACTGATAGGCACCTCAGCCATCCCAGCTGACGGGTCTTCCTCTGTTTGCTGACCTTGGCAGTCATTTTGTGCTAAATCAACTCGAAACGTCAGGTAGAGAACAACCTGGAAATGGTCCTGGCTTAACTTAGTCTTTTTCGGGATAAACATATGCCACAGCCCACACTCTTGGTCTGTTAGGCTATTGAATTACAACCTAGTTAAGTGAAAAGAGGGAAAGCTAGAGGGTGAGACATGTTTTGACACCAGCATGACTGATTTACCAGGTCTTCTGCTAACATAACAGGAAGTTTTCTCAATTTTTTTTTTAAGTTGCTGAAGCTGTCCTGGATGGGTGGCCCAGGTGGTTGGATCGTTGTCCTATACACCAAAAGTTGCAGGTTCAAACCGCAGTCAGGGCACGTACCTCAGTTGCAGGTTAGATCCTTGGTCAGGGCACTTACAGCAAGGAACCAATGGATATTTCTCACATGGATATTTCTCTCTCTCTCTCTCTCTCTCTCTCTTTCTCTCCCTCCCTCTCTCTCTCTTTCTCTTCCTTCCTCTTCCTCTCTCTAAAATCAATAAACATATCCTCAGGTGAGGATTGAAAATTTTAAAAATATTAATAATTTTTTAAAAAGTGGCTGTACCATCAAAAAAGTTGCTAAAGCTGAGTTTATTTTGGAATTATCAGAGACGTTCAAACACCTGAATCTTGTGTGGGGCACATGTCTGGTACCATATGCAATATCCCTGGGACTATCCCTCCACAAACACAGTACATCAAGGCAAAATGTATCAAATACAACCATTCACCTAAATTTCAAAGTGAGTTATATTTAGAGTGAAAGCCATTAAACCTGTGAAATTGTTTAAATTAGACATTATATAAATTGGCAGAAGTGTGACATAAGTTCCCCCTGAGAAGAAATGATTAAACATTTATGTGAGATATTAATAGTAAAGGACACATCCAGCCAAAGCAAATTAAAAAGAGTCTCAAGGCATTTCTCCCTAATATCTTATTATGAAAAATTAGAAACAGCAAAGTTGAAAGAATTTTGTGATGAACACCTATCTACCTACCACCTTAATTCAACCATTTCCATTATTATATTTCACACTCTATCAATCCTCCACAATCATCAATCCATTTTCTCTTTTTTTATTTACTGAAGCCTCCTCCACCCTGATTTGGAAAGATGACCGTTCCACGCTATGGCAGCCATCCCCTAACGTGGCCCCAGTGTTCCTCATCTTTTCATACATACACCCTGGTTTAACCGGCTGCCCTAGAGTGTGGGCTGGATTTAGTTGCTAAGTCATATGGTAACTCTACGTTTATCACGTGGAGAAACTGCCAAACTTTTTTCTAAAGTAGCTATAGCATTTTACAACCCAGATAAACAATCTTTTAATCTATGGAACACAATGCAAACTATTTAACCTGAGCTTTCCATCATTTATAAAATGGGCTAATTTCAAAAATAAACACTAACATTCATTGAGCACTTACAGCACAGGTCTAGGTAATTTCTAAGCTTTTACTAGCTTAAGCCCCTGTGGTAGGGTTGTTAGAGAAAATGAAGGATACTCAGTTAAATTTGAATTTCAGATTTTAAAAATGATTAATTTTTAGTATAACTATGTCCTTTGCAATCTTTGCTCAAGGTCTCATTGTAGTAAATGCTGCTAGGTGCCAGCACAGGAACCTAGACAGCCTGACTCTGGAACAACTGCTGCTAACTGAAAGTACTTCAAGCAGTTCCACAAGACAAATACATACATAAAAGGACTTGGTACCTTCAATAGTAAATTTTCAATGTTGCTTCCCTTCCAGGTGTCTTCCTTCCCTGTCCTGCTCCTTCCCTCACTATACCCCAACCCCCTTAGAATTAAATAAACCCTTTGGGTGCTCATAGTTCTTTGTTTTACCTCCTTCATAATAATATTCTACAAGTGGATGTCAATGTTGAATGATCATAATTCTTAAATTGAGACTTTAATAAAAACTTACTTAAAAATCAATTTATCAAGATATCATGAGAATACCAACATCCTCAGGGAAAGTTTAAGAAACAATTAGAGCACATGAGATTTGGCTTGTAGCATATATCATCAGTTTGTCTCAGATAAACTCTTATAAAAATGTTTAAAAAGAAATAAATAATTATTTTATAAATGCAGAAAAGAAAAGTGAAAATCCCTATGCCTGCTAAATTGACACTTGACTTTTAATTTTGTTCTTAAAACAATAAATCTTTAATTAAAGAAATTGGAAACCTATTTGAAACAATTATGAAAGAAAATGTCCCTAACTTGATGAAGGAAATAGACATACAAGTCTTGGAAGCACAGAGAGTCCCAAACAAGATGGATGCAAAGAGGAACACTCCAAAATACATCACAATTAAAATGCCAAAAATTAAATACAAGGAGAGAATATTAAAAGCAGCAAGAGAAAAGAACTTAGTTACCTACTAGAGAGCTCCCATAAGACTCTTAGCTGATTTCTCAAAAGAAATTTTGCAGGCTAGAAGGGATTGGCAATACTCAAAGCCATGAAAAGCAGGGAGCTACAACCAAGATTACTCTACCCAGCAAAGCTATCATTTAGAATCAAATGACAGATAAAGAGCTTCCCAGACAAAAAAAAAGCTAAAGGAGTTCATCATCACCAAACCAGTATAATAGAAAATCTTAAAGGGTCTTCTTGAAGACAAAAAAGAAGATAAAAAATATGAACAATAAAATGGCAAAAAATACATATCTATCAACAACTGAATCTAAAAAACAAAGTAAGTAAACAAACAAGCAGCAGAGAAACAGAATCATACAAAGAACATTTTGATGCTAGTCAGATGGGAGGGGGGAGGGGGATAAGGGAAAAAGGTGAAGGGATTAAGAATTACGAGAAAAGGGAACCCTAGTGCACTGTTGGTAGGATTGCAGACTGGTACAACCACTATGGAAAACAGTATGGAATTTTCTCAGAAAACTAAAAGTGGATCTGCCTTTTGACTCAGCAATTCCACTGCTAGGATTATATCCTAAGAATCCTAAAACACCAATCCAAAAGAACCTATGAACCCCAATATTCATAGCAGCACAATTCACAATAGCCAAGAGCTGGAAGCAACCTAGGTGCCCATAGCAAATGAATGGATCGAAAACCATGGTACATTTACACAATGGAATTCTATGCAGCAGAAAGGATGGAGGAGCTCCTACCCTTTGCGACAGCGTGGATGCAACTGGAAAGCATTATGCTAAGCAAAATAAGCCAGGCAGTGAAAGACAAATACCATATGATCTCACTTTTAACAGGAACCTAATCAACAAAACAAACAAACAAGCAAAATATAACCAAAGACACTGAAATAGAGAATAGACTGACAGGGGAGAGGGGAGGGAATTTCAGGGGAAAAGGGGAAGGGTTTGCAGGAACAAATATAAAGGACACATGGACAATAACAAGGGGGAGTGGAAATGGGAGGGAGTTGGGGAGGATTGGGGGGTGGGCTGGGATGGGGGTAAAAGGCAGAAAACTGTACTTGAACAATTAAAATAAAAAATAAATAAATATTAAAAATTAAAAAAAGAAGTACAAATCAGTACTTACAGAATAGTCATGAGAATATAAAGTGCAGCATGGGAAATACAGTAGCCAAAGAACATATGTGAAGGATCCGTGGACATGGACAATGGTGTGAGGATTGCCTGAGAGAGTGTGGGGGCACTGGGTGATTGGGGACAAAGGGGGAAAATTTGGGACAACTGTAATAACATAAACAATAAAATATAATTGAAAAATAAAAATAAATCTTTAATTAATGATTAAGAACATCAAGCTTGATTGAAATACAAAGCACATTAATCTAACTATGTTCTTATATTATGAATGCCAATTGTTTAAATATATCAATGGCAGTTCTTTCTTCCAGGAATGTTTCTCAATCACATTAGTCTCCAGAATTGACTCCAATAAGATTTGCAAGAATTATTAAAAAGTAGATCTTCAGCTTTAGATCAGCAGATGAGTGGATAAAATAGCTATGGTACATTTACACAATGGAATACTACTTGGTCATTAAAAAAAGAGAATTTTACCCTTTGCGACAGCATGGATGGACCTGGAGAAAAATATACTGTGAAATAAGCCAGTCAGAGAAAAACAAGCACCATATGATTTTACTCATGTAGAATCTAATGAACAAACTGAACTAACAAGCAAAATAGAGACAAACTCATAGATAGAGAGCAAGATGACAGTTCTGGTGGGGGGGAGGTTGAGGGGTGGAAGGATCATTAAAAAAAAAAAGAACTCATGGGCATGGACAACAGTGTAGTGACTGCGGGAGAGAGGGGTGTGGCTGGTGGTGGAGGAGGGTATAAGGGAGATAAATCATAGTGGAAAAAGTACAATAAAATTTGATATACTAAAATATAAATAAATAAAATATACCTTGAAGTTAAAAATATACCACTGTGGAGCCCAATAATAATAAAAATTTATAACCCAAAATGTACATCTTTAGCTTTTTATAATAATCAATGGACCTTTAATTGATCATTAAAGAAAAAAAACTATGACTTTTTTTTCTTGTGCATCTCAGTGCTGTATGGGAATACATTTGATCAACATTTGGTCACTCTCTGAAATTTTTTCAATGTTTTCAGTATACATTCATTCTTAAAAAATTAATATGGTTCAGAAGAGGAAACGCTGGTAGATCTCTATTATTATCCTGAGATAACAGAATAAATGTCTGTATATACAGCTGATTTCCAGTGTCACTGTGGTCATTTTAGTTAATGTGCTTCTGGCCCAAATGCTCTCTTTCCCAGCTGAAAATTATGTTGGTTGGGAGCCATGCCACAGAATCTCTACCCTGAGGAGTGACTCAGATAATTAGACAAAGACATTTAAGCCTCTGCAGGATTTTTTCAGGCTTCCCTCTTGACATTCCTTCCTCTTAGTCAAAGAATTGATGAATACACATTTTGTATGGTTGAAGGAAAAAACTACCGCCATTCATAAACCAATAATGACTATTTTCAATCATGATTTTTAAAAAGGTACAGTATAACAAATAGTTGACTCCTCATTCTCTTGAAAAAGTCTTTGTTCACTGAATATCTTTTTATGTATGGCACAATTTTTTAAAACTTTTTATTGTGGATAATTTCAAATATACAAATGAATACCCATACACCCATTCACTTAATGTCAACAATTATCAATTCATGGTCAACATTGTTTCATCTATAATCCCTCTTCCAGATTATTTTAATGCAAATCTTAGTCATATAATTTTATCTTTAAATATTCCAATAATGTCAACTATAAATCTTGAGTCTTATTTCTGCCTTATTCTTTTAATGATTAAAACTAGATGGAAGAAGGAAAATGGAACTAATTTCTATTGAGTGCTTACCCTGCCAGATGTTGTGCTAGAGAATTTCTCCTAAGTACTATTGGGTGAACCCCCTGCGTGAACATTACAATTCCCATTTTTTAAAAAAGGAAACAGATAAACATTTCAATATCACTTAGCTAATGAGTTAGCAAGGCTGGGATTCAAACCTAGGTTTGTCTGACTCAAAACCCCATGCTCTTTCCCCAAATCATCAATGTCAGGCATGGAATTAAAAGTGCCTTATAAAAGGTAGAAAGTGTCTTATATAACCTATTTGAGGAAAGGGATATCTCTTCAATCTTTAGGCTTCCCTCGTGCTGTGAAAGACATTTGCAACATCACACACAAGATGTTTCCAGATCCTAATTCCTCCAGTATTTCTAACACTGTAATCCAGAATCCAAAAGTTTCACAGTTTTCTAAGTTACTCTTTTGATGCTCAGCAAAGCAACACGGACTCTGAGGTGTACTAGTAGGCAACATACTTTAGGATTTATTAGGATGGGACATGCAGCAAGAAAACAAAAACAAAAAACCCAGCCTAGAAATCACCATAGGTTGAAAGGAAAAAAGTTAACATGTCTAAGCATATGGAAACAATAGCCCTGCTAAGCACATTAATCAGAAGATTAGCGACCCAGGATATAATTTAGAAAATTTGTCATGCTAGTCTAAAATCTATACTCTATTCAATGAGATAGACAACAAATAAAAGAGTACCTATTACCATTTACTTTAAATATTTTCTTCAAACCACCACTACCATACTATTACACTAAGTAAAAATAAATTGTTTTGTACTATAATTCAAGTTTGTTTCAATGACAAAAAATTAAAAAGAAAACATAAGATTCTTCAAGTAGGTTTCTAAATATTATGTTCTTAAGTGGAATACATTAACTGTCTTAAGTATCATTCATGAGTTGGAGAAAATAAAAAGTGCTATCCAATCTTATAAAAAGAATTCAAATCATAAAGATAAGCATCAGCCACAAAAAGTTGAAAATTTTTCATATTAACAGAACTAGTGTTTACTTTGAGATACACACCTATGTTTACCCTCAAACATGATAATTACAGTTCAGATTTTTAGAGTTTCAAAAATAAGTCATAATGCAAGTTATTTATTTCAGTTAAGGACTCAAGGTTCCTAAGAAGCAATTCATGGTTTAGGAAAAAAATTCAAGTGTATCAAATAGAAATATGATGTGCCAATAGCTACCAGACCCCCAGGTTTGTCCTAAGTCTATAAATTGTCATCAGTTATTAACCTCAAAAGTCTTGCTTTAAAAGCTGAGTAAGAACCACTATTAGTTACCTAGAGCCAAATATGTACAAAATGATACTGACATAATGCTTTATTACCAAGTCAATACTTATTTTCTTGTTTGAAGTATATAACCATTTTTAATATCCTTATTTTTGTACTAAATATTTGTTGAAAGGATGAATGAATCTCAAATATTAATATTAAAAGATTTCTAAAAACAAACAAACAAAAAGAAAAACTCAGACTTCCAGCCAAGATGGAGGCATAGGTAGACACACTGTGCCTCCCTGTACAACTAGAAGAAGGATCAAAACTAACCTCAAAACAAAAAACCACCAGACCTGCCAGAAAATCAAACTGTATGGAAGTCTGACAACTAAAGATTTAAAGAAGAAATATTCATTAAGGCAGGTAGGAGGGGTGGAGATGGGGAGCCAGGGTGGAGAGGATGTGGTATGGTGGTGGTGAGGCAAAGGCAGTGATGGTGGCAGTTCCACCTTTACATGTGGTAGATAAAAACTGGGAGGGACACCTGGGGAGTGAGCCATACCAGCCCCAGGCCAGACCACCCAGCCCAGGTTTCCAGTGCTGAAAAAATAAAGCCTCATAACTTCTGGCTATAAAAACCAGTGGGGGTTGAGGTGGCAGAAGAAACTGTCAGTATCTCAGGAGAGTCTGTTTAAAGGGCCCCTACAGTCCTAGAATATATGCAAACCCACCCATTCTGGGAAGTACCACCAGGGCAACAGTCGCAAATGGGAAGTGGGTGAAGTGACTGGAAACAGGGCAAGGGCCAAGCAATAGGCATGGTTCCCTCTCCAACCCCTCCCCCACATACAGTACCACAAAGTGGCAAAGCGGGTTGCCTTGTCCTGGCAAATATCTAAGGCTCCATCCACCTCTTACAACGTAACAGGTGCACCAAGACAGGGAGTCAAAGCAGCTCTACAGGGAGGCTGCCAAACTGGGGAGACAAAAAAAAAAAAAACATAGCCCAAATGAAAGAACAGATCAAAACTCCAGAAAAAGAACTAAACAAAATGGAGATAGCCAACCTATCAGATGCAGAGTTCAAAACACTGGTGATGAGGATGCTCAAAGAAGTAATTGGGTATGGCAAAATCATAAGGGAAGAAGAGAAAATTCTACTAAGAGGCATAAAGAAAAACCCACAGGGAACGAACAGTGAAGGGAAGGAATCCAGGGTTCAAATCAACAATTTGGAATACAAAGAGAAATAAATGGTCAATCAGTATAGAATGAAGAAACAAGAACTAAAAAAAAAAAAAAAAAAAAAAAAAAAAAAAAAAAAAAAAAAAAAAAAAAAAAAAAAAAAAAAAAAAAAAAAAAAAAAAAAAAAAAAAAAAAAAAAAAAAAAAAAAAAAAAAAAAAAAAAAAAAAAAAAAATGAGGAGAGAATAAGAAGACTGTGGGCCATCACCAAAAGGGCCAATATCTAAATTATAGGATGCCAGAAGGAGAAGAGGAAGAACAAGAATTTGAAACTTATTTGAAAAAATAATGAAAGAAGATTTCCTTAATTTGGCAAAGGAAATAAACATATAAGTCAATGAAGCACAGACAGTCCCAAACAAGTTGAACCCAAAAAGGACAATACCAAGACATATCATAATTAAATTGCTGAAGGTTAGAGATAAAGAGAGAATTTTAAAAGCAGCAAGAAAAAAGAAGAGAGTTACCTACAAAAGAGTTCCCATAAGACTATGAGCTGATTTCTCAACAGAAACTTTGTAGGCAAGAAGGGACTGGCAAGAAGTGTTCAAAGTGATGGAAGGCAAGGACCTACAACCAAGATTACTCTATCCAGCAAAGCTATCATTTAGAATGGAAGGACAGATAAAGTGCTTCCCAGACAAGGTAAAGCTAAAGGAGTTCATCATCACCATGGCCTTACTATATGAAATATTAAAGGGACTTATTTAAGAAAAAGAAGATCAAAACTCTGAACAGTAAAACGACAACAAACACAACTATTCAACAAGTGAATCTAAAAAACCAAAACAAAACAAACTAAGCAAACAACTATAGAACAGAAACAGAATCACAGATATGGAGATCATATGGAAGGTTATCAGTGGGGAGGGGGGAAGGGGTACAATGGGGGGAAGGGTACAGGGATTAAGAAACATAATTGGTAGGTACAAAATAGAGAACGGGATGTTAAAACTAGTATAGGAAATGGAGAAGCCAAAGAACTTATATGCACAACCCATTGACATGAACTAAGGGGGAAGACTGCTGGACAGAAGGGGCATACCAGGCAGAAGAGGGCAGAGGGAAAAGTTGGGACAAATGTAATAGTGTAATCAATAAAATATACTTACAATAAAAAACAAACAACTTTACTTTATAATTTACTGAAAGCAAACAAGATTTTTTAAATAATTCAGCGTTAAACTCTCAAAGTCAAAGCCTCAGAAAAAAGAAAGTTTTGGTTCCTGGCCACTGACTCATTTCCTTAGAATAGATGATTCAATCTCCTGGCTTTAACATTGCTTTGCCTTCCCTTCCCCCTTCCAATTTTAATTCAGCACAAAGGGAAATAAATTGCTGATACTATAGACCTAGCTTTCCTGTGCTGCCACTTTATAATCTTTTAAATAAATTAAGTCTTTCTACAAGCTTTCATATGCTTTTGATATTCAAGTCCTATCATATAATTCAATTAACAGGTGATCAAACTCGAACACGCTGCATAATTTTTCTAAAAGTTATTGAAAAAGTTCAGTGATGTTTCATCCCACATCTTATAAATGAATAATCAAATTATCACTGGCACAAAGATGGTTTCATTGAAATGTGTATTTTTCTGCCACCCTGCACAAATGTTTGAAAATAAGTCTTGTTTTTCCATGATTTCCTTAAATATTTATATGTCTCAAATGTTGAGGTCCTTTTGAGTAAGTTCATGAGTTTACCTAGCGCAGAGCCCAGACCCACAAGAACAAACGAAGAGCGTTGAACGCGAATACACCAAAGGCACATCTACACACGCCCAGAACACACCCGGCTCCTCCTCTCCAAGTACAGGCAAGACGAGCTCTAGCCAGCCATAAAAGGCTCAGAAATCATGCGTACTGATGCTGCTGTTCAAAGAGCAACTTGTAAACCAAGAGGAATGCCTCTTCCTTCTCATCATCTATTACCCACTCCCTACCCCAAAGCCTTGCTGTTAGGGGCGAGTGGATACAGAGAGAAAACGTTTGGGGGTTAGTATTTAAAACTGCCAACCCTTCAACTCACTGGAGGGAAGTACCTTCCTCATACACCTCAAGTAAGCCCCTGGCCCTCAAAAATGCTACTTTGTCTCCAGGAGCACACACAAGCACCTGATAAACTGGTCCGATGACACGTATCTGTTGGGTCACAGCCACCGTGCCTGGCCAAATGCATGACAGAAAAAGATTTGCTGTTTAAATGGATTCGATGTTTAACTGGATTCCATGTTTAAAAAAATATATTGCAGTTCGTTAGGCCTCCTTCCTTCCTAAAGGCTACTGCTTTGGAGTCAACAAGGCGGATTTGAATATAGACTCTCCCATTTAATAGCTGCAGTATCATAGACAAAATACTTAAATTTTAGTGCATTAAATTTATCTGTAAAATGGAAAATAATACACCTATTTTGCTAGGCAGTTGTAAGGATTACATTTAAAAAGCCTGTAGCACATTGGCAGGAACACAATAATTATTCGATAATGGGTACTATTATTTAATTCTACATTACATTTTGTCATCCTGCAAATTTTATTTCCTTCTAACTTTTAAATCACTGTGAAAGAAAATACAGTTGAGCAATATGGGTTTGAAATCTGTGAGTCCTCTTATATGTGGATTTTTTTTAAACTTGAGAAAAATGCACAGTGCTGTAAATGTAGTTTCTCTTCCTTACGATTATCTTAATAACATGCTTTCTCTAACTTATTTTATTGGAAGAATACAGTATACAATACATATAAAATATGTGTTAATGAACAGCCTACTGTCAACAGTAGGCTGTGGGAAGTCAAAAGTTATACCCAGATTTTTAACTGAGGTGGGGGAGAGGGGAGTGCCAGTGCCCCTAAACTTGAATTGTTCAATGGTCAACTGTGATCTAAAATTCAGAACAGATACTGAAAGTATTAAAAGCTCAGTTTATAAATCTTAAAGGAATTTTCATAGGCATGTTAATCAGCATGATGCCCGCATAGTATAAATTCTTTTAAATTTCACTCCATAGCTATATGAGTGATAAGTATAAAGAAATTTTGAGTCTAGTCTCAGCTGTACCACTAACTGTTGGGATATACTGGACAAGTAATAGCCATCATGGCTTCCTATTTGCATTTGTGAAATAGGGATGCCACCATCGATATCTGTAATTATAGTGGGACTAGAATTTACTTGGGCATGGTCACTGTAGTCATTTCCAAGAGGAAAGCTCTAACTATGCAAACAAATAAATAAATAAAGCAACTTAAAAGAATTAACATTTTTCAAATAGATTCTTTTTTCACGTTCCCTTGCCTCCAGGAAACTGGTGATAGAGGGCACACGCTCCTTATTCCCCACTCCACCCTCAACAATCAATACCCACAATGGTTAATGTTTTCAAGATTGACCCTCTTATATTACAGTGTTTCTATAAACTTTCACTCTTAACATGTATTAACATTCAGTCATCTCCAGATGTTTGGAACACTTTTAATAGTAGCTTCTCTATTCCCTCCTGTCTCTTTCATTCTAAACTAGTTTCTGACCACTTCACTCAAATTTGCCTAAGGTCCCAATGACTTTCCAATGTCAGTTCTACAGATTTCATCTTGAACTTCAACCTTCTCAATCTCCTTGTAAGATAGGGTATCATTCTCTCCCATTCCTTCTCAATTTTTTCTGGTATCACCCTCTTCTTCTACCCTTAAACGCTGGTGTTCCCCAAAAACATGCTCCATCCTCTGCACTCTGTTCTTCTCCCAGGAAATCTTACTAACATCTACGGTTTTTAAATGAATTTGTAAGTTAACTCCTAAACCTCTATCTGTAAACTTAGTGTCTCCTGACCTATCTACTGCATATCTCCATGTAGATGTCCATGCCATAGGTGCCTAAACCTGCTGTCAAAACTAGGCACGTAATCTCCCTCCTCTCACTAAACTTGCTCTTTTCCTTCTAATTTACATCTTTATAAATATAACCTCATTAGCAGTCACTTATTCAGACTTTCCCCCTTGTTTCCATTCATTCTGTTGGCCAAAACTTGTTGATTCTTCTCCTAAAATAGGGCTTCCAAAACTATAGTCCTGGCCTGATCAGTGTGTCTCAATTGGTTGGGTGTTGTCCCGCAAAGCAAAAGGTCGCCAGTTCCATTCCGGTCAGGGCACACACCTAGGCTGTATTCAGGTACCAGTCCTGGAGTGTGCAGTAGGCACTGGATTGATGTCTGTCTCTCACATCAATGTTTCTCTCTTTCTTTATTCCTTCCCCTCTCCCTCTCTCTCTAAAAATAAGAAACAGTGAGAGAGAGAGAGAAAGGGAGAGAGGGAGGAAGGAAGGGAGAGAGGGAGGGAGAAAGGAGATGAAAGAGAGAAAGGAAAGAAAAGAAAAAAGAAAGAAAGGAAGGAAGTTAAAAAATACCATAGTCTTTGGTTCATAGAACAGAGATGGATACTTGTTTTAAGAAAACGGGGGCATCTCCATGATCAAATTAGTTGGAGAAATGTTGAGTCAAAGCAGGACTTCTAAGAACCTTCAATACAGGAGTGGGAAGAATTATGTTTACAGTTATGAGTACACAACACTATTTACTCTTATACTATTATTTATTAATTATTGTATTATTTGCCTTCTTTTTATTATTATTTTGTATCCTTACTTATGACTTATCTTGTAAGTAATGATGACTAGTAATTTAACCTATTTTTGCCCACCTCCGTATATTGCTAAAGTACCTTGTGAATCCCAAATACAAGTAAAATAAGAAGTATTAGCCAAATAGCTTCGAAGTCTTTCTTCCAAGGACTGTGATCAGTGTTCTACAGAACACACTTTGCAAAATGCCATTCAAATATTTCTCAAACATGTTCTCCCCTCTCCACCACCAAAGCTTTTGCTTCAATTAAAGAATTTTAAAATAGGTTTCCTACCCAAGATCTTTACTCAGTGTTTACACAATAGTGAGTAAGCTCCCTAAAATGTAAATTTCATGCAGTTTTGTGCTTAAAAATTCTACAAGGTTTTTCCAGTACCCAAATTACAAAATCAAAGTTCCTTTAAAAAACCAAAGGCACTTCATGATCCAGACTCCAACCGTCTTTCCATCTCCATCGCCCATCACCAGTTCACCCCAAGTTCCAGGCATAAGCTAGCTGTCAATTCCTGAGGGTATTATGTTAACACCTTCTGGGTTTTGCACATAGCTATTACGCTGCCTTGAATATCCACCTTTTGTTTATCTGAATAACTCCTACTCATGCCTTCGAAATCACCTCAGATGGACATCTTCAGAAGCCTTCCATTCTTCTGACTACCACCCATTCTCTGGGGCAACATCCATTATAGCATACCTTTGTAATTATCTGTGCATACATCTCTATTTTCCCACTAGACTGTGAACTTCTTGAAGATTATTTATTTCTGCTTCGAGGACCTAGTACAGTGCCTGGAACCTATTAAATAAATCCTTGATGAATAAATGAATTAACATATACATCATCTTTTAACCATTACATTATCTCTTTCTGAAAACTCATTTAAATGTATGAAGTATGTGTTCTATTCTTGAAACTTTAGTTAGGGCCTGGAACGTTTTAGGCTTTGTGGGTCATATGCTCTCTGTCATAAGTATTCAGCTCTGCTTTTGCTATGCAGAACAGCCATAGACAATACACAAATATTAGTAAATGACCATGAATAGGTTCCAATAAAACTTTACTCATAAAAGCAGGCAGTGGGCCAGAGTTGGCTTATAAACCATAGTTTGCCAATATCTCAATGGTTTTTTTAATTCTTTATTTTATTGATTATGCTATTACAGTTGTCCTATTTTCCCCCTTCACTCCCCTCCACCCTGCCCACCCCCTCCCACCCACATTCCCCCCTTTAGTTCATGTCCATGTGTCATAAGTTCTCTAGTGTCTACATATCCCATACTATTCCTACCCTCCCCCTGTCTATTTTCTCCCTACTGTCTATGCTACTTATTCTCTATATCTTTTCCCCCTCTCTCCTCCTCCCACTCCCCTGTTGCTAACCCTCCATTTGATGACTTTATTTTTTACTGTTCATGTTTTTAATCTTCTTTTTCTTAGGTAAGTCCCTTTAACATTTCATATAATAAGGGCTTGGTAATGATGAACTCCTTTAACCTGACTTTATCTGAGAAGCACTTTATCTGCCCTTCCATTCTAAATGAAAGCTTTGCTGGATAGAGCAATCTGGGATGTAGGTCCTTGCCTTTCATGATTTGGAATACTTCTTTCCAGCCCCTTCTTGCCTGTAATGTCTCTTTTGAGAAATCAGCTGACAGTCTGATGAGAACTCCTTTGTAGGTGACTGTCCTCT
Source organism: Tonatia bakeri (assembly GCA_004024845.1). Lineage (NCBI taxonomy): Eukaryota > Metazoa > Chordata > Mammalia > Chiroptera > Phyllostomidae > Tonatia > Tonatia bakeri. The sequence continues at coordinate 182,462 of PVIA01000440.1, read as the reverse complement.
TATCTCTTACTGCTTCTAGGACTCTCCTTCATTTTAATCTTGGCTAATGTAATTATGATGTGCCTTAGTGTGTTCCTCCTTGGGTCCAAGTTCTTTGGGACTCTCTGAGCTTCCTGGACTTCCTGGAAATCTATTTCCCTTGCCAGATTGGGGAAGTTCTCCTTTATTATCTGTTTAAATAAGTTCTCAATTTGTTACTCTTCCTCTTCCCCTTCTGGTACCCCTATAATTCAAATGTTGGAACATTTAAAGGTGTCCTGAAGGTCCCTAAGCCTCTCCTCATTTTTTTGAATTCTTGTTTCTTCATTCTTTTGTTTGGTTCCTTTCTTCCTTCTGGTCCACTCCATTGATTTGAGTCCCAGTTTTCTTCCCCTCACTATTGGTTCCCTGTGCATTTTCCTTCATTTCTCTTATCATAGCCTGCATTTGTTCATCTAATTTATGTCCAAAGTCAACCAATTCTGTGAGCATCCTGATCACCAGTGCTTTGAACTGTGCATCTGATAGGTCAGCTATCTCTTGGTCACTTAAAAAAATTGGCTCTGGGGCATTCAATTCTATTTGAGCCATCTTTTTTATTTTTTATTTTCCTTTGGTTTGATTGTGGCTGTCATGTAAGGGCAGCAGAGCCTTAGGTGTTCACGGGGCGGGACAGCCCAGTCTCTGGGTTGTGACCATGTATGTGGGGGCGGGGTTCGAGAGGGAACAATGGTGCCTGCTCCGCTCTCTCCAGGACCTCAGTCCCCCCTGCTGCCTCCCACAAGCAAACTGGGCCCCCCTGGTGCTGGCTCCCGGGTGGGTGGGCCTGTGCACTTTCTCGGACCCTGTGGGTCTCCCCGAGGAGCCTCCTGCGAGGCTGAGAGAGTCTCCCGGCCTCAGCCCCCACCGGTGTTTTCGGTGGGTGCTCTCAGGCTTTGTTTCCCGGCAGCGCTGCCCGTTTTTGCCCAGTCTGAGCGCGAACGTGTGGCTGCGGCCAGCCAGCCGCCCTGCGCCCCTCACTGGGTCCGCTAGTCGCCTCCCGCGCCCAGGGTCCGCCCCCGGTCCATCCGCTGCCGTCTGCGCCCTGCGTGCCGCGCCCGCCAGCCAGCGCTCCTTCCTGCCGGGACCCCGGACCCCTCTCCGCAGGCCTCCGACTCCACCCTCCTTACCGGTCTGGATGTGCTGGAGTCCGACTTCCATTCAGTTCATTTCTCTCCGTTCTGGATGGTTTTTGTTTCTCAATTTTTGTGGTCCTTAGTTTTGGTTGCGAGAGGAGGCACAATGCAACTGCCTATGCCTCCATCTTGGCCTTGGACTCCCAATATCTCAATGATTTTAACTGGTACCCTCTAGTGCAGTTACTGAAATTATAGGTACGGTATTAGGGAGAAATAACCACCCTCTAAAAGTGAACTGTGCAATATGATTGTCGGTAACCATGTGTGGCTATTGAGCACTGGAATGTAGCTATTCCAAACTGAGATATGTTTTAAGTATAAAAAATACACTTTTGGATTGTGAAGACTTTGTATGAAATAAAGAATGTAAAATATCTCAATAATTATTGTATACTGGTGATGTTAAAATTATAATTTGATATATTGGGTTAAATAAAACATTATTAAATTGATTTGACCTGTTTCTTTTTACTTTTTCTTTTAAAGACTTTAATTTTTTAGAGAGAGGGAAAAGGAGGGAGAAAGAGAGGAAGAGAACCATCAATGTGTGGTTGCCTACCATGTGGCCCCCACGAGGGACCCAGCCTGCAACCCAGGCACGTGCCATGACTGGGAATCGAATGGATAATCCTTTGTTCGCAGCCTGCACTCAATCCACTGAGCTATATCAGCCGGAGCTCTTTTCACTTTTACAAATGTGACTACTAAAATATTTAAAATTATGTAGGTGGCTTGCATTATATTTATACTGGACAGCACTGCTCTAGGACAGAACAGTTATAGAAAAGAATATCCCTCAAGATTGCAAATGAGATACTTTACCCAATTACCAAAGTGTCTCTATTCAAATCTGCATTGTTTCCTGTTTTCTTTCTATCAGTGGTGCTATGATTAAGAATAAAGAATCAAAACCTTCAATACCTTCTCCTTCCACTAGTAACATACGTTGACCAATAAATTTTACCTCACTTCTTTCTCATTTTCTCTATGCCTTACTTGGTCCTCATTTTCTCACCTAAATTATTAACAGTCTCTTGAAAGGAATTCTTTCTTTAAATCTCTATCCATGACTCTGATACCCATGACTCTACACAAAACTACTAGATTTATATTCCTAAACATTGTGACTCTCTCCAGCCACAAAAATATTTTAAATTTTTGGCGACTCTTATTATACACAAAATATCCAAACTACTTGGCCTAGCTCTTGGGACCTTCTAAAAATCTCATTTTCAACTTCCATTTTGAACCTTACTCCCTCTCCTACCACTCAAGTCAAACATAAGATTGCAGATAAAATATAGGCCACCCTGTATTTTAAATCTGAATTTCAGATAAATAATGATTTTTAGTATGTAATTTTAGTATACTACTTGGAATATATTGTATTCAAAATACTGTTATATGAAATTGAAATTTAACTGGGGGCCCTATATATTTATTTGCTTAAAAAGGCAACTTTGATCTGATGTCTTTTTTTTTTTTTTAAGAGAGTTGAAGAGAGAGAGGGAGAGAAACTTTGATGTGCGAGTGATATATAGATCAATTGCTTCTCCCATGTCCCTAACCCAGGACCTAGCCCACAAACGCTGGCATGTGCCCTGAGCAGGAATCAAATCAGTGACATTTCGGTTCACAGGCCTGGTGCTCAATCCACTGAACCACACCAGCCAGAGCTGATAAGTCTATTTTTTATCTCCCAAAATACAATAAATAGATCACTACCCTTATGCCTTTGCTCATACATTTTAAATGAGATAATGGATGTAATGCACTTAGAACAGTGCCTAGCACACAATAAGCATGCAGTAAATATTAAAACCATAATTCCTCTGACTTTGTGAGCCCAACTCAATTCTCACTGGCCTGGACTAGCCCACTTCAGCCCACAATATATCTCCTTTCTCTATGTAGTATTTGAAAAGAATACTTGATACTTTGAGCATTTCAAGCATATGCCTTACCTAGCCTTAAATTTCTACTGCATATACAAATTACTGACAAATAGGATTTTTAGGTGAGGCACTTTTGCTTTGTACCAATATTATCAACTTTTACTTATTAAGTCCCAGCTGAAACTCCCAAGTACATGATTAGAGTACTCTAGCTTACCCTAGACTCTAGGCCAGAGGTGTCAAACTCATTTTCACCAGGGGCCACATCAGCCTCACAGTTGCCTTCAAGGGCCGAATGTAATTTTAGGACTGTATAAATGTAACTGCTCCTTAACAGTTAAGCGAGAGCTTGGTGCTGCCGTTGAGTAGAAACAAGGTGCTGGGATGGATAAAACAAGGTGGAGGGCCAGACTCGGCCCGAGGGCCTTGTGTTTGCCACCTGTGCTCTAGGCTCTTGCTGACAGGGGGATATAGTGTTCTTCTTAGTAAACCTCACTTAGAAAAACGAAGCTGTAATGGGATCTTAAAAGCAAGAAATTTACTTATTAAATAGTATGGAAATGTCTATAGTTATGATTTATCAGGTAGAGATGCAATATAAATTGTGCACTCTAAATTTTCTAAAACTTTTTTTTTCTGTTCAGCCATTTCATGTAAGTAAAACTTTTCTTACACCAAAAGGAGCATATCCAGGGTCCGGCACAAATCACGCCCATTTTTTATTACAAAATCTTTTATTATAAAATCATAAGCATGTATTTCTGTAACATAACAATATCACACTCAAGCACACCATATGACATTTTAGGTGAAATATTCAAGTTAAAACTATAAATTATTACACCCATATTATTACCCTACCAACCACACTCAAGCAGGCCTTACTTCTGCCGGACCCTGTATATAAATAATCATGCAAATAATCAGATCAATGAGAACTTTTCCTATTTTTCACAATGATCTCTAAAATTCACAATCTATTGAGTAGTCACATGATTTTTACAGGAAAAAAAAATTCTCAAGCCAAATCTAAAACCATGTTTTCCATTATACAGATGATTTAAATCATGGGACTCAAAAAATCTGTTAATGATCAAATAAGAAAATTACATTACTGAAAGTAAGCTTTTTATAAGCACACACACATACACACAAAGTACATTAATAACCACTTGTTCACCTCAATCACACTTAATGGTATAGTACAGACTACCTGAGTTCAAAGTCTGGCTCTGCTGCTTATTAACATATACCTTTCCTGAGGCTTTTTCTGGACTATAAAATGGGAGCCCTTTCCCCAAAGTCATGAGGATTAAGAGAATATGCATGAAATTCTTAGAACAATAAACTGGTATATGGCAAATGATTAAAAAATGCTCTTATTATTCTTAGAATATTTCCCGATTAGATCTCTTTAGGTCTAGACCCAACCTAGGACTTACTCATAAGCACTAACTTTTAGAAATAAAAAGACAGAGAAAGCACTTTGGTTTGCCACCTTAGGACAAACTTCAAAGATTCAAACCCCTGCTTTTGTAACTCCCATAACAAACATGTTTTTTCTCCTCTCATATGCTCTCATCTTCTTAGGCCAGTCCATTCAGGTGTAATGGGAAACAGCTTTTATAGTCATGAATAACCAGATTCACACAGGTCTTTCTGTGAACTACAAGTGTTTTTATTTTCTAAAGCCCATTTGTAAATGTCCTCTACAAAACATTTTCATAAGTCCTGCTAAAGTATTTGTTTAGTTTCTCTTTTAAGAATTATGTATTCCCATACCCTACTATGTAAGTAGCATATAACTCTAGGGAAGAAATAATTCATGTGTAAATTATTTCTCCTAGTTTATATTGGTTACAGGAATAATACCAGAAGAAACCAAATGTCATGTCACACGTTAGTTTCCAAGTCAATAAAACACTTCCTCTTATAAAGTTTCATAATATCAAATATTGGACTCAGGACTTGATTACAGTAACACCAACTGAATAAAAGCCACAGTTCAATATCTGAACTTACTCCAAACTAATCTAGGTTGTCTGGAAGCACTTGAACAGAGAAGCACATTTCACTTATACCCAAAGACCAGCAAAACTACCAAAAAATAAGGACACTATTTTTAATAAAATAATTCATAAAATTTTAGAGATGTTAAAATTGAAAATGAAAAACTACTGATTCCATATATTTAAACTAATTTAGGGAAAAAGAAAATCTCAGTTGGACTACTCAGTAACATCTGAAGGATCCCTAAATGTTTAAATGTAGTAAATTATACTTGCCACTGAATCCTAAAGTTTGTATTAGACTCATTCATTTAACAAGTCTTTTACTTTGAATTGTTAGATGTCCTAAATGTTAGTATTTTTTAAAAATTGGGCTTTAGAACTGGGGTCAATAAACGTTTTTCATAAAGAGCCACATAATAAATATTTTAGGCTTTTCAGGCTAAATACGGTCTCTACTGCATATTCACACTTGTTTTGGACAGCTATGGGGGAACTCAGGGGCAGAGGGATTAAGCAAAGAGGAAAAAAGACTCATGGACATGGACAACAGCGTGGTGACTGTGGGGGTGGGGTGGGGGGGTATAAGGAGAATACATGGTAATGGGAAAAATACAAAAAAAAAGAAAAAGAAAATGATAATGTCTTAAAGTTTCAAAAAAACTAAAGAAAAACAGGCTGCAGTCAGATTTGTCCTTGGCCATGGTTTCCCCACCCCTGCTTTATATTATATATATTATCTTCTTGTTACTATGTCGATTCCTCTGATATTAATTTTTCTCACTTCAAATATTTGTTCAAATGTCACCTTCCCAATGAGGCCTTCTCTGGACACATCCTTGCCTGTCCCCATATATATATAGAACATAGTATATAATACATAGTATATCACCTAACATTTTTATTTATCATCTGATCTTTGTCCCCAAACCCCAACCCTGACCACCACCACCAAGGTAAGTTCTATGAAGGCAGGTATTTTTTCACTGATGCATCTCAAGTATATCAGCAGGTGCTGAATAAATTTACACTCACATTTATAAAACAAATACTATGGAGGAAATATATAGTATCCTAATGAAATAATTTAACAAAATGAAAAGGTATTAGAGAACAAGACTGACAAATACTTTCATTTTTAAATTGCTTCTAGCCATAAAACATTTTAAAGGGAAAAAAGGTCAAAATAAAAGCATTTTCTTACTGTCTCACAATATGAAGTATTCTCTTATTATTCATTCCCTGGAGGTTCACCATTACTTTAGCTTATTTAATAACAAATTTCAATTGTCATTCCTCAGCCTCTCCACAGACCTGTTCGGCCTCTTTGATCTCTCTGGTCTGTAGCCCCTACCCACTCACCTCACTAATCCAGTCTGGCAACTGGGACGTTCAGCAAATCAGGGAAAAGTTACTTTGTCTCATCTATGGCTCCATCTCCCAGTATACCCTTTTAATGTACTTCCTAATATTGTAATCTTTCATACTTCGTCCTTACCATTTAAAATAAAGCAAAAAGCTGTTACTATGTAATGTTATACTCCAAACACATTATTCTCAGTGATTAGTCAGGCTTAAAAGTTATTTTTTATTGCTATATGTGGTTTTACAATTTTCACCTATTAAAAAAAAACAAGATTTGCCTTACCATCACTGATATATACTTGGCAAGGTACTGAGGAATTTAGTAAGCACCATCACCATTCAGATTATGGCTACTATATTTCTAAATTTATATTAAAACATAACCTACTAAACAGTAAAATAGTTCCTACTGCTATCACCGATAAATTGATACTTGATAGCCATTAGTAAATCACAATACTAAATATGTTAACAACAATAACGTGGGGGTCTAAATCACACTAGAGATCACACACAGTAAAACATTCTAAAATCAAAGTACAGTAAGTGCCAGCACAAGAGGGAATGCTTACTGCAAAGAAAATGTTTTAAGGACCCTTTTATCGAAGTTACTCTTCATCTACTATTTCCTTCCTAAATGGCTAGTTCTGTCTTTCTCATCAGATGAGCAACAAAGTCCAACTTTAAAACCCAAGTCAGACGTTCAAGGTTAAGATGACCTGGCAGGCCAATTCTTTAGAGACACACTTCTGTACTCCTAAATACGCTAAGATTGTAATTTTGAAAAAAATTGAATAGAAACTGCTAGAGAACTTATTTTCTAAAAATTATTTTCAACTGTTTTTGTGTCCTAAATTATCATAAAATCAGGTAAGTTTGGTGGAGCTAAACCAGGGAAAAACCTCCTGATCGAGCTAGCATTACAAGAACAAAATTCTCCTTTTTTGTTTTTAAAAAAGTTAGGTGACTACCACATTAAGTCACTTTATACCATATGTCCCTGGAGAATAACATGGCCCAACACACCACATGTCCCACTTAATCTAGTTCAAAGGAGCAACATAACGTGAGAAACTGCACTGTGTAATTCCTTTATTTTCTGCATATCAGTGCTTTACCAACACTACAACCATTAAGAACACAATTCCAGGTACTGTACTTGTTAGTTTGGGGCAGTCTACAGACCCATTTACTTATATTAGACAAGATTAACCTCATTCGAAACGTACTGCAGTTTATAAATTCACATAAATACAGAAATTGATGGAATTAAACAAAAACTTCAGGATCTCATTTTTAAAATTTTTAGAGTGTAACTTTCTCTGCAGGCTATAATTTCCTGCCCCATGATTAGCAACAGTTATGGTTCAATTTAACTACATCAATTATCGGCCTTTTATATCCTTAAAAAAATGTAAGTGAAAATTACAATTTCTTACCAAAAGGTTTAGGATTTTCCAAATTTCAAATATATTTCCCCCCTCCACCCGCTTGTTATTAAACATTTTAAACTAAAAATAACCACATCTCACCTGCAACATTCAACAGCAATCACTTGATGTATAAAATTTTAACTATGCCCCATTATTTTAAGACACAAAAAATGGCTGCCTATCACTCTAACTCTCATAAGTTAGAAATACTACATTTAGAATTAACACGAGGGTTTCAAGTTTCCTCCAGTTTAGGCATTTATACCTTTGTGCTTGTCTTGTTTCAGGATGTTATTATAGTATTGATATTTGTATTACCGATGTATGTACCTTAATGTAATAATTTGAAACATTAAGAATTAAATTTATGGTAGAGCCTTGGGAATCTTAAAAGCAACTAAAATGTTCTTAGATGTGTCTGCCAGCTTCATTTCTAGAGATACTTCCACTAAAGTGAAACTAAGAATTTTATACTTTTGTTGCATTTTTAATTCAAAAATCTTTCCGTACCATCAGGAGTCTGCAGCATAGCACCTTAGCTCATCTGCTTTAAGTAAAATGTTTTGTCAAGAGTTTTAATAGTTAATTTCTTATAGCCTTTGCTTTTCATACATCTTTGGTAAAAGCTCCATCATACAATATGGCCAAAGCACGAAGGACCAATACTGTCCAACTATGTACCATGATATCCCGCTCAATTTGTTTTCAAACACCCTCATAAAACCCATAGTTTTTCCTGTAAACTGACTTTGCAGTCTACATTTCTGAAACTCCCTAACTTTAATTCCTTGAGGATCTCTAAACTTAATCCTTAAGGCCATTTAACAACCACATGCCGCTTCACAATTCTGTGCCAGGCATTAGTATTTGGTTCAAAGTGTTGTCATCGTGGTCTCAAAATCTAGTTACTGGTCCTAACCAGCTGAGCAAGTAATGTCGGTAGGATCTAGATAACACCAAGCGAGCACACTGCTCACCCTTGAAGAAAAGTAAGTTTACATTCATTGTCATCTGTAGGTTCTTTCTCTTCACCCTACTTCCCCTTTAATTGTCATTCCTCCTGTCTACACGTCATTCATTCATCACATTTCCTTCCTTAAAGGAGATGGTGTATTACTGAACCAACAGGATATCTGACTTACTATTTGGATGAGTTAACCCTACAAACAGTACTAAGTATCTTTTTTTATAAAACATCTTTTCCAGTGTTCTTATTAATGGAGGTGTGGATCACTCATCTATAAAAGACTCATTTTCAATCAGTTGCTGTAATGTAAAAACAGGAATGTATATTCTTCCAACTAGGTAAAAGGTGCATACAATTTGAATTGTTAAATGCTTTGTTAATGAACAAAGTAAACACCCTAGTAATTTTAAAACTATTGATCTTAGACATTTGAAACATGGTAAAAGTATATATTCCAGTTTTGCCCAAAAATCACTTAAAATATCTACAAATATTTTAACTGTGTGCGGATAAACCATTATTGCTCCATTTTTGGGAAAGACTTTTTTTAAAGTTAAAAAAGGCAAAACACAGCAAAGCTGTCAACTTTGCAGTGAAAAAAAATCTGTTCTTGGCAGGTTACAATTTCATATTTTTTACATGGTGTAAGTCAGCTATGTAATGGGGAACTTGAGATTTGTCCCTACTCATGCATGATGTATGTTTCAGAACTTAATAGCTGGCATTTCAAAGAACTTATATTACCTTTTTAACATACTGATGTGCAATCGGAACATATTACAATGATATTACTCATTATTTGCCACTGTGGGCTAAGTTTACTATACTGGTCTTAGATATTAAAGGTCACATTTGAAATCACTAAGTAAAGAACTCATAAGGGAGGGGAAAAGGCCTTAAATATAAAACACAAACGGCAGTTTGATTAAGCAATAATTTTCAGTTTACTAGATGAAACAGACTTGCAACACAGTCTGCATGAATGCAAAATAAGCCATCTACAGCAAGTGATAAGGAAACTGGGCAAAAAGGAAAAAAAGCATACATTGGGGGGAAAAAAGATTCTCCTGAAATAAAAAAATCATACCATTATTATATAGGACTTTACCAAGAACTGCTATATTTTCCCCATCCCATTTGCTGGAAATTAACAAAAGCATCTAGCACTTTGTGTTCATGTCAAATGTCAGATCAGACCATCCTAACGCAAAGCGAAAAAGAAATAAAGAAAAAGAAACGAAAAGGAAACCCCCTAACCCTCCCCAATTGTAGAACAGTAACTCCAGAGTTCAAATTCAAAAGAGAGTGGCAACTGAGAGAGGTGATGGTGGCGATAATCCTATGAATGGGTTTCTGATTCCTCTCCTTCCGGGGGACGGCGGAGAACGCTCATTAGGACTTGTAGTTAGAGGTCAACCATGTGAGCCCCTCATAGAGTCCGTCCCCCGAGGTGGCACAGGAGGGCTGCACATACCAGTTCCTGTCCCGGATCCGGGTCAGGCCCAGTTTCTCCTGGATCTCGTGGGGCTTCATGGCGTCGGGCAGGTCCTGCTTGTTGGCGAAGATGAGGATTATGGCGTCCCTCATCTCCCGGTCATTGATAATGCGGTGCAGCTCCTGGCGGGCCTCGTCGATGCGGTCGCGGTCGGCGCAGTCCACCACGAAGATCAGGCCCTGGGTCCCGGTGTAGTAATGCCGCCAGAGCGGCCGGATCTTGTCCTGGCCGCCCACATCCCACACGTTGAACTTGACGTTTTTGTAAGTCACCGTCTCCACGTTGAAACCCACGGTGGGGATGGTGGTCACCGACTGGCCCAGCTTCAACTTGTACAGGATGGTCGTCTTGCCGGCCGCGTCCAGGCCCAGCATGAGGATCCGCATCTCCTTGTTCCCGAAGATCTTGGACAGCACCTTCCCCATAGCGTCGGAGGATCCGGGGCCGGGGGCATTCAGGGGTCCCGAGTCCCTCGGCCAACCACGCCGCCGCCGCCGCGAAACCGAAACGGGGCCTCCCCGCCGCGAGGGCGCCCGTGCGGCCGCGCGGGAGCCGCCTCCTCGAGGCAGAGGCCGGGCCCGCCGCTCACGCGGGCATCACCGGCCGCACGACTTAGTGCCTCCGGTCGCCGCGGCCGCCGGGCCCGAGTCCGCGCCGGGAGCCGCCGCCCTGCTGCGGCGCGGCCGGCCGGAACTGCCCTTCCCCCCGCAGGCGCCGCGCGAGCGCCGCCGCGGTGGCCGCGCCTCGGCCCTCTCCTCTCGACGCCGCGGAGGACTGCGGCCCTCCGGCCCGCCCGCCGCTCCGCGAGCACCGGGCTCACCACCGACCCAGGCCACCCGAGAGGCGGCGAGGCTCCGGCGTACCGTCAGGTCATGGGTCCTCGCGGGACTCGGTGCGCTGCCTGCAGAGACACAGAGAAGGAAGAGAGTTACCGCCGGGGCTCCAGAGGGGAGCGGCGGACGGGGGGGCCCGCCGTCCCAGCTCGGCCCGGGAGGTTACCTCCAGCCGCCGCCCCGCGCGCGGGCTCCCAGCCGCCACCTCCTCCTCCCAGCTCTGCCGCCGCAGCCGCCGGAAAAGGCGCCGAGGAAACCGCCTCACTTCCCCTCCCCACCACGCACGCGCAGCGCGGGCCGACCGTTCGGGCCCGAGCGACCTCTGGAAGGAGAGAGGTCCGCGCGCCGGCGTCACGGGCGCCGCGCGCAGAGGGGCGGGGCTACGGCGGCTCGGAGGGCCGGCAGGTGCGGCCCGCCCCAGATGCGCGTTCTCGGGTTCCGGCCCCTGTGCATCCGTCGGTACTCTGGCGTCTCCCCTCGCTCTGCTTTTCCCTCCCCCAGGACCCCACTCCAACTCCAGGAGCAAGGACACTGGGGAGCTGCACAGGGCGGGGCCCGCGGGCGGCCCGCTCCCCTGACCGACGCCTCCCCCACGCTGCTCCCAGACCTCGTGGCCCGCCAGACCCTCCTTCGTGCTCCCTCGGCCTGTCACTGAAACCCTCTCTGCTGTTCTTCCCTTTCCACCGACCCGCCCTCGGCTCCCTTTATTCCTCGTGCCCTGCGCGTTTCCTGGAAGACACGTGGGAGACAGCTGTTTCTCGTGGAATCTGCCAGCCAGTGAGTGCGGGGTTTTCACCAGCTTGGGTGTTCTCCGAAGCCCTTCTGAGTGTTTGCGCCCCGTCTTTACACATCCCGTCGGAACCAGTCCGTATTTCTTAAACATCACAGTATTAGCAAGGGTTCCTGTCCTTGCCGCATTGTCAACTTTCTAAGCGTGGTAACTTCTCATATTTAAACATGTCCTTTTAGTGTGTTAGTAGTAGCTTCTCACTGACCACCCGTACTTAACTTTAAGACGCCTAGATGATACGATGTTAGCATATCACTTAGAATCAAAAGGATTTAGGGAACTACTTCTGTGGCCTAAATCTAGGTATTTAACCTTTCTAAGTTCGTTATCTCGTGTGTAAACAGTAATAGTGGCCTTGCTCTCCGCACCCCATTTGAGGTTTAAATAATATATCAGTTGTCCTAATATTAGGGAAGACTTTAGGGAACCATTTTGTATCAAATGGCTAGTGATAAAGGTAGCTTAAAGTTAAAACGAGGCGAAAGCTTTACATAAATGAACCAGAGGGAGGAGAAACAGGATTTTTTTTTTAAGGAACATGGTATAACAGCATGTGGTAGCAGACTTTTTATTTCCTAATTTAAAAATTTTGATAATAGGTTAAATGATAACCCTAGAACTTCATGCCTGAAATAAACTTAAGTTGTTAATATTTGGACAATGATCTAATTTACTTTTCGTCTGCCTTAATACACACTTAATTCCCCAAGAGACCCACGAGATAGGCAGCATTAAAATGGTTCCTTTACACTGGAGGAAACTGGGCTTTCCAAGAGATTTCAAGGCCTCCCAGCACCTTAAGAGGAGGAGCCAGGATTCGCACCCAGAGAACCTGTTTCAAAGGCCTTGTGCTGTCTAGCCCAAGCCACACAACCATACTTCCTTAGGGGAAAGGCCCCCGGCACAGAGACTCACTTTTCCGCCTTCTCTGTGTGGACGACCCTCCTGGGTGGCCGCCCTGGTGAGTCTCCTCTCAGCGGAGGCAGAACAGGAAGAAGAAAGCCCGCCTTTCCCCAGGGTCCCGGCATCCAGACGGGTCAAACAGACTGCTTGAAGAGGCTGGCCACGTTGGGGAAGGACAGATTACCTGAGTCTCTGTCGCCCCCTGCTGTCCAAAGGAGAACTTCACATGCTCACAGCCCTGGGGAGCATCTCAAGCCCACTGCAGGCTGGAAAAGGGTGTCAGGAGCAGTGCTTCCAAGGCATTCATGAAGTAGGACCAGGTTGTCGTTTTTTGGTTTTTGGTTTTTTTTTTTAACTTGCTGGTAACTTTTTGTAAAATGCAATAAAAGTGAATTACTTAAAAAAATGCTGCTTGAATGATGTAACGACGTCAAATTGCTATAAAAGTTTCTAAATGCTTACTCTCAAATTCTCAAGTACGTCCTGTTCTTGTGTTCCTGTGGACAGGTAACAATAGTTCCTGAGACAGCAGGGGTCTAGGTGAGACAAGATAGTAAGAAGTAGGAAAATTCTTGGGCAAGTGAAATGGGGGAACCAAGATAAGAAAATTAAACAAGGCCAGTTTGAGCAACTTACCACCAGCTAATGAGTTGCAAGACCTTAGGAGTTTCCTCCTCCTAGATTCCCACATTCCCCCTGTATAAACTTGCTTCAGAAAGCTCAAGGGAAGGTGGATGTTAAGGTTTTTAACTGCCACCTTCTCAGATTGCTGGCCTCTGATATTAATAAAAGCACAATTAGGCCCTGGCTGGTGTGGCTCAGTGGATTGAGTGCCAGCTTGTGAACCAAAAGTTTGCAGGTTCGATTCCAAGTTGGAGCACGTGCCTGGGTTGGAGGCCAGATCCCCATTTAAGGGCATGTGAGAGGCAACCAATGATGTGCCTCTCTCCACTTACGGTGACAGGCAGCACAATCCCCGGACTTGGTTGCCCTCTGGTTTCATGGGGACTGCATTTGGAGTAGAACTGGTCAAATGGCCACTGCTGGTACAAGGTCAAATTCCCTGGGGCACTGCCTTAGCAGGGGCAAGGACACCTGTAGCAATCTGAGGCTTGGGTCCTGCTGCTGTCTTGGAGTGCAGATCTGGACCTGCAGCTGGAGCAGAGGGGTAACTTAGGCCTGAGAGAGTCCCAGGGACAGTGCCCAGAAGCCAAGTCCCAGGCTCTGCACTTCTTGTCTGTGAGACACCAACAGGAAAGCTGAGGCTGTCCAAGCCAAGGAGGCCTCTAAAAATATAACTTCTCTCCCTGACAAGCTGGAAGGTGGGAGGTTATAACCTGAAGTGAGGGCAACAATGGTGGTTGCACTGGGTTTAATTCCAAAACTGTACAGTCACTTCACCTTACCGCTCTGAGCTTCCTCTTCCACGAGTGTAAAAAAAGGAGAGAGCTGGGTGCACGCTGAGTTCCTTGTAAATCTAACATGCTCTGCTTGTCCTGGAAGATTGTTGCCTGCCCTCAGGGGAAGGCAGCAAGGCTAATGCATCTCCAATAGGACAAACCAGACTGAACTCAATGGAAATGTGCATTAACTGTGCATTGCAGGATGCTCCCAGGGCTTATTCAGGGATGAGCAGGATCCAGCACTAGAGACACCAGAAAAGGAAGAAGCAATTACATTATCCATTTGAGTCAATTGAATCTTAAGATTGGCCATCAAGCCTGGGCAGTTTTTCAGCAGCTGAGGCAGAGAAGTGAGTGCCGTAAGTCACAGAGCACTTGTTATAAAGGAGGCATGGCTGTGAATTCCCCAGAGGATACAAACTTTCTCCTGGCCCTAAATTTAAAACAATTTTTCACATGTGACCTTATTTAGGGGACAGGAAGAAGGTAGCAGCCTCCACAAGTTTTATGACAAAAGCAGAAGTGGTTTTCGTGTGACTGTTTTCTTCCAGAAACCTTGGAGGAAAGCCAATGACACACCAAATAGCATTGCAGCTCAGTAACTGTCTTCTGAGTTTTTAGACAACCAATGAACGTGAGCATATTAAGAGGAAAAGTCAAACTTGCTAAGTAAATTCCACAGGAGGCAAGGCCATATTAAAGTGCACTTGCTTTCCTCTTAGCTGGGTCACTGATAGACATACAAACCTGCCTTTCCCTGGGCCAACAGCAAACATCCTTGTCTGCCTGACTCCCACGTGCTGGCCTAGGGGCACGCTGGTATGATGAGACAGATTTAGCCATTCCTATGATTAGCCACTGTTGGGCAGCACTGAGCCAGCAACTGGAAAGCAAACTTTCAAAAATTCCCTTCATAAGCAAAGCCATCCAGCTTGCATGCAATTCTACCAATCTGCTAATTCTACTAATCTTGAAAATCCAACAGTCAGCTGTTTTCATAAATATTTAAAGGGTGTAAAAATAAAACAGCAGTTTCAATAGTAGGAATTCTCAGATTCTCTTAATATTTTAAGTGTCAATCCATTCTGTGAGAGATAGCAAAGAAATGATAACATTGTTTAAAACACAAACTGCTGTTTTACATATACCATTTCATTTAATCTTACAAGAACTCCATAAGGTATTGTCATTATCCCCACCATGCATATAAAGAAACAGGTAACTTGCCTACTCAAGTGCCGCATCCAAGGTCACACAGCCGTATAGTGGCAATTTGGGATTTGAATCAACACAGGTAGTCTGACACAGAGCACTTGACCCTGTATGCCAAAAGACCGGTGGGATCTCACAGCTGGAAGAGTCTCTAAGAGTCCACACTGCTTCCTAAGCAGATACTGTCTTCCCCATTCCAGCTCAGCCCAATGCCAAAGATTTTCTTATTTCGAGCTAAAACTGTCTCAAAATTGGCCAGAGTTGTTCTCTCCAAAGCTTCTTGGAATGAGTTTCTTTTCCATATTAAAGCCTCACCAATTTTTGAAAAATTAAAAATAGTGCTAATTATTGCTCCCCATCCCTCAAACAGACCTGTGGCAGGAATGGGGTCATTATTCTCAATTTACAAATATGTCCTATCCCATTCCTGCTGGTTAATGAAAGTGCTAGAATCTCCCGACATAGAAGTTTCACAACAGATCAGTTGCCTTAATCCACCAGCCAGCATCTGAAACCATGATGCCATTACTAAATCATACTTAAAAGCTATTAAAAGTAATGCATGGTCATGGTTTTTAAAAATTCAGGCGATATGGAAAAGGATAAGTTGAAATGAAAAAAACCTCTCCCATCCTTTCTAATGCCTCTCCAGAGGTAGTCACTGTTGTTACATTTTAATCCTTCCAGAGCTTTTCTTTAAATATATAAATATGTGCATTTGAATCCTTTAGGGTGTGGTGTATACTGGTCTGAAACTTGCCTTTTTCTCTTAACAAGTTATCCTGGATATCTTTTAGTAGCAGCATTCCTGTTAATGGCTACATGGAAGCCTCCTCTCGTGCACTTTTTTCCTCTTACAAACAATGCTTAAAAAAAATAATGCTTCAGCGAAATTGTACGTATGTTTTTTAATGGATTTCTGTAAGTGAAATTCCTGGGTGGAAAGTAAGGGAACAGTGCATTCTGAGAGACAGAGCCCTTTTACACTCCTTTACAAGTTGTAGTAATTTGCACTCACAGCAACAGTCCATTTTCCAAGTGTCGTCAGCATGGCTTATCATCCAACTGTTAAATCTTTCTCCAATATTTGAAGACAGTTATTAATTCAGCCATTTGGTGTTAGGTATGCATCTTCTACTTGTCAGGCACATAATTATTTTGAATTCTTCCATTTTAATTAGTGTTTATCTTTTCCAAAAAGTGGTTTTAAAATTTCACACGTGGGTGCATTCTGCCTCTTGGAAGCAGCCCTGTGCCTTCCCCTTACTCCCCTTCTCACCTGCATCCACGTTCCGTTACCTTTGCCTTGTCTCTCCTAAACTCCAAGGGCCCTTCTTCTGCCTTTGTAACTTGTTTCCTGAGCCATGCACAGCTCAGCTGGCTCAATTCTACTACTTCTATAATTTTCTTTCTTTTTTAAAACTGTTTATTTATTTTTAGAGAGAGGAAGGGAAAGAGACAAACATCAGTGCGTGGTTGCTTCTCACCTGCCCCATTACTGCAGACCTGGCCCACAACCCAGGCAAGTGCCCTGACTGGGAATCGAATTGGCGACCCTTTGGTTTGCAGGCCAGCACTCAGTCCACTGAGCCACACCAGCCAGGGCTACCCCTGTAATTTTCTAAATAAACTTTCTCTTGTTATTTAAAAAATAATAATAAAATTTCACATGTGGTTCTCTATCATTTTTAATTGAGAAGTACAAAACAAAAAAGTAAAACAGTTAACAGAAGCTTCAGATTTTTTTAACACTTTTTTCGTTGTACAACACATTCGGTGACAATTAGGATTTTTAAAAAGTTGTGCTTAGCTCTGATTGACGTGGCTCAGCTGGTTGGGCATCTTCTCACATAGCAAAAGGTCACTGGTTGATTCCCAGTCAGGGCACATAACTGGGTCAGGGCATCCGTGAGAAGCAACCAATCGACGTTAAGAGTCTCCCACACAGTTATTTCTCTCCTCTTTCTCCCTGCATTCCCCTCTCTAAAAATAAATAAAATTTTAAAAAAGTTGTTTTTACATCATTTGTCAGTGGGCACAGTCTTTTCCTAAAATTCTTGAACATGAGAGGGATTAGAGAGCCTTTCCACCCAATTCTGGCTTCCTGCTGATGCAGAATCATTAAAAGGGTGAGTCAGCCAGCTAGCCATGGAACTAAGTATGCTTTCAGTGGCCACAGGATAATTTTAACAATGAAACTGTTTAGACAGCGTAGCAAGTGTGCTTGGTAAACAATCAGAAGTGTGAAACCAAAGCTGCTGGTTGTGAAGGTTGGCAATAGTGATTTTGAGGAATCCAAGATTTATGCCTGCTGGGCCTGGGATTCCTGAGAACCAGGGCTGGCGGCTGTGCTCCTGGGACCTTAGAAAGAAGGGAAATACCATCACATGCCTCAAGCATTGATGAGCATGCTTACTGTTCATTCCCCAATATGAAGTACATCTTATTTACAGTTCACAGAGAGCAAAACAAGCATCAGAAGCTAAAAGATGGATGTAACTAGTTTTATTACATATAAAAATGAATACAAGGTCAGCATGTGTGTGTGTGTGTGTTTAGGTCTTCTAATTTGATTAGATCATTCTTTTGAAAGGGTTTTTTTAGCTGTTGTTTTTACTATATTAAAAGATTTGTCTTAAAAAACCAACAACCCATTAGAGGCCATGTTAATGCTTGTGTTGCTATAGTATACATTTGCAGTTGTATTATTTAGTTTGGATTAACTGTATTGGATACTTATACCCCAATTTGCCACTTACTTTTCAGTTGTTCTACATGCTATGCTTTCCTTTATCTTTTCTCTTTAACCCATTCAAAGTATTTCTTCAACTGTCAGTCTTCCCTCCTACTGACATTTGGAATTGTGCAAGAATTCCTGTTACCTCAGGCTTCTCCAGAACTGAGGTAGGTACAACTTAATGCAAAAACTGGTACAGCAGGAGATAAAGCAGAAGCCTGGAGAGATGCTATAAACAGGCCTTGGAGGCAGAACCTACATTTTCATAAACTTTTCTAAAGTTTGATTTTAGAGAGGGAAACGACTGGTTGCCTCCCAAACCCACCCTGACCAGGGATTGGACCCGCAACCTAGGTATGTGTCCTAACCTGGAATTGAACCCCCAACCTTTTGGTGTACGTGACAATGCTCCAAGTCACACCAGCCGGAGCCCTTCCAGCCACTGATTTGTAACCTCAGGCATGTTAACCTTGAGCTTCCCACTTACCCATCTGTGACTTGGGGTCTCAACTGGGGACTGCTGTGCTGTGCCTAGGAACAAAGATCAGCAGTGCTGGCCCTTAGCTGATGAATGAGAAAGGTATGTAACAGGAAGCTATAGAACATATGGACCATTTTTGACACACATTCCTCACTGTTTCAGTGGCCCTCTTCTAAGGTGGAAACCAAAATTTAACAGTAACTATGCACTTATCCTCACTGTACCTTCCCCCTTACTCGAGGTCCTTAATTGTTTACCATACCTTTTATAATGTACACATGCTTAACGCCATGTCTTGTTTTGGAGCTTTGTGCTGGAAAAGGGTCATTTACTATTAACTTGTTTTTTAATAAAACCTATTAGCAAGAATTCCTGTTTTTCACAGCTGATAATTTAGAACCATTTATTTTCTGATGAGCCTGAGATTTTTACTATTTTTAAGTGCTTTGAACATTCCGAGATGTATCTTAATGTCCACGTGTGCAAAATAGGGTATTCAATTTCTCAAAATACAGTATTTGCCCAAGTGGTTGTAGTAACTTACACAAGCAGCCCTGTAACGCTGGATTGCGTGGGACTGACAGTTCCGCTTTTCTTCAACTTCTGAACCTCATGCCTCCCTGCAGAGACAGGTTAACAGCAGAAATGTCCCAAGTGTCTGGCACATCGTAGGTGCTCTCAATACACAATGTTTTATAAATCAAAGTCCTGTTGTGCTTTGGCATTTTGAAACATGAACATATTTCCACTTCACACCACTCTCCCCACCCTGCCAGGACTGTGCTTGGGCACTAGCAAAGGAGCTTTCTGAATCTGAGGACTGGACCCTGCCGCAGACTTACTCATGCCTAGAAGACAAACCCTGTAATCATGGAATTAACACAGGTAACCTGGACAAGGTACCTACCCTGATCCTTTCTCCCACCTCCCCACGTGCAGTTCTCAATGCAGCAATGTCACATATATTCTTAGTACAGTGTCCAGCTTGTGTCATAGCAGAAAAGGTTGAAAACCAGTATTAGAGAAGTGAGATCATCTTTATATAGCAAATCCCTGGGCAACCAGCAAGACTGGCAGCAGTAAAGTTCAGATTTTTATTGACTGTGTTACAAAAGAGGTTTAGTCAAAGAGTCCAAAGCCCATGTCATCATCAGACTCCTCAGATTCTTCTTTCTTTGCTTCCACTTTCTTTTCCTCAGCTTAAAAAAATAAAAGGAAAAAAAAAGTCAATCACACCCTTTATTTTAGACTTTAAAGACATCCAGCCCCTTCAACGTACATGGTCAAAATACCCACAACTTCCCTCAAACTATGCTTTTGGTTTTAGGATTTTTATACACCATCAACTTAGTAAATCAAGGGCAATTTTGCCTGTAATAATTTTAGATTCCACTCCTCCCTCTAATACAAAGTTTCCTACCTGGAGCAGCAGCAGCTGAGGGGGCAGGACCTCCTGCCGGCGCCGCACTAGCCGCCGGAGCAGGGCCACCAGCCCCTACGTTGCAGATGAGGCTTCCAATGTTGACATTGGCAAGAGCCTGCAACACAAGTGCACACAGGTAAACATTCAGTTCTGCCTTTTTCTTACAATATGAGGGAAAAAAAAGATGTACCTCCTTTCAAACTTACAGTGAATAATATCTTCCTTCTCCTTTGCTGGAATCTGCCAGTGACAGTTTGCTACTCAGATTCCCTAAACCTTAAATCAGGGCAGTCCACACAGCTATATTAAGAATAAGCACTCATAAAAAACTCCCCAAGCTTTAAATCTCATGCTTGCATTCTCTATTTAAGTGTAAGGTACAACTAGCTGAATTCCTTTTACAGATGGGAAAACTGGCCCTCACATGCTGGCTTAACCTGTTAAAAAAACCTCAAGCTTTCTTAAGCCAGAATCCCTTCCAGTTCCACATCTCCTTTTACCAGTGAATTCATTTTCAAACTAAGTAATTCCAGGGCTTTTTCCAAAAGGAATTTACTGAAGATGATACAGGCATAATGTTCTCAGTCTTTCAAAGCTCTTTGCAGTGCACAAGGCGAACAGTTAGCATCTGTGAAGACACTCAGTAGCCTGCACAACAGAAGGGAGCCAGAACCCTGTCTTTTGTACCCCAAACTGTAAGTGGTCAATCAAAGGCTGCCACACCCAACTTCCATTAAAGCATGCCATCATATAGGATTTGCTTGGAACAGCACGGGAGTTACCTCCCAGGCAACCCTTTCAAAGGAATGACTTGGTTAGTTCTTTTACCATGGTTTCAGAACGGAAACCAGTCTGACATCAAGAAAGGAAAGACACAAAGACAACTGAACTAAAACCTTAATTAAAAACGTGAGGAAATACCACTTAAGAGTTGGTCCAATCACTTATCGGGCCTTCTGTCACTTTTAAACGTTGCTTGGCATAAACACCGTACTTAACAACCAGTAAGGCTTCCCGAGTCTCCCTCTCCGAACCCCTCTGCCACCATCTCCGTACCTTTGCAAACAGGCCTGGCCAGAAAGGCTCCACGTTCACACCAGCTGCTTTAATAAGGGCGTTGATCTTATCCTCCTGAAACAGACAAACGACCACCCATCAGCAACTAAACCACGGCTTTCTGAAATGTCTCCACAACACCGCAAACTGAAAATAAATCGTTCGGAACGTGTACACTGAACCACGTTTATCCATTTTCAACATTTTGTATTTATTTAGGACGACCTTTTCTTACAACTCCTTTCGGCTTTCTTGAGCAAAAGCAATGACACCCGCTCCTGTGTTCCAGGAACCTTATAAAGGGGAAAGTCCACCGCTGCCCCTTCGCGGGCTGGGGCTTGCCCATGTAATGCTATTTTAAGTTATTACTAAAACCTGGGAGGCGAAGCACAGGTCACGTGCTCTCCTCCTCGCTACGCAACCTGGCTCCATGGAGCCTGCTGGAATTACCAGGAAAATTCAAGAAAATCAATCCAAAAAGATAGCGTCCTGGAATGTAACTAGACGTGGATATGGATACTCCCGCGCTGCAAAAGTTCCTCTAAAGACGCTCTCAGAGCCAGAGCGCGCAGCCGCACACGTAAACTAGTCCCTCGGCAGCTGGCACGTGGCCCTGGTCCCCGATCAACTCTCACGTGAGTCCACCAGATGGGCTCCAGGCCTAAAGCCGCCACTGGGGTGTCGAGTGCCCCAGCTACTGGTAGGAGGACCTGACCCGGAGGCCTGGGAGGGCGGGCAAATCTGCCGCCCGCGGGCCATCCCCGCCGCGGCCCCGGCCCGCACTCACCGTCACCGTCACCTCATCGTCGTGCAGGATAAGGGCCGAGTAGATGCAGGCGAGCTCCGACACGGAAGCCATGGTGTAGGCGAAGGCCGGGAGAGCGCTGCCGGGAATGGTGCTAGTCGCCGGATGAAGTGAGGGCCTCACCCCAACGCGGCCTTAGCTCCCTCGGAAGGACCGAGCACCTTAGCGGCAACTGGGGAAAGGGGATGCTGCGCCTGCGCGCAGGATCTTATAGGGACCATGCGGACCAATCCGCGCCGGCGCCTGGCGGAAGAGGCGGGACGAGAGCCGTTCTCCGCGACCACCTCGGAAGCGCCTGCACGCAAGACGTGACTCGAGTTCAAAAAGTTGGTAGGAACGCGCGGTACCTATCAGTGCTAATTAATCCATTGGTTTGCGCGCAGCTCAGGGATCGTGAACATTAAAAATATTTTTAGGAAAAAGTCACCTGGGTAAATGAATTTTTCCATGCGTTGTAGCTCCTGTAATACTATTCAGACAT
Source organism: Tonatia bakeri (assembly GCA_004024845.1). Taxonomy (NCBI): domain Eukaryota; kingdom Metazoa; phylum Chordata; class Mammalia; order Chiroptera; family Phyllostomidae; genus Tonatia; species Tonatia bakeri. Next base: position 160,017 of record PVIA01000440.1, on the reverse strand, counting down.
CCAGTTAATGACGTCCCAGCCCTGACCCCTCACCCCCACCATCATTTAAAGGTAGGAGCCACTTCACTGACTTTAGTCCTTGGTGCTTGGTAAAGCGTCTCAGGTAAAAGAAGTGAATATAGGAGGAAATGAGAAACTTGCAGCCTTAGGATAGCAGTAGCATTTCAGCACTTACTAAGTCCCAAGCCCTGAGCCACATGCTACAACGTTTCATTTAATCTTCACCCAGCATAAGAGTTAAATATCTCCACTTTATAGACGGCAAAACTAAGGTTTACCAGGGTGTCCAACCTTTTGGCATCTTTGGGCCACACTGGAAGAAGAGGAGTTGTCTTGGGCCACACATTAAATACATAAATACTAATGAAAACTGATGAGCAAAAAAAAACAAACAATGTTTTAAGTAAATTGACGATTTTGTGTTGGGCTACATTCATAGCCATCTTGGGACACATGTGGCCTGCAGCCACGTGTTGGACACCCTTGGGGATTAACCCAAGATGACACGGTGTGCGGTGGAGTCTGGATTTGGAATCCGGACCCCTAATTTAAGTACCACCTTGTGTATGTGTGTGTGTGTTTGTGTGGAGAGGGATGGGCTCGGGGATTGTGAGTACATTTTATCTTCTTTTCCTCCCCAAAGAATAAAAAGTAGATTAGGAATGTAGTGGAACTTCGATTTCTATAACTAAGGCACCTGGTGATTGGGTGGAAATGCACTAGAAGTGCCTTGAAGTGCACTAGAGATTCGCAAACCCTCTGGCTGCAACTGCTGCCTGGATTAGGTGCTTTACTCCATTCATTTTATCCCTTTAAACTAATAAAACCTGTGGGGTTCACATGAGAGTATTTTAAAAATGTTTTTTTTTTAACTGAGGTATAATTGACATTGTCAATGTAAGAAATGCCCAAACCTGTAGGAATTTTTAAAATGAGTTTATTTGAGCCGAACTGATGACAATTGCCAGGAAGCAAAACCTCAATGGATTGAGAAAACGCCCTAGAGAATGGCGGGTCCGCACCCTGCTTTATACATTACAATCAAAAGAGAGGACATAAGTGGGTTACATTAAATCCATTGGTGATAGATTATAGAGAGGCAGGAGAAAGAAAAGCAGAGAAACTTCTGGGATTGGATAAAAAGTAAAATGATAGAAACACATACTTCTTTTACATAGGTGGGTACAGGATAGTTAGCGATCAACAGTTAATAACAATGAGGGGATTTGTGACCTTCACTTGGGTGCTTTGGTGCGGTATCTGTGCTTTGAGGGGTCTGGAAAAAGGAAATTACTTTGACATTCCAAAGGCATGTTATTGTAGACAGGCTTAATAAAGGTAGAGATTGACTTTTGTCAGGGACGTTTCTAGCCTAGGACATGAATACCTGCCGTAAACTGCTTTTGGTTGATAAGTTTTAATTTCAGATCATCCTTTTGTGGTTACTTTAGGTCTCAGTTAATAAGATCACCACATAGGCCTCCCCTGAGCTTGTCAGGTCTGGTATGTGGCCCCTTTTCATCTACAACATATAACAGTATATTAGTTTAATATGTACAACATAATAATTTGACCACAATAAGTTTAGTTAACATCATCACCGTACATAGTTGTAATTTCTTTCTTTTTTTTCCATCAGTAGAGAGGTCTTTTTTTAAATTTTATTGTATATTTATCATGCCATGAATTCACAGAGAATGAGTTCCAGCAGCTCAGGCTCCTTTCTATTGGTTCTCACGAAGTGCGCTTCTCTGAGGGTAGAGCAGGCTGGTGCTTCAGTTGAACCCAGGTACTTTTCCCTTTGGCTTCCTTTTCCTGATCGTTTTCCTTCATACGTTTCAGGGAGCTATCTTGGCTCTTAGAGTGCTTCATAGTCTCAATACATACATTAATTCCCTTGGCAAGAATCTTGCCCTTAATTTGTTCACAACGATGCCCACCTCATGCTGGGTGACATTGTAGACTCTTCCAGTTCTGCCATGGCAGCATTTGGGGGCATTCCTTTTCAAACGTGCCCGTTCCCTTGATGTCTACAGTATCGATTTTCTTACAGATTTGCACGCATGTGGCCAAAGGAACAGCTCCGTTTTCTAAAAGGCCTAGAGAGCACATAGTGAGCGCCTCTCCTCTTTCCCTTTGTGTTAGTCATCTTGGCGAATTACTGGAAGATGGCAGTTCTGGCTGAAAAGAAGCAATCTTTTTTCTTTTGATGAAGACTTAAGGTCTACTTTCTTTGCAACTTTTAAACATGCAATACAGTACTGTCAACTATAGTCACCATGCTGCAATTATGTGGCCAGGATTTATTTATTGTTATAACGAGAAGATTGTACCTGTTGATCCCTTCACCTATTTTACTGTCCCCTACCCCACACCCCTTCTTTACCCTGCACCCTCTCCCTGCAACTCCAACTATCTGTTTGCTGTATTTATGAGCTTGTTTCTTTCTTTTAGATTCCACATATAAGTGAGATCATGGTATTTGCAGTAGTCCCCTGTCTGATTTATTTCACTTAATATAAGGCCTTAAAAGGTCCATCCATGTTGTCTCAAATGGCAAGATTTTATTCTTTTTTTATGGACAAATAATATTCTATTATATATAGACCACAGTTTCTTGATTCTTTCATTTATGATGGGCCCTTAGGTTGTTTCCAGGTGTTGGCTATTGTTAATAATGCTGCAATGAACATGGGGGCACAGACATATTTTCAAATTGCTGTTTTTGTTTTCTTTGGATATATGCTCAGAAGTGGAATTGCTGGATCATATGGCAGTTCTACTTTTAACTTTTTGAGGAGCAACCATACTGTTTTCTATAGTGGCTGTACCAATTTACATCTCCACCCACAGTGCATAAAGGTCCCCTTTTCTCCAATCTCCCCACCACTCACCTCTGTCTTCTTGATGATAGCCATTCTAACAGGTGCGAGGTGATATCTCCTTGCAGTTTTAATTTGCATTTCCCTGATTAGTGATGTTGAGCATCTTTCATGTAGCTGTTGGCCACCTGTATTTCTTCTTTGGAAAAATGTGTATTCACATCTTCTGCCAATTTTTTAAACATTTTTTTGTTATTGAGTTGTATGAATTCTTTATATATTTTTTTTTGCATATTCACCCCTTATTTGATATGTGGTTTGCAAAATTTCTCTCCCATTCTGTAGGTTGCATTTTTATTTTGTTGGTTATTTTGCTGTGCAAAAACTTTTAAGTTTGACATAGTCCCATTTGTTGATTTTTGCTTTCGGTGTCATATCCAAAAAAATCATTGCCAATACTAACGTCAAGGATCTTCCTTCCTACCTTTTCTTCTAGGAATTTCATACTATCAGGACTTATGTTTAAATCTGTGATCCATTTCAAGTTAATGTATTTATTTTACTTATTTTATTTTTATCTTTTTATTGTTGTTCTAGTATAGTTGACTTCATGTTTTCCCCACCACTCCCCCCACCCCATTTCAAGTTAATTTTTGTGTGTAGTGTGTAATAACAGTTTCATCACTCTGCATATGTTTGTCCATTTTTTCCAACATCATTTGTTGAAGACACTATACTTTCCCCACTGGGTGCCCTTGGATCTCTTATAAAATATTAACTGTATAAGTGGTGGGTAATTCTGGGTTCTTTATTCTGTTCTATTGGTTTTTTTGTCTATTTTGTGTTTTATTGCTGTAGCCTGATAGTATAGTTTGAAATCAGGTAGTGTGATACCTCCAGTTTTATTCTTTTTGCTTCAGGATTGTTTTGGCTGTTTGGAGGCTTTTGTGGTCCCATACAAATGCTGTTTCTTTAAAGAATGGTACTGGGATATTTTGATTGGGATTGCATCAACTCTATATGTGGCTTTGGGTAGTATGGACTTTAAAAACAATGTCCAGTCACCTACTCTCTTCCCCTTTGGTAACAATCAGCTTGTTCTCTGTATCTATGGATGTGTTTCTATTTTGTTAATTCATTCATTTGTTTTGTTTTCTTATATTCCACATATAAGCAAGAGCATATGGTATTTGTCTTTTTTTGTTGGACTTATTTCACATAGGATAATACCATTTAGGTACATCAATGTTGTCCCAAATGGCATGATTCCAAAGGCAAGATTCCATTCTTTTTTATTGCTGAATTATATTCTGAATTATATTCCATTATATACCGTATGGGTTCATCCATGTTGTTGCAAATGGCAAGATTTCTTTTTTTTTCATTACTGAATAATATTCCATTGAATATGTGTATCACATCTTCTTCACCAATTCATTTATTGATGGACTTCTATATCTTGACTCTTGCCAGTAGTGCTGCAATGAACATAGGGGTGCATATATCTTTTCCAATTAGTGTTTTTGTTCTCTTCATAAATACCCAGAAGTGAAATTACTAGATCATAAGGCAGCTCTCTTTTTAAATAATTTTGAGGAATCTCCATATTGTTTTTCATAGTGGCTGTGGTAGCTTACAATCCCAATAGTGTACAAGGGTTCCCTTTTCTTCACATTCGTACTAGCATTTGTTATTTGTTGATTTACTGGTGATGATAGCCATCCTGACAAGTGTGAGGTGATATCTCATTGTGATTTTAATTTGCATTTTCCCGGTGATTAGTGATGTTGAGCGCCTTTTCATATGTCTGCTGGCCATCTGTATGTCCTCTGGAGAAATGTCTATTCAGGTCCTCTGCCCATTTTTAAAATTGGATTGCTCGTTTGTGTGTATGTGTGTGTTATTTTGTACAAATTACTTGTATTTTTTGGATATTAACCCCTTACCAGAAGTGTCATTTTAAAATATTTTCTTCCATTCAGTAGGTTGTCTTTTTTTTTTGTAGAAGGCTTCCTTCACTGTGAAAAAATTTTTAGTTTGATACAGTCCTAATTATTTTTTTTTTGTTTTCTTTTCCTTGCCTGTGGAGATATGTCCAACAGATATTGTTAAGAGTGATGTCAAAGAGATTACTAACTATATTTCTTTCTAGGAATTTTATAGTTTTACATCTTACATTTAAGTTTAATCCATTTTGAGTTTTTTTGTATATGGTGTAAAAAAGTGGTCCAATTTCACTTTTTTTTTTTGCATGTCCTTTATGTGTCCAGTTTTCTCAACACAACTTTTTTTGGGGGGGCTGGGTGCAGTGAACTTTACTGGTGGTGCATGACAAGTAGGGCTCCCTAAGCATCCCGCTTCTTCAGGGGGTCTGAGATGGAAACTGTGGAGGTCAGGAGATTCTTGGTGTGTTGGGGATCAATTTGGGACAAAGACTCCCCAGCATTTGAGGGCCTCTCTTCCTTTCCCTAGGGCTGGTGGGCCAGGGGGCTCTTACTCCTTGGAGGCCATGTGAACCATAAGGTCGACCGTGTTGCTGTAGCCAAATTCACTGACATACCAGGAAATGAGCTTGACATAGTGATCACTGAGGGCAATACTATCCTCAGCACTGAAGGTGGGGGAGTGGGTGACACTGTTAAAGCTGCAGGGGACAACCTAATCCTCAGTGTAGCCCAGAATGCTCTTGAGGGGTTCTCCTGATGCCTGCTTCACTACCTTCCTAATGTCATCATATTTGGCAGCTTTCCCCAGGTGGCAGGTCAGATCTACAACCTGCACATTGGGGGTGGGGACACGGAAGGCCATGCCATTGAGTTTCCCATTCAGCCCAGGATGACCTTGCCCACAGCCTTGGCAGCACCAGCAGAAGTGGGGGTGCTGTTCTGGACAGCCTCTCAGTCATCACGCCACAGCTTCCCAGAAGTGCTATCCATGGTCTTCTGGGTGGCAGTGATGCCACGGACTGTGGTCATGAGTCCCTCCACCATGCCAGAGTTGTCATGGATGACTTTGGCCAGGGGGGCCGAGCAGTTGGTGGTGCAGGAGGCATTGCTGACAATCTTGAGAGAGTTGTTATACTTGCCATGGTTCACAACCATCACAAGTATGAGGGCATCCACAGAAGGCGCAGAGATGATGACCCTCTTGGTTCCGCCCTTCAGGGGAGCCCCAGCTTTCTCCAAGGTGGTGAAGACACCAGTGGATTCCACAACATATTCAGCACCAGCATCACCCCATTTGATGTTGGTGGGATCTCGCTCCTGGAAGATGGAGGTGGACTTTCCACTGATGAAAAGCTTCCTGTTCTCAGCCTTGACTGTGCCTTTGGATTTACCATGAGTAGAATCATACTGGAACACGTAGACCATGTAGTTGAGAAGAGTGAAAGGGCTATTGATGGTGACAACATCCACTGTACCAGAGTTAAAAGCAGTCCTGGTGTCCAAGTGCCCAGTACAGCCAAATCCGGTCACTCTGACCTTCACCATCATTTCTCAGGGCTGTGGCTGGCACTGCACAGGAAGACATGGCCGTCCGTTAAACAGTCCCAACACAACTTTTTGAAGAGGATATCTTTACCTCATTGTATATCCTTGCCTCCATGTCCATGGATTAAGTGACCATATTAGCAAGGATTTATTTCTGGGCTTACCATTCTAGTCCATCAATCTATACCTGGTTTTATGCCAGTAACGTACAATTTTGATTTTTGTAGCGTAGTTTGAAAACATCATACGATGCCTCCAACTTTGTTCTTTCTCAAGATTTCTTTCGCTCTTTGGGGTCTTTTGTGGTTGCATATAAATTTTAGGCTTAGTTCTAACTCTGAGAAGATTGCCATTGGTATTTTAGTAAGGATTGCACTGAATCTGTATATTGCTTAGGTAACAAGGACTTTTTAGCAATAATAATCCTTTCCATCCATGAACAAGGTGTATCCTTCCATTTATTTATACCTTCTTCAGTTTCTTCAATGTCTTACAGTTTTCAGAGTACAGGTTTTTTACTTTAGTTAAATGTATTCATCAGTATTTTATGCTTTTTGAGCAGTTGTAAATGAGATAGTTTCTTAATTTCTTCTTCTGATTGTTTGTTATTGGTGTATAGAAGCACAGCTAATTTCTGTATATTGATTCTGTGTCCTGAAACTTTACTGAATTAATTTATTCTAATAGTTTTTTGTGGAGTCTTTAGGCTTTTCTATATCTTGTCACATGCAAATTCTTCCTTTCCAATTTGGATGTTGTTTATTTCCTGTCCTTTTGCTGTGGCTGAGACTTCCAATAAAATGAATAAAAGTGGTGATAGTGGACATCCTTGTCTTGTTTCTGGTCTCAGAGGGAAAGCTTTCAGCTTTTTACCATTCAATATGATATTAGCTGTGGGTTTGTCATGTATAACCTTTATTATGTTGAGATATGTTCCAGAGAGTTTGTTGAGTTTTTAGCATAAAAGGATGTTGAATTTTTTTCAAATGCTTTTTCTGCACCTATTGAGATGATCATAAAGTTTTTATCCTTAATTTTGTGAATATGATGTTGCATGGATTGACCTATGGCTGTTGAACCATCCTTCCATCCCCAGGATGAATCCCACTTGGTCATGGTGTATAATCCTTTCAATGTATTGTTGGATCTAGTTTGTAGAATTGTTTTTGCATTTATGTTTATCCAGGACATTGGCCTGTAATTTTCATTTTTAGTAATGTCTGTCTGGTTTTGGTATCTGCATAATGCTGGCTTTATAAAGTATGTTTGGAAGTGCTCTTTCCTTTTCAATTTTTTGGAATAGTTTAAGAAGGTAAGTATTAATTCTTCTTTGAATGTTTGGTAGAATTCTCCTGTAAAGCTGTCTGGTCCTGGATTTTTATTTGTTGGGAGTTTTTTTATTGCTGCTTCAATTTCATTGCTAGTAAACAATTCATTTAGATTTTGTATTTCTTCCTGGTTTAGTCTTGGAGGATTATATATTTCTAGAAATTTTTCCATTTATTCTAGATTGTCAAATTTGTTTGCATGTAATTGTTCATAATATCCTTTAATTAGTCTTTCTATTTCTGTGCTGTCAGTAGAAACCTCTTTCATTTATGATTTTACTTATTTGGGCTCTCTTTTTTCCTCAATGAGTTTGGCTAAAGGTTTGCCAATTTTGTTTATCATGTCAAAGAACTAGTTCCTAGTTGTATTGACCTTTCCTGTTTTAAAAAATTTGTTTATTTGAGAAAACTGTACTTGAACAATCATTAAAATAAAAAAACAACAAAAAACAAACAAAAAATTGTTTATTTCTGCTCTGAACTTAACTATTCCTTCCCTCTGTTTCATTTGGGTTTTGTTTGTTCTTCTTTTTCTAGTTCCTTCAGGCTTAGAGTTAGATTGTTTATTTGGGATTTTTCTTTTTTCTTGAGGTAGGCCTGCTTTTGCTGAATCCCATAAATTTTGAAAAACTGTGTTTTCATTTTCATTTGTTTCAAGATAGTTTTTTATTTCCCCTTTGAGCTATTGGTTGTTTACTAGTATGTTGTTTAGTCTCCATGCATTTGTGTTTTTTCAATTTTCTTCCTATAGCTGATTTCTAGTTTCATGCCATTGTGGTCAGAAAAGATGATTTCAGTCTTCTTGAATTTATTGGGGCTTGTTTTGTGGCCTAATGTGTGATCTGTTCTAGAGAATGTTCCATGTACACTTAAAAAAATGTGTATTTTGCAGTTTTGGGATGAAATGTTTTATAAATGTCTATTATGTTGATCTGGCTTAATGTGACAGTTAAGGCCACTATTTTCTTATTAGTTTTCTGTCTGGATGCTCTATCCATTGAGGTGAGTGGGATATTAAAAACCCCTATTAGTGTATTGATGTGGATTTCTCCTTTTATGCCCATCAGTAGTTACTTTATATGTTCAGGTGCTCCTGTGTTGAGCGCACAGGTGTTTGTCATTGTTACATCCTCTTCTTGGACTAACCCCTTCATGATTACGGAATATTCTTCCTTATATTTTTTTACATTTTTTTGTTTTAAAATCTATTTTTGTCTGATGTGAATATTGCTACCCCAGCTTGCTTTTCTTTTCTACCCCTTTACTTTCAGTCTGTATGTGTCTTTTGATTTGAAGTGAGTCTCTTATAAACAGGATATAGATGGGTCATGGTTTTTTAAAAATTATTTATTGATTTTAGAGAGACAAACATCAATTTGTTGTTCCACTTATTTATGCCCTCATTGGTTGACTCTTGTATGTGCCCTCACCAGGGATTGAACCCTCAACCTTGGTTTATTGGGATGATACTCTAACCAACTGAGCTACCTGGCCAGTGCAGTGGGTCATGTTTTTTAATCCATTCGGCCACACTATGTTTTTTATTGCAGCTTTTTTTTTTAATCCATTCGGCCACACTATGTTTTTTATTGCAGCTTTTTTTTAAAAATCATGTTCACAATGATATGATTTTTTAAAATTTTTATTTATTTATTTTTAGAGAGAGAAGGGAGGGAGAAAGAGAGAGAGAGAAAGAGACATCAATGTGCAGTTGCTGGGGGCCGTGGCCTGCAACCCAGGCACGTGCCCTAACTGGGAATCGAACCTGCGATGCTTTGGTTCGCAGCCCGCGCTCAATCCACTGAGCTACGCCAGCCAGGGCATATTGCAGCTTTTTTTTTAAACTTTGGTTTTTTAAAAAAGATTTTATCTATTTTTGGAGAGAGAGGAAGGGAGGGAGAGAGAAACAATGACATGAGAGGCATCAATCAGTTGTCTCTTGTATGCGCCCGGACCAGAATGCAATGTGCAGCCCAGGCATGTGCCCTGGCTGGAGATCAAACCCGTGACCTTTTGCTTTGTGGGATGACACCCAACCAAGTGACACTGGTCAGGGCAGTTTTGAAGCTTTTAATCCATTTACATTTAAGGTAATTATTGGTAAGTATGTACTTATTGCCATTAAAAAAAAAATCCTCCCTTAAGGATGTTTTTTGTTGATTTTAGAAAGAGAGGGAGGAGAAACCTACAGCCAGCATCATACTCAATGGGCAAAAACTAAAAGCTTTCCCTGTAAGGTCAGGAACAGGACAAGGATGTCTGCTTTCATCACTTTTATTCAACAGGTATTGGAAGCTCTAGTCACAGTGATCACACAAGAAAAAGAAATAAAAGACACTCAAATTGGAGAGGAGGAAGTAAAACTGTCATTATTTGCAGATGACTTGACAGTGTACATGGAAAACCCTATAGCCTCCACCAAAAAACTACTCAACCTAATAAGTGAATTTGGCAAAATAGCAGATACAAAGTCAAAATTCAGAATTTGAAAGCATTTTTATACATTAACAATGAAATGTACACTGAAACGAAACTAGGGGGAAAACCACATTTACTACAGCAACAAGAAAAATAAAGTACCTAGGAATAAACTTAACCAAAGAGGTAAAGACCTATACTCAGAAAACCACAGGACACTGAAGAAAGAAATTAAGGAAGATACAAACAAATGGAAGCATATACCGTGTTCATGGATTGGAAGAATCAATATCTTTAAAATGTCCATATTACCCAAAGCAATCTATAGATTCAACGCAATACCTATTAAGATACCAATGACAAATTTCACAGATTTAGAACAAATATTTCAAAAATTTATATGGAACCAAAAACAACCCCAAATAGCTGCAGCAATCTTGAGAAAGAAGAACAAAGTAGGGGGATCACAATACCTGACATCAAACTATATTGCAAGGCCACTGTAATCAAAACAGTCTGGTACTGGCAAAAGGACAGGCACATAGATCAATGGAACAGAACAGAGAGCCCAGAAATAAATCCATATCTCTGTGGTCAATCAATATTTGACAAAGAGGGCAGAAGCATAAAATCAAGTAAAAACAGCCTCTTCAACAATGGTGCTGGGAGATCTGGAATGGTACCTGCAAAAAATGAAACTCTACCAACTTACACCATACACCAGAATAAACTCAAAATGGGTAACAGACTTAAATCTAAGCTGTGACACCATAAAGTCCTAGAGGAAAACATAGGCAGTAAAATTTCACATATTTGACTCAGCTATATTTTCATCGATACATCCTCTAGGGCAAAGAAAATAAAGGAAAGAATAAACAAATGGGATTACATCAAATTAAAAAGCTTCTGCACGCTACAGAAAACATCATCAAAATGTAAAGGAAACCAACCATATGGGAAAACACTTGCCAACGATACCTTGGTCAAGGGTTTGATCTCCAAAATATATAAAGAACTCATACAACTCAGTGCTAGGAAGACAAACAATACAATTAAAAATGGACGAAGAGCCCTGGCTGGTGTGGCTCAGTGGATTGAGTGCCAGCCTGTGAACCAAAGGGTCGCTGGTTTGATTTCCAGTCAGGGCACATGCCTGGGTTGTGGGCCAGGTCCCCAGTGGAGGACGCGTGAGAGGCAACCACACCTTGATATTCCTCTCCCTCTCTTTCTCCCTCCCTTGCCCTCTCTCTAAAAATAAATAAAATCTTTCAAAAAAATGGATGAAGGATTTGAACAGACACTTCTCCAAGGAGGACATACAGAGGGCCCATAGACATGTGAAAGGATGCCCAACATCACTAGCCATCAGAGATGCAAATTAAAACCACAGTGAGATACCACCTTACACTGGTCAGAATGGCCATCATTAACAAATCAACGAACAAGTGCTGGTGAGGATGTGGAGAAAAGGGATCCAATCCTAGTACACTGCTGGCGGGAATGCAGACTGGTGCAGCCACTGTGGAAAACAGTATGGAATTTCCTCAAAAAACTAAAAATGGAACTGCCTTTTGCCCCAGCATTCTTACTGCTGGGATTATACCTGTTCACCCCAATGTTCATAGCATTGTTATTTACAGTAGCCTAGTGCTGGAAACAGCCTGAGTGCCCATCAGTGAATGAGTGGATCAAAAAACTGTGATAGATTTACACAATGGAATACTACACAGCAGAAAGAACTCCTACCCTTTGAGACAGCATGGATGGAACTGAAGAGTATTATGCTAAGTGAAAAAAGCCAGGCAGTGAAAGACAAATACCATATGATCTCACTTATAACAGGAACCTAATGAACAGAACAAACAAATGAGCAAAATAGAACCAGAGGCATGGGAACAAGGAACAAACTGACAGGGACCAGAGGGGGAATGGTAAGGGAAGGCAGAAGGGAAAGGGCCTAGTTAAAGAACAAGTATAAATGACCCATGGACATGGACAATGAAAGGGGAATTGACTGAGCAGGGTGCATGGATGGGGTGGGGGAGAGTAATGGGAAAATTGGGACAACTCTGATAGAACAACAATAAAAAGAAAGAGGGAGAGGGAGAGAAACATTGATTGGTTGTTTCCCATACCCCTCCCCCACCAACCTAGGTATGTGCTCTGACTGGGAATCAAACCCACAACTCTTTGGTGTGTGGGGTGATGCTCCAACCAAGTCACCTGGTCAGGGCTTAGTGCCATTTTTTTTAAATTGTTTTTTTAGTAATTCTCCTCTGTTCCTTTTTTCTTCTCTTGATTTCTTATTTATTTTATTTTTAAACAGTGGGGAAGGGAAGGAGAAAGAGCGGGAGAGAAACATCAATATGTGGTGAAACATCAATGTGTGGTTGCCTCTCACGTGCCCCTTCCTGGGGGAACCTGGCCTGAAACCCAGGCATGTCCCCTGACTGGGAATCGAACCAGCGACCCTTTGGTTCACAGGCCGACACTCAATCCAGAGCCACTCCCAGCCAGGGCTCTTCTCTTGATTTCTTACCTTGTGTTTTGCTGGTTTTCTTTTGTATTTTGTTTGGGTTCCTGTCTCTTAATTTTTTGTATATCTTTTGTAAATTGTTTTAGTTTGTAGTTCCATGGGGTTTATGTATGGCATTCTGTTTCTATAGCAGCCTAATTTAAGCCGATAAGCATTTAATTTGAATAGATTCTACAAAGACTACACTTTTACTCTCTCCCCCAAGCTTTACGTTATTGGTGACATGCTTCAGATTTTTTTGTGTTGCTTATTTCCTAATTACTTGTAGTTTGAGAATGGAGAGTTATTATTTTTGCAATACCATGATTTTTTCAGTGTTTGACAAATTGTGGCTCTGCTGTTGCATTTGGAATAGCACACCTCAGTTTTTTACTTGGTTAAAATTCAATAGACTGACATATGTTATTTGTTTTCCTCTGGCTCATTTCACTTAGCATGGGACATCTGTATTAGTGTCAATAATATAGGAAAAGATTTCACAGACTGGCAATCAGGAACCTTTATTTTCCAGAAGGTGGTGCAATAGCTCAAGGTTTGGTTTCTCTTCTGAGTTGGTTCTGGGGCTGGCTGCACTCCGGAAGGAGTGAAAAAAACTGGTATAGCAACATCTGGGGCAGAGTTAAGGAAAGTGTGGACCTAGCACCTGGGACTTGGTGTTGCATAGTCTGGTAGAGGGTCATCTAATGGGGGTACTCTCAGAGGTTCACACAGACTTCCTGCCAAACCCCATGGTTCTTTCAGTGCCCTTTTGGACCCTTGTCACCCCCCTCCCTCTCCTCTCCTCCCACCCAGTCACGGGGCCCTTCTCAGAAAGTCCTGCTACTGGAGAAAGGGGTACCTCCAACTTGAGGCTCATGGTCCGTCACTCAGTACTTTCCGTTTCCACCTCTTTTGTGAGGTAGCTGCTGTCACTGCTGGTGAAAGCCCAGCTTGCTGTTGTGCCCCCTGGGCAGTACTGACTTCCGCAGTCCTGCCCGCCTCCAAACCGGTCTCTGTCCCATCTGATGACGTGCCTTGTTTTCCCATCATGTTGGCTGGACCTCCATGAATTGTCTCCCTTTTGTGTCCACCTGTTTGCACTGTCCGTTTTCACCCCACCTCCTAACTACTGCACACTGGGGAGGGGACAGCCTCACTGACTCCCTTTGACCCAGAGTCCCCTGGAGGTCCCACCCACCTAGTTTCTGAAGCACATGTAGGTAGAAATCTCTTGGATGTTCTGGTGTAGCGTGCACACTTTTTTTTTTCAATTATGAATGACCAATTAGTTTTAAGTGAAAGGGGAGAGAAAAATAGGACTCATGTTGCCACAATGCTGACATCACTCTTTACTTTTTCTGTATGGATTTAAGTTATGTATAATATCAAGAATTAACATTTTTGGTACTTGGGAATTTATGAATGCTGGTTTTGAAACACTGGCAAATCAACTGAATTAAGAAAAAAAGGGGGGGGTGGAGATTCCAGGTCAAATAAGGTCAAATACTGTTTATCAAGGATTGCTTGTGGGCTATGGCATTCCAGCAGGTTATGCATGTGAGTTGGGGTAAGATTCCTGGTTCTCGGCAGGGGAAACACCCCCTTTCAAAGCAATTTTTTTTGTGTGGTAAAACAAGTAGCCCCAATGTGAGAAACTTCTGGTGCTTTTAATTCACTCCACTTTTTAATTCATCCCACAAACGAGTGCCAGCTAAATGCAAGGCACAGTGCGAGGTGCTGGGAATATGTCATGACTGTCACACAACTCTGTAAAGCTTAGTGCTTTTATTTCAGTTCTTGTGGCATATCTAAGTATCAGAAAGTGAATATGTACACACAAAATCCAAAATAACTTCCTAAAATGGTTTTAGTATTGGCCAGTCACTAACATCTTTATTTTGAAAGTTTGAATTGTCAAATAAAGTGCATTTTTTGCAGCTAACCAGTAGCAGCATTTGTTTTGTTTATAAAACCTTAAGAAATATTCAGGCAAGAGCTGGAAATGTCACAATAAAAAATAAAATGTGACTTAGATACATTCTTTCTTAATCACCGAAGACAAACACTTGCATGAATTAGTTTATGTGTACAAGAGCAATACAAAAAACAGTATGATTAAAAAGTTTATACAGCAATGAGAAAAGGAGGTCTTTCTGTGCTATTAATATTAAATATGGCAAGGCATATAATCCACAAAGCTGGACTTGTACAAGACGCAGAAGACTCCTTCTGGCATGGTTTTGAAGAAATCACCAACACAATGGAAATATTCTTTTATTACTGAGACTTTCAGTTCATGGCTTCTTGCGCCTAAAATGCAAAAGCCAGGGTTTAGTGTTGAATTCTGCAATCAGTAACACATTCAGAGCAATTTAATCTCTAGGAGGGCTTTAAGAGATTTCCTGGTTTTATCATGGGAAAAGTTCAAGTCCTTCTGAGAATGCAAATAACTGTCACAAAGTATGCTTATCTAGTATTTAATTTAAAAAACAGGACTTCCCATCTTTATTCCATTGCAGTGATTTTACAAGATGCCTAAGGAATACAGGTGTTAAAGGTGGGCACGTGGACTTATATAAGTAGCTATCTGAAAAGAAGGAGTTTTACTAGTATGAAGGAAAGAATGGGCAAGGTTCTTGGGTAAGTGTTTAATACAAGAGGGAAAAGTATGATTACTTTCCCAACCATAAAACCCTAGCATTGTATGACTTTAGTGAACACTTAATTGCTGTAACTAAGACCAAGAGGCAAGTTAGGAAAGAATGAATTATGGGAAGAGCTGCCATCCCTGACTAAAGCCTTTAGCTTCCCTTCTTTATAGGTAATCCCAGGTCAGTCTCTGAAAGCTTTGACAGAATACGAACAAGAGTGAACCAATACTCTGTCACCTCTTACCAAGTCTTCTGAGGTCCCCAACACTGCTGCTGCCTATTGCAGTCTGCCAGTAGGGCCTAGATATTCCGTGGGGTAAACAAAACCGCTTATGTCTTCTTAAAGAAAGTGGAGAACAGGGAGGAAGGGTGGTGGTGAAAGTACTCGAGGAGGGAAAACATGCACAGAAAGGCCCCATCACCCAGTACTCACTTGGGTTGCGCGTGATGCTGATACCCCGGTCCCAGCTGAGACCCTGCTCTCATCTCTACAGCCACAGAGCACTGATAGGAAAATTACAGAGATCAGTCCCTCAGCAGCCTATACAACACAATTCTGCTTAGATGGGCTCCACCAGGGTGAAACCCAACATTGCCTTCTAGTTCAGCTCAGGTGCCTGTTCAAACACCAGATACTCCCAGTTTATTTGACACAGGTCACAGGGACTGTCATCTGGAATGGTCTTTAGAGATCATTTGTGTAAATTTCCTTATTGTAGGTAAGGAAAAGGACTTCCTGAGAAAGTTAGTAGCCAGAGCTTGGTCCCCTAGCCCCCACCTTCTCATGCTCTACCCAGATGAGCCTCTCGTTAGGAGTAACAGTTCCACCGGAAAGTTCTGCTTCTGACGGATTCCTGTCAATTTGATGTGAATTCCTGTTATTCTAGGGCAGCAATTTTCAACCTTTTCCATCTCACGGCACACATAAACTAATTACTAAAATTCTGTAGCATACCAAAATGTATTTTTTGCCAATCTGACAAAAAAAGTATAATTTTGATTGATTTACAAAAAAAGAAAAAAAAGTAATTACCTACCCTTTTTCCTCCAAAGTAACTTTTTAGAAAAATTAGGTGCCTATACTTTTATATAAGGATTTTTGGTACCAAGAATTAACCAATCAGATGCAACCTCATTATGCAACATCATCAATAAGATGCAACTCTAT
This sequence comes from Tonatia bakeri, assembly GCA_004024845.1. Classification (NCBI taxonomy): domain Eukaryota; kingdom Metazoa; phylum Chordata; class Mammalia; order Chiroptera; family Phyllostomidae; genus Tonatia; species Tonatia bakeri. The sequence goes on along the minus strand of PVIA01000440.1, from coordinate 143,624 downwards.
TTTATGGCCTATATATTTATGCTTCAAGACAGGGCATTCACACTGACGGCTATTGTGTTGGCTGTTGTCATTTTTTAAAATTTGACAGTCTAAGGGAAAAGAGGTCAGTGCCCCTGACTAAATAGTCATGTTTCTCATGTTTTAAAAATTCTTGTGGCACATCAGGTGAAAATTGCTGTTCTAGGGTGATGCTCTCTGACTTGATTCTTGGGCCTTGGGCCCTGTCTGTCTACACTGAAAAGAGGGGCTTTGAGCCAAAGACCTGAAGAAATATAAATAAGTGCCTTCACAGGTTTGCTAGGAAAGGCCTATAGGCTACACTGGCAATGTGAGATCAGACCTCAGCTACTTCAAAGAGCATGAAAAGCAACAGCAGTGGGACTTAAAATATGGCACCCCTGATTTTATTAATCAGACAAATATTTAATTTTACCCCTACCCTTGTTTCTACATCGGTCCACTCAGACTCTGCGCCATCTGGCTGGGCAGGTGCTGCTGAGGAAGATCTTCGTTTTCGACTGTGGACAAAGGGGAGACAAGATATGATGCAACAATTATTTTCAAATCTAACAGAAAACATATTTGAAGTAGGGAAATACCACTACACTTCTTCAGAGACTAAATGATACCTTTTACAAGCTATTCTGTTCCTTGAGAATGAGCAGCTAGGAAAATGACAGCCCTCTAAAGAGATACATTTGATGATGACTCACCCAGTCGGTGATTCTTGTTTCAACGTCTCAATATCAGTAAACTGAACAGATTGTCCACCACCCCGTGTTTTATAAACATCGCCCTAGAGCCGAGAGAAAAGAGCACCATTACACTTTGACAGCATCCACATGATAAACATACAAATATATTTCAAATTGAATTTAAGACTACTGTTTTATGGAAACTCTCATCCACAAAACTAGAGTGCTTGGGGCTGCTGGGGCTGCACTATTAAAACACTTTGAAATTCAAGTACATATCGCTCACTGAAGAAAAGAAGTCCAATGCAATGTAATCAGTAACATTAATTAGAGAAAATTATACTCCTTTTCATTTACTTATAATATAAAAACCATGCTTAGAATCAAGAAATCTGCCAGAAATTTCTAAATATTCTAAGGCTTTATACTTCCCTCTCTAGCTGTGCCCCCCGCCCCAGTCAAATGACCACACAGTCTTACTTGAAACTATAGTTATAATAAGAACCATCCTCTAAACTGAATGTGAAATGAAGAAAAAATTCTCCAGTCTCGTCTCGTACTTCCCTTGATTGTTCACAGACTCTCTGTGAACTCAGGGGAAATGTTTCTACAGACAGAAGGGAAAGGGCTTTGGGTAGCTCGATACCAACTAATTTTGACAGGTCAAGTTTTAATGTGGACTTTTTATCTTGAACTGACAGGAAGTAAAGGCAGTTCCTTGTTTAGGTTTAATATTTAAGTGGGGGTTAAAACTAAATATACAATAATTAAACGTAGAAAATAAATCTGGAATTCCTCTAACAAACCGGAGAATCTAAGTTTCATTCAATAGAAAGCAACTTTGGTCCCAGTTTAACAGATTCACACTCAAGGCAGTTACTTCAGTTCTCCAGCAACGGTTACATCAAACACCCATTTCCGCTCCCGCAGACACTGCCTGTGTGTCACGGTTTCTGTTGACTTTCTGTGTAGGTTTTTTCTCCCTGTGTAGATTTGTCTTTACCTTAATTAGTTTAGTTTCAATCTCCCCGTCGGAGGCTAGTTCCTGGTGGGTCAGCATGTACTTCTCACACTTAGCTAGAGCCTTTTCATTTGGGACAGACACTGTGATGGCATGGGGGACATGTGGCTGCATGACTGTTTCAGTTTGCACGTTACAGGCGGGCTTATGGTCTACCCATCTGTCTCCCGCAGAGCGCGACCGTCTGTGTCGGACACGAAGTGGTGGTGCGTTCTGATCAAGTGGACGGGAATCAAGAGAGAAGCACAACCCAGAATTAATTCAGGGGCGTTAGAAGTGCAGCAGGCTTGGCTACATTACTTGGTGACAATATCAAAACAAATGCACAAACCTTTTCAAAAGCTAAATATGTTACTCAAATGATTAAACGTCCTCTCTGATTTTAAATGCAAAACCAACAAACATCTTTTAACACCAGCTTGCATATTACATATTCTACCAGGGACCGTCCCTTTCACCGAAGAAGGGAAGGAAAATTTCTGGTAATGCCGCTAGTCTGTCCCATGTAAATGGTATTTAAGGCAAACAATTCATTTCACATTCTCAACCAGCATTCGTGCCTGCTATTGTGAGGTCATCTATTAGGCCCACAACCATGTTAAAAACTTCAACGATATCCATGAAAACCTGAACATCTCATAGGCCGCTAAACAAAGAGAAAACACTCCTTATACAAAGACAAAAAAGTAAAAGCTGATTGGGCCGTATAGTACAAAATGCTAAAGAACATAAGGGATAATTAAGAACCCTACGTATAAAACGACTAAAAGAATGTAAATAAACTCTCAGTACTTTCTGAGATTTAAAAATTTTTAAATTTCATTAAAAATTCAAATAGAACAATGGCTATAATATACCAACTATTTTTCCCCCCGAAACATTTCATAAATGGTTCCAAGAGACAGATAAAGAATACAGCATCAAATCAGTCTCTATCATACAATAAAAATCTAGTTGCTTCTAGTCAAATATCATTCAACCTAAGAAAAAATACTTCACATATAAGAGAGAGTTAGTAGTTTGAAGCAATGAGTCATCTTTGGTATTTTGCAAACACGTTTGTTTGTAAAACTGGAAGCAAATGAAACAGTCTGCCACAGGCCAAATCCTTCACAGCTGGTCAAGTAAGGAGATCCCAACTTCAAAAGGCATACCTGGAGAACTAAAAGCATTTCCCTACATAATTGGAAAAAACAAATGGAGCACCAGTGACAGATCATGACAGTGTAAAGCACGGGCAATACTGCCCTTTCCGGTGTGGCTCGGTTGGTTGGGTGCCATCCCGCAAAGTGCAAGGTCGCCGGTTTGACCCCCAGTCAGGGCACATGCCTGGCATGTGGGTTCCATCCCTGTGGGGGAGGGTCTACGAGAAGCAACCAATCGTTTTTTCTTCTTTCCCTCTCTCTAAAAAAATAAATAAAATCTTAAAAACAAAAACAAACACAGGCAACAAAGTTTGCCTCTAAAGATGCCCAAGCCTCTCAGCAAGCAGGAAACTTTTCATGATTAAAATGGCTTAATTAATGTTGAGCCAAACAGTCTGGCTCTCACAATCTACCACTTAGCAGAAGTGATAGTTTTCTCGAACACATTTAGTAATAAATACATTCTGAAATAAGCTTTGGAAAGATGATAGACCTTACAATCTTACTATGATTTATGAAATAAATTATACTTAAAATTTTTCAAGTATAATTTCAGTTCACTGACCATAATTTTTCAGCAACAAACCCAGATGCATGGATACTAGCCTAAACTTTTCTGCTGCACTTCTTAGAGATTTTGATTTCAAGTGAGAAGTTCAAGGATCTCTAGTAAATCCTCTTAAATATCTCCTTAGCCAAATTAGGTATTAAAATAATGTTGAACAGGCATAAACAAGCCTTGAATAGTTTTGTCTATAAGCTTTCATGAAATAAAGGGGATTTACAAGAGTTGATCAGAAAGACCAGTCACCATAATTTGCTCCCTACAAAGGTTTAATGCAGTATCTGCAAAGTACAAATAACTTATGAGACTTTCAATTCTCTGTTGCCTTGGTATATACCTGGAGTTCATCATCATTCCTTATTAATCAGGAATGCAGGCCACCTGAACGAAAATATTCTGTACCCTAAATTATACAAGAGAATCTAAAGCAAATAGTTACTATAAGATTAACTTGTTTAGAAGAAAAATTTTAAGAGTTATGTATTAAGATTTTACTAAATGTAAGTTCACAATAGTAACTTGGTTCATTTATTCAGATTCAAGGGAGGAAATTTACCTTAATCCTTAAGAAGAAAATATAAATGTGAATTTGTTTAAACACCCTGAAATGAGGCAGAGCTCTTATAAGCTGAAGTAAAGGTCTTGAGATTAAAAGCAATGTATTCGGCATGCAAAGCTTCAGTAGTTATAAAACAATTGGCCTGGACTCTTCAAAAACAGCACTGTCATGAAAATTCAAAAAGAGGGGACTGTTTTATATGAAAGGGACTAAAGAGACAACAGCCACATGCAGTGCCTTCACCGGGACAGGACCGTGCATTGAGAAAAGGAGAGCTGTTCCTGGGGCAGCGGGGGAAATGCGAACATGAACTGCGTGCTTGTTTTAACTTTTCATCTTTCAGGATATTTATTCGGAGCTGATGTTAACTTTCTTAGGTGTGATGAAGATTGTGGTTATACAGGACAATGTCTTTATTCGTGTCATGAAGTCTGACTTACTTTCAAAAGTCCAAGGAAAAAACATTTACATCATCTATGTGAAATAACAATGGTAAATCTAGGTAAGGGGGAAAAGATGACATTGTATCATTCTTTCAACTTTTCATTGGGTTTGAAATTTTTCAAAAGCTGGGAAAACAGTTTTAAAAGTAAAAGTTCAAAAGCAGCAAAAAAATCTAACTCGGTTAAAAAAAAAAGAAAAAGCTTGGAAAGTGTGCTCTAAGACACTCACATTCACATGCCTATTAGCTTAGCAACTAAAAAGCACAGATTACGCTGTCATGTACCCTACTGACCTGTGTTCGCTGAACACAAGGCGTATTTCTCTTGCTAAGTGTTTTTAGACTGTTTTGGCTGAAGAGCTAGGCCTCATTTTGGGGTGATTTAATCTTGCAAATTAACATAATAATTGTAACTTTACATGGGAGCTTAAGCATCTTTTTGGCCAACTTTTTGAACCAAGTTACAAAAACACATTAAAATCTATTGCTATAACGCTTTAAAATAATACTGGCACTAACCCTGCGGCATTGATCCTCTTCTATTTCTATCTCATTTCTGAATGTGGGAACCACCTCCCTGCCTTCAGTCCAGCACACCCCTCGCCTTCTGTCTGACACGATACAAGTTTTGCTTTGTGCTGGCTCCTGCTGCCTACGCCTCGCAATGGCTGTGACACCGAGAGGTGTGTTGTGCGGAGGGATTTTCTGCTCCCACTCCGAAACGCAGGAGGCTACGGAAATGCTGCCGCAAGAGGCAGAGCGCCTGTGCAGCTGCGGCTGTCTCATGAGTTGCTGGCCGCTGGCAATCTGAGCAATATAGTTACCAGAAAGCTAGAAAAATTGAAAAGAAATTAATGAGCAAGACTGAAAAACTGAAACAATTCATTGTTTTTCTACAATTCAACACATGAAGATAACATTATAATAACTTGTACCAAATTACATTTTTATGCTAAATTTGTATTTATACTAAATTAAAAAATTAAATAGATGTTTGAGAAATGTAAGTAATATAAAACAAAAAAATTCACTGTCATAGAAATAACAACCTAATCTGAATAGATTTTATCAAGGTCTAAATTGCTGCACAACTACACGAACTTACAGGTACTGGCGACGGAGAAACAGGTCTCTGAGTGGGTTTCTCTCGGTCCCGCTCCCGAGACGGTCTCTCCGGCTTTTCAGTTTTGGGTTCAGTAACAATAGCTTTCAGTTGTTTTAACTTTTCATCTTTCACCCACAGTTTATTTTGCATCTCCAGTTGTTTAGCTGCCACTCGACGCTCCTACAGATTATCAATGGCAATATACATTCTAATTCAATTACACCAAACGAGTACACCAGATTACTGACACTATTTCCTAAAAACGACAGCTCCCAGTTCTTCCTGAGATAGAGAAGTCACACTGCTAGTGAATCCCAAGGGCAGAGAAAGGAATGAACTGAGCAGGCAACTACGGTCACCACAACCAGAACCCAGGTACAGTCATTCAGGACACTACAACTTGAAACAAACCACCTGTTTGCGATGAGCACTACAGGAGAGACACTCACGCATTCTTTCTCCCACTTCATGGTTGTTTCTGTCACCATGTCCTGCAGCCTGGCTTCTAGTCTGCGTTTGTCAGAAAACTGTCGCTGAAGTTTCTGATTCTGGGCGTCAAGCTCCTGTTGCAGATTGCGCTTATCTTCTTCAAAGATGGTAGTCGTTTTCTCTAAAATTTCAATCTGGAAGGCAGACCATTATGTTCAATATTTGGTGTGTAAATATTTCATGTAGCTGTAAAATAACCTCTTTATGCAAATATAGTTGTGGAACGAAAAATCATGGAGGGCCCTGGCTGGTGTGGCTCAGTGGACTGAGCGCCGGCCTGCAAACCAAAAGGTTGCTGGTTTGATTCCCAGTCAAGGCACGTGCCTGGGTTGTGGGCCAGGTTCCTGGTTGGGGGCATGCAAGATGCAACCAATGGATGTTTCTCTTGCACACTGATGTTTTTCTCCCTTCTCTCCCTCCCCTCCCCTCTCTGAAAGCAAATAAAATCTTAAAAAAAAAATCATGGAGGAAACACTTTCCTCTAAAATTCCATCTGATGGCTACCTTCATTCCTAGAAATGAGAACTTTTAAACAAGTTCTTTACTGAAAGACTGTTACAAATAATTTAATGTAAAAATTAGTTTCCCCTAAAATTCAGGCCTAAAATTTTATTTTTAAGATTATTTTGGAAATACAGAACACTGTACTGGTTGAAACTAAAGTTTCTCTCTAGAATAAGCATTCCCCCAAATGATCCTCTGTAAACGAGGGAATAAATATATGTAATCCAATAATACGTTAAAAAAACCAAGCTATCACCAAAGCTAACCACTAGAAAGCTCGCTTGTTTGGACCAGAAAACATTCCCTTCAACTGCTAATACCTAACTTATAAAATTAAAGAGTACAATATCCCTTTTGTGCATTCCACATTTCCCCATTTGGGGGGGGGGGGGATGAAGACTGATAAATAACTCGGTTATACTCGCAGGCAGTGGGCGGCGCTCACAGGCCTGGGCAGTACAGAGGCTAAGCTAGGGAACAGCAGTGCATAGCCGTCACAGTAATGCCAAACCAACCTTATATTCTAACGTTTTGTTTTTTTTCTCCAGTCGTTCTATCTCCAATTTCTGTCCTGAGATCACCTTTTCTTTTTCATTTAGTTTTCCTTGAATGTAATTTTCTTTACTTAAAGCACCACTGTCGAATTCTTGCAACATAGCTTTAAAAGTAACAGCTGAAACAAAAGCATGCAGGTTTTTGTTTACCCCAATTCCAAAACAGTCAATGCAATAAACTTTTATTAGCCAATGGTATAGTCTTTCATTTTGCACTATGGCATTCCCTTCTCAGTGCTTAGGGTTCAGAACAAATGCAAAAACAAAAATAACAGTAGAGTCATTTCAGGAACAGTTAGATCCAAGTTGAATCCCTAGTGTACCACTTACTAGATACGTGACTTGGGCAAGTTGTTTTCCCAAGCACATTTCCTTATTTCAAAGTGGGAATTTAAATACCACTGATCTCACACCTTTTCTTGTGAAGATTAAAATGAATTGATGATGCTCAACATAGCAGACACACTCACGGAGCACTAACTGTGTACGGGCTGTTCACTCTTCTACATGATTCTCGTACATTATCTCAAAACATTACCCTAGGAGGTAAGAGCAATTACAATTTTCCCACCCATTTTGCGGACAGGGAACCTAAGAAATAGAGGACTGAATAATTTGCTGAAAGGTACTGTTTTTAAGATATATGTGAAGTGCCTTGCAAATAATTAACTCGTGGGAATGACAAAGTAGCTATGATTTCTTTGTGTACATCACCGTTAATTTAAGAATCAAGAGCTGTGGGAAGAGTTCCTGTCAGACTCAAGAAACAATGCCTGGAGCGCTTACAAAGAGCAGAGACAAAATAACCCTTCCTTAAGGGTCCATCCCACCGCAGAACTCAGATTTGTTGTTCCTGGAGTTAGAATGTCCTCACCTTGTTTGTTAAACTCATCAGTCATCATTTGTCGTAGCTGATGGCGTTTCTCTAATGCTTCAATAAGCCTAGGGAGAGTCTGCTCATCGTTGATGTCCAAAATTTCGCAGGATGGCAAAGGTGGAAAACTCTGTAAAACCACTTCTGTAACCAGCAGTTCTGTATTGAATTATAAAAAATTATAAAAAGTTACTTAGGAGAGAAAGAGCTTATTTAAACGAGTTTAACACTGTGATTAGAGCCCCAGTCCAATTAGCCCTGTGCTTTCATGAGCTGTCACGATCACACTGCTTTAAAAATTAGCTGTGCCCTGGCTGGTGTGGCTCAGTAGGTCGGGCGCCATTCCACAAAGCATAAGGTCACGCCCTCCACTCCCTGTCAACACACATGCCTGGGTTGTGGGTTTGGTTTGAGGTCAGGGCACGTGTAAGAGGCAACCAATTGACGTTTATCTCCCTCTCTTTCCCCGCCCCTTCCCCTCTCTAAGAACAAATAAAATGTTTTTAAAAACTAGCTGTGAAAAAAAGGAAAAAGTTAAAAAAATGAGTTGACGTATATAACAAAAGAAATATCATGTATACATTGGTTCAGATTTCTTTCTGCACTTGGTTCTTGAGGGGAAGGGAAGGAAACATTCTCCTATGTGAAACACACCGCTCAGCAGGCGAACGATCCAGCCCCAAACCGTACCATCTCCAACTGGACCTGCCCGAGCGTGGTGCCTGTATCGCCGTCCAGGTGTTAACCCACATATTGCCTTGTCTGCTGGTCTTGCTACTTCAACTTCTTGGGTCACTTCTGCAAATCTCATGACTTGCTAAGATACAAAACAAATGGAGTTGTTTTTTTTGTGTGTTTTTACAAATAAATGTATCCAATTCCTCAGACATTACTAAATGAAACAATATTAAATGGCTAATTTCTGTAACTGATGGTGCTGCACCAACTTTTAAAGTATTCAAAATGTCATTCTTCATACCAATGTAGTTGTGTTCTCTGCAGAAACTCTGAGACTGTACAGAATAAATACATTAAAATTACCAAGCTTTCTTCATAATCTTCAGCCTTTGGATTCACACACACAATCATGCGTACTTTTCCTTCCCCATCAAAGTAGTTCTTGAACAGATGGGTTAATTTTGAATCTCGATATGGAACCATCTAGAAAAACATCCAAACCCAAATAAATACCTAAGGCAAAAAAAGCAGACAAAAAAAAAAAAAAAACTATACAAGTGGGAGACTGTTGCTTACCTTGTTAGTCCCATACATTTGGTTCTCTCTCAGGACCTCCATACATGTTCTCAGCGTCATTAGTGACTGGTTAATGTTACCTGGCAGAAAAATATATATAGAAGACATCTGAAAACAAGGGTAGGTAGCGTGTGGTCTGTTTGTCCATAAAATCCCTGCTGCACTGAACTATCACAGGGAAGTAACAGATTTCAGTGCCTCAAGTCAAAGAGCTGCCCATGCAGGGTCTGGCAGTATTTCTGAAGTGTTTAACAGCACTGTGTCAGGAGAGGTTTAATACCATCCTTCAGGGATCCTGTCAAAAGGATCTCCACGAAATGCAACATTACACACTTCATGACCTATTTAGTTTCTTCCAAATCTTAAATTCTGCAAAAGAATGGATTAGATGTAGATGTTTAATACCCCCATATAAAATACTATCTCTGAAGCATGACCCTTCCAGGCTACAAGCTGGCTCCATCGACACCGACATCTCTCCTGCCCCCCAGAGAGGCTCCTGCTTCTAGCAGGCAGTGCCTGAGGATCCAGCCGCGCTGGTCCCCTCTCCATCTAAAGGAACAAGTATTTCTTAGGTGGCATACTTATTACTTGTCACCACTCTCATTTGGATTTCTGAAGCAAGGCAAGTCTGACAGATTAATCAAGCATCCAATAATGCAGGAGATCTCACCTGGATAGACCCAAAAAGTACATAACAATGTGTTCATGTTGGAACTTTGATTGAGGGTGACTAACTCTACCACGCTTTCATCCTTGACCACCTCTCAGAACACATGGCTCACCTATACCCCCAAAATATTCTATGACTGATGATGTATCTTCCTTGCCCCCAACTCCTAATGTCCTTTCTTCTCCCACTGTGCTCTCAGGAACCATCTTTGTTCATGGAGTTCCCTAGCCCCTCAAACCTCTCACACCACCATCCACTGACCACTCTCCCTAGGGGCCAGGTGTCCATGCCCACGGGTTCTCTTCGGCGAGTCTGCATACTTGGATGGGAAATAAACTGCATCTTTGTTTTTACAGCACTATAGCAGTTTATTGCTAATCTCAAGATATTAATGTTCATTGCTACTCTGAAATTAGGTAGTTATTAGATCTGGTGGGTTTTTATTTAAGGCATTGGTAAAGCAGCACATAAATTACTGTATGTCAAATGTTGTAAGAATACTTTAAAAAACATATCTCAATCTAATTGGCTTCCTTTATAGTCCTACGTATTTTGTGCCGTACACTCAGAAATACATTCTGGGAATGGTCCAGAGGCTTCTCCCTGCACCATGGCACAAGGCCCTGTAACCTTTATTTCCCCATAAGGGTAATGCTTCCCCTGTAGCCCTGGGGTCTTTGTGAGTAAAAGTTGCTTGTTTTCCAAAGCCTGGCATTATACAAGGATGGTGAATAGAGGGTGGCCAGCAACATTTTCCTAATTCCTTGCTGCTGCCTTCCAGTGTCCCTCCTACCTGCCAGCTCCTGGGCCATTTCGGAATCCATGAGAAGGGTCACTCTAACGTGCTGTCAGAGGCCCTGATGTCTGTCCCAGCAAACCTGTTCCCTCACCAGTGCGGCTGCGCACATGGCCAGACCCTGAACCACATCACCCGAACTGCACCATCTCTGGGAGCTCGAGGCCGTCACATGCCCCAACCACAGTCTTCTTCGAGTTCTCATTCCTACCTTGTCACACCTGTCCTCCTCCATATTAACAGTGATGGGACTTTGTTTCCCCGCCCTAAGAATCGGAACCCTCAGGTTTCTACTTCCTTCCCAATCCAACCGCACCACTGTTCCCCGCGAGGTGCATCCTTCCTCTTGTGATGTGAACCCAGATTCCCTATCTCCTCGTGCTGCTGTCCTCCCTCACCCACGAGGGGTGTGTGCCAAGGTCCCCAGGGGATGTCTGACACCGCGGACAGCACCAAACCCTGCATATACTTTTCCCCTGCACATACATATCTACGGTAAAGCTTAATTCATAAACTACGCACAGTAAGAAATTAATAATAACTAATAAAATATACTGTAATAAAAATTATGTGAATGTGGCATTTTTGTAAAGTAAAGTAAGGGCTTCGTGAACAAAGCACCGTGATACCAGGACAGTCGATCTTATAACTGAGGTGGCCACTAAGTGACTAACGGGTGGACAGGCCACAGGCGGGACAGTGCAAGATTTCATACCACTCAGGGTGGTGTAAAGTTATAAGTTACAAATTATTTCTAGAATAAAATATTAATAGAAAATACTAAAAATATTCAGTATTTTCAGACTACAGGTGACTGCAGATAACTGAAACCCTGGAAAACAAATGGCAGATAAGGTGGGAGGGGGGCTACTTTACACACATATTTAACGTGTGTCTGTGTGTACGTTACTTTTTAGTCATTTCAGAATCCTGTAAGTCACCGTTTTGCTCCTTCCTGGGCACTCTAAATTAATCATTAAGGATTGTTTAAGGCTCTGCCCTCAGCTTGTTCCTATCTGTTCTTCCTGAAAAATCCTACCTCCCCCATTGCCTCTATCATTGCTATTTTGGCGAAACTTAAACTTATAAACCTCAGTCAAGTCAAATCTCTGCCTTCCAAATCCACGTACCCCTGCACTCAATGACTAGGCACTTCCACTTGAAAAATCTGAGCACACCCAGCACAAAACTCCGTCACCACCCACCCGCACCTCGCACTGCTTCTCCCCAGTCCAGATCCTCCTCCCCCTCTTCCTTCCTCTCCACACCAGGGGGACCTGCTTCCCGACTAGCTCTCAGCTTTGCCTGACTTTTGCCTCCCAGTCACACTAGTAAAAGGCTCCTAACTGCTTTTCATCTCTAGACTTGCCCCTGGTAAATTAATTCTCTATACTGGGAAAATGATCTTTCTAAAGGACCAATCCTTCATCGACTTTATGACTTTACAGGGAGGGTGTATAATGGTAGAAAGTCACAAGTTTTGAGAGTTCAACCTTGCAAAAATGATTTCTAATCCATTTCTTCATCTGAAAAATGGGTATGATACAATCCTGAAAAGTCAGAATCAAGAAATCAGGCCCATCCCCTGGTCAGATAGCTTAATTAATTAGAGTGTTGTCCTGATACACTAAGGTTGTAGGTTCAATTCCCGGTCAGGGCAGGTACAAGATCAACCAATAAATGCATAAATAAGTGGAACATCAAATCGACGTGTATCTCTCTCTCAAAACAAATAAAATAAAAAAAAAAGAAAGAGAAATCAAGCCCATGGATAGAGGAAACTATGAAACACTATAGTCCCGTAATAACTAGTAGCCATCACTATTCCCTCAAGATAAGATTCAGATATTTTAATGATAGACAGGGAGCTTCATGACCTTGCTCTCCTGCCTTTGTCACAGTTTACCACCAACACCTTCCATTTCAGCTGCCTTGACCCTGCCGCATTCTCTCGGGACTGCTCTGTTTACAGTGACTGCCAGGGAGGATGCCTTTAACCCCACCCGTCTTCCTGGAGGTCTTCCTGGAGCGCACTACTCCATTTAAGTGTCCACTCCCTGAATTCTTCCTCCAATCCCCCCTCCCCACCCCTCCTCAGGTTGGACGAGGCAGTTCTTCTCCGCACTCCCACAGTACCTTGTGCTCACTTCTGTCTTCTACCGAAACAGTCTCATTGTGCTAGGCTGGGCTCCCTAGGGTAGGGCTCCACCCTTTATATCTGAGTTAATCCCTGGCACACAGTAGGTACTCCATAAATGTTATTAATATAAAACATGACTTGAACAGCTACACAAAATGAAAGATTAAATAAAAAAACAAATCACAGATCTCCTTTCAATCGGGTTTTGTGTTCAAAGATGTTTTTCTACCTCCAGAAGCCAATTTTTACTAATGTGAATGCTGGAGTAACGGTTGAATAACTTCATTTTTAAGGACCCAGTACTGACAATACCAGCAATAGATAAGAGTAGATCCTTTCAATATAAATATAATTTTTACTTATTTTACTTTCCCCTGCTCTTGAAAAAATCAGTGTATTGTGATACCAAACAAGTGTAACTAAAGGAATAGCACTAACCACTAAACTTAGCCTGTAAATTATGAAATTGAAGATAATTATGCTCAAACCTTCTATCAGTAAGCAGACGATAAACTAGCATTGCAAGCTTTTAAAAGTTGTAGCAATAGGTAAGTACTATGCTTTACTCACCAGCTTCACGTAATCTGTTCCCCTCTGCCTTTGTCCGGTTAGTTCTTTCACTTCCAGCAAGATCTACCAGGGACAACTGGCTTATAGTGATCTGTTCTTTTTCCTGAAGGGAAGATCACAATGCCAATAACATGACACGAGTTATAACTAGTTTACAATGTTCTTTAAATATACTCAAATTAACAAATCGTTGTATTATGGATATAATATGTACACAATACAAAATGTACTGGTAGGGGCAAAGGATACAAGTTTTGGGTGAAAAGTCTGCTAAACGCATATGATAAATATACTCAAACTATTCATGATTACTTGCCCACTGCCTGGTCTTCTGCATTTCGCTGGGAGTTCCGTTGAGTGCTGAGACCCTGCCTTTCAATGACTTCATCCCCAGCACCTTGCACAGCGCCTAGCACTCGGCAGGAGCTCCAGAAATATCTGCCAAATAGTGAGTCTAGGACAAGGCTACTCTAAAATGTTCTATAGTCAAGTGTTTAATAATTTTACTATCTAATGATTTCATAGTATGCTGATAACTTTCATGAGCAATGAAAGTTGAGAGGTTTGTAACTGATACTGTAATGTCAGACGTGATTCAGAGGAGATGAAGTGTGCATGGAAGCTTGACTTAAAAGCACTTCCCTTCCCCTTCCTTCCTTCCTATTTTTAAACCAAGCCCTTGCACGAATGACTTCTCGCCAGTCTGTTCTGGCATGCTGCTGACGGCGTCGGCATCAACTGGACCGAGGAGACCCACATGCACGCCCTGCAGTGGTGACGCCAGCCGTGGCCGACAGGGCGCAGCACTGTGTCCATTTCCTCAGGGCTGGCTGCAGCCTGCACCGATGGACGCCGGCCACCGTTCTGTCTTCTCTGCGGCCACCACCTTCCTGCCTTAGACGTGGGAAGGCCCCCAACTAAGAGCAGCCGCCAAGATGGCCGGGGAGGAAGGGACTTAAGGCATTTTCTAGCTAACATTTACCAGGTGCCGACTGTAAGCCAAACACCGGACTAAGAACTCTCCCCGTACCACCTCCTTTCATCCTCTCAACATCATGAGGAGTTCATCAGCTAGGTCAGATAGCTAGTAAATTAACAGGCTTCAGAACTCGAACCCTGGAGGTCTTTAGTACCATGCTGTACCATCTCCTCCTGCTATCTGGAGACCTTCATGATCCCAGTTTCATACTATGTTTTGAATGGAATTATACTTTAATAGTTAAAAGTTATTAAATCATTTACATTTGGGCTCAAATGTGGTTCCTAATTGATGTCAGCCTTTTACGGTGACAGGGCCCCGCAATAAACAGTGAGCAACAGACTGGTGTGGGGCAGGGAAGGGGGCACCGCTGGCCTATCAGCCAAGAGACAGTTTAGAACCGGCCATCTCCTGAACCGTGCCTGCCCCGGCAAGTTCACTGCTGACTTTTAAAACCATTAACTGAATTTCCACATTCAAAATGAGCCATCAGAGATAAAACAATAAATTACACATTTTTCCTATTTTACCTCCTCTATTGAAGAGATTTATGAAGATTTGTAAACCCTTTTCACAGCAAAAATCTAGGTTCTAAGATTCAGTAGCCAGTTTCCCAGAACTACATGTCTAATGCAACAACCAAAGCCATCACCTACATATATTATTAATTCTAGAGCAGTGATTTTCAACCTTTTTCATCTCATGGCACGCAAACTAATCACTAAAATTCTTTGGCACACTAAAATTTTTTTTTGTCAATCTGACAAAAAAAACAGGCATTGATTCTTTCACACTGGATGGCTATTGCTGTGTTAGCTGTTGTCATATTTTATCTGATAGTCTAAGGGAAAAGAGGTCGGTGCCCCTGACTGGTCAGTTATTGCAGGTTTTAAAAATTCTTGCGCCACACTGGTTGAAAATTGGTATTCTAAAGAAACCTTTGTTGAGATGAAACCTCCCTGGTTTAATTCAAAAAATTCAGGATTCAGTTAGCAGAGGAAAAGCCCCACGCACTACGACTCACCTGCAGGACGTTGTCTCCAGTTGCATCGAGTGGGGCTTGAACTAACTTAATGTTGAACACGCTGTGGGAGCGGCTGGACTCACGATTCAAATGTGTGTTAGCAATCCGTCTCTTTTTCTGGCCTATAATTACAGAAAAAAAAATCACTGCTCAAAACCAAACTCGGCCATTTCATTATACATGCTCTCTACTAAAGTGGAAAGGACTGCTGGTCAAACACACTTATCGTTTTACAGTTTTCTAATTTTAATGCTAACCTTTCCAGAAAACGTCAAAAGCCTCTTCAATAGATTTCACTTCCACTTCTGTACATCCTGCAACATACATGTTATGATTCTTATCTTCACGAAGCACTTTAGATTGTGGAGGTCTATGGGAGAGAAAAAAATCTAAGTTTCCCAAATTATGAGTTATTACTGTCTCTGTTTAAGACTAGGACTAAAATGCCAGGCTACACAACATCCACTGTTACGACAGTAAGCCCAAGCAAAACCCAGAAAAATATTAAACAGATAACTTTAAGGACAGTCAAGATTAGTTACAAGAACGTATTGTGCTTTAAAATTTTTGCTCCAATTTGTTCTACCAAAGCACATGAAACAGCACTTACTAAACAATGAGATATCAAGCAATGTTACAGCAACATCACATGCACAAGTTTAGCATCGAAATCTAGCATTGTCCTACTTTTAAAAGACACAGAGAGCTGGTTCTGACCTCAGTGTCAGCAAAACACAAAATCAGAAAGAGTTAGCATATACAAGGGGTGGCAATACTTCCAAAGTGGCTGGTCAAGTTTTAGTCTTGTGAGGCAAGGATATAGGATAGTGAGATAAGGAGGAGAAAGGGTGCTGCCTGTTTGGCCTCTGTCTTAGGAACGGTGGGGACAGAAACATTTACCAGACACCATCATCCAACAAATGGCAGATTTTTCAGGAAGAAAGGAAGGGCTTATAGGTAGCAAAAAGCCCGCTGCCAACGAAAAACTACCTACATGCAAACATGCCACAGATGCCAAACACTAGCATGACTGCACCCTTCTCAAGAAAAGAGTCAACACAACCACATACACAAAGTCTGCGTTCCTCAGGGGCGTGCTGCAGCTGTTCCACCTACCGAAGGAACAAGGTATCGGTTACCAGGCACTGTTTCCACGGCGGCCATCGCTCACAGAGGCACATTCAGTGCGGTTTGTGACAGTCACGGCGAGTCGGACCTTAACACCCTCCCATGTGCTATTTCTTAATTGTATTTTAAAAAAACAGTCAACATTAATGAGCTCAAAAAAGCAGGCTGCATACCACCCTAACATTAAATCTGAACTCAGTGCCAAATAAGCATCTTGTGAGTTCACTCAAGGAGTTACCAGAAAGGTTACAAGGTTTACAAGTCACACATGTCAGTCCTTTTGTGAAACTGAACAAAACTAAGACAGCAGGGTCCTTTGAAAATAATCTCATTTAGAACAAACCAAACAAAAACTTGGCACATGTGCAGATGAGAAACTGATTGGTGGCAATGAAGGACATCACAAAAGTTTAAGGACATGGGTATGCAGAACTGATACTTTGTAGCAAATGGGCGAGTAATTAGTCTATACACTGTTTAATGTAAGTAAGAGTGGGTATACTGACACCTCAGTCTAATGGTTTTCTAAATCCAACTCTTTCTCTAGTAATGTCAGTTTAGATATACACACAGAAGTTGTATGTAAGACATAGGTCTTCAAATTATTTGTGCCCCGAAAGGCCCTAATAAAGGGGGCACTGAAGATAAGCATTTAGCTTAAGAACAAAACTATGAACTCAGAAACGAGATGCTAATATTAGATATGAGATTCCGGAGTTAGCTCCGGCACAAAAGCAGATTTATTGTCTGTGACGCCAGGTGACAACTGCTCTCCAGTCTCAGCAGTGCGAGACTCAAGGAAAGCCAGGGAGTAGTCTAACTGGCAGAATGACAATACAGATGGCACTTCCGATTAATCAGTGAGGGAAGGTCCGTGAGTTTTAGCTGTACAGACAACAGCTTCAGGCTCCATTCCGTAGAGACCACCAAGACATGTTAAATCGGCTACAAACTCCCAAAACTCAGGGTCAGGTTCTTGAAAGGTAGGCCCAGGGCACATCTACAGGCACACTTCTTTATCCAATTAAGGTCCTTCCTAAAATACAGCTCGGAGACAAGAGTTTTCAAAAAATAATGTCAGGTCTTTCTTCCACTGGGTCGCTCATACACCTGCATATCTAGTTAATAATAAAATGACCCATTAAGGACCAAATGCATGATACACAAATTATATTTAATTCTGAAAACAAAAATAAGCATTCTCCCTATTTATAACTGAGAAAACTAAGGCTCTCTGAGGTGGAGTGACTTCCTCAAGATTAAGGAGCTAAGAAAGGGTTCTTTTCACTACTTACTTAGGCTTTATGGGATCAAACGGCACTTCTTCCAGTAGATCATATATGTAATTATTATATATTTCAATGTAAGAGACAAATACACCATAGACACTATCTTCATCGACCTCTTCCGCTTTGCAAAATTCTTGTACATTTATCATATCTGCAAACTCTGGATCTATTTGCCGTCTGAAAAAGGGGGGAAAAACCCCAAAAAGTGATCTTCTACATTGTGAATTAATATCAAAAGTAAACGATTGCAAGAGGAAACTAAAAGATATAAAGCGCCTGCCTCACCAGCAGAAATGCACAAAGCAACTCTACCCACACGCGGTCAGCCAGCAACGTGCCCACGTCCTCCCTGATACACAGCACGGGCCTTCACTCCCGCTCCCGCCCCAAGTGGCGCCTTCCCTTAAGTGGCGATTCAAAGGCAGTGCTCCGATAAGCAAAGAGAAGGTGAGCACATAAAGTTACCTAAGAGCATTCCTCATCTCACAGCTCACTAAAGCCAACTGTCAGGCCAGCTTCCCCACCCCGTGCTCGCCAATCCCCGTGCCGACGCACCCCTCCGACAGGGTTCCCCTCAGGCCAGTGCTGCGTACAAATGCAACTACTTACTTGCCAGAAGGAGTCTTTGGATTGGGCATGGCCTCTCTCCTCTGCCGTTCTAATAAGGCATCCACTTCACACTGTATGTCCATGCTATTCCTATCATTAGATTTAAAAACCTGAAGTAGGGGCGAAAGTCAGACCATGATCTTGAGAATTTGACTTAAGTAAGAAACATATTTGAGAACTGAGAAGCACTTGTTTAAACCCATTGAAGGTTTTAAAATGTATCCAATTAGTTCTCTCTTAATACTACTGGATCCACAGGTATATTGGTCCCTATGTCCTCAAGTGAAATAGTCGCAACACAGAAGAGTTATACTTACGTATCTTTTAGCTTGAAACGACCCTATGCTGTTGAAGATCATGTCCAAACAACGAGGGAGCAGCCCTCCTTCCCCTAGAGAACCAGTCATGGTGTGAGTCTTCCCACTCCCCGTCACGCCGTATGTGAAAAGGAGACCTACGGCACAGCAAGTCACGCTGGGTTATGTCTTAAAAGTCCTCCACTTGTAGCATTTATTCATTGTATTAAAAAACACTCAAAATGAACCAGCTCAGTAAAGGTTTAACAACACCCTAACAAATCTGAACTGAAGGCCAAACATAAACCAAATATGTAAGAACCAAAAAGTTTTATCAGAGAGGGAGAAAAAGGAAAATCCAACAAAACTCCAAGAATCATACCATTTTTGCCACGAATGAGGTCATCTACCAAGGGATTAGCCACAACATCAAAGAGCTCCTTCTGAGTGGTATGAGGACCAAATACTCGTTTAAACGAATACTGAATCTGTGGGGAAGGAAAAATAAAGTGCATAAATGGATTCCACTATATCTAGGCTAGAAATACATCTGTTTAAACTTATTCAGATGTTTCTTTATAACATTTAATATCTAGATGCACAAAGAAAAAAGCACTAATGGCCTTTAAACTTGGAACCCTTAAAGAAGGGTTCCACATTATACCAATTATAAATGTTAAATATTTCCAGTTATAACTACTGGAGAGAAGTAGAAAAATCTTAAGCCTACTAATCCTTCATAGACTAAGGCTGAATTTGTTTTAATTAAATGACAAGGAAGATCAAAAGGTATTAGGATTCAGCCACAGACTTGTGAAAATTCTCATGTATTACCTCATTTTACTGCTTTCTGTTTTTTCTTATAAAGGTGTCGTTTAAACAGACATAGCAGTGCCCTGGCTGGTGTGGCTTGGTGGATTGAATACCAGCCTGCAAACAAAGGAATCACTGGTTCGATCCCTGGTCAGGGAACATGCCTGGGTTGCAGGCCAGGTCCCTGGTTGGGGGTGTATGAGAGATAATCACACATTGATGTTTCTCTCCCCCTTTCTCTCTTCCTTCCCCTCTTTCTAAAAATAAATAAATAAACTTAAAAAAAAAGTCATAGCAGCCTAAGCTAAGTGATTTGATGTACTTAAAAAAAAAAACAGCAATGAACTGTAAATATAAGCTCATCTGAGTTCTTTACATAAATTCTAAATAAACTGTGACCTTTAAAAAGCAATAACACATCAATGATCAAATCTTTCAAAATATGATTATTATAAAGTATAGCCATTATCACCAAAAATATTACCAAACTTCTATTTGGAAAATCAGATTGGAAACTGGAGTATAAATTATGTAAATTAAAATGTCCTAATTGCCCAGGGCCAAAATTCTATTATTTATATCTTTGTTATTTTCTAGTTTTATTGGATTGTAGATACTACAGTTGTTTCTGCAGCTTTCCTGAATTTCTTGTTATTTCATGAATGCCAGTACTGAGTTATTTGGTACATGAATACTCATCAAAATTTATTATGGATGATAGCCTTTGTCAAGTGGCTCCCATTCTCCTGTTTTACACCCTTCGCCCTAAATTGAACCTGTAAAGATATCAATATGACCCTTATGTTTTTAAAATTAGCAGTTTTGTCCCCCAGAAGGAGAAGTGTACAGATTAGTACTCAACGATAGCAACAGCAGCAGCTGACACGCAGCACAGACCGTGTCCCAGGCACAGACCGTGTCCCAGGCACAGACCGTGTCCCAAGCACCGCCTGGGCACGGCAGTGAGTCATTTCATTCCCACGGCCTCTGCTGCAGGCACTGTTAATTATGATGCTCATTTTATAACTCGTTAAAGATCGCGCACATACTTCTCCCAGGCTAACCCTCACCTTGTGGGAGTTTTACTCCATTCCTGTGACACAGCTCTAGAGTTCATAACAAGAACTATCAGAGTTGTTTTTGTATAAAGATTATAATTTGACCCAGGATAAGGGTGCAAACAGAGCTCACATGCTCATGAGAAGAAAACACATTTTTATAAACTTCCCATAATGGCATAATGTAGCGTGGGGTTTTCTTGCACATGTAAAATTGTTATGAAAACCCTTCAGCCCTGCTATTTTAAATGAAATAAAATAATTATTTTTTCAGGAAGGAAGGAAGGACTTAAGGAAGGAAGGAAGGAAGGAAGGAAGGAAGGAAGGAAGGAGGGAAGGAAGGAAGGAAGGAAGGAAGAAGGAAAAGAAAGAGAAGGGGAGGGAAGGAGAAAGGAAGAATACATGCAGGTCAGTGCTCACAGGTTAGTCAGATGACCTCCAATCCTCCCGGACAAACCCCTCCTTTCCAGGTGAAGAAAAGTAAGGTCCAAAGGAGGAACTTGTCCTAAGCCCACGGGGCTAATTAGTATCAAAGCCATTTCCAGTCCAACAGTCTTTCCATTGCTCAATGTTAATCTTCACCAAACCTTTCGTACTATTCACACATACAGTCAACTCCAATGACTAAAATTCAGTAAGTCAGTTTTCAACTATTTTACATCCTCAAAGGCCTACTCCTCCATGAAGCCTTCCAGGACCATTCCTTCACGCTTAATCCGTATTCACTGTTTGGCAAACAGGACAGAGAAGGTGCGACGCCCCCTGCGGCTCACCCTACCCGGGGAAGAGACAACAAACAAGCAGAGGAACCTGCAGAGTGTGGGGCGGGATCAGGGAAGAACTCAGAGAGCAGGCCAGGTGAGGGGGGAGGGTGCCGCTTCTGATAGGCAGTCCGGACACACCCTCAGAAGAGGTGATATTTAAGTGAAACAGGATGAGGAGTTATCCACAAGAGCTAAGGGAAAACCAAGGCCAACAGAGCAGCGCTGAGACAGAGTTTTGGCTTAGCTGAGGAATCCGGGATTGGAGGAACGCTTCGAGATGGGGTGGCCAGACCGACAGGAGGCAGATTAATCAGGATTATGCCTTTTTAAAAACTTTATTCCTTGGAAGGTTTTAAACCTAGAAATAGGGAGATCTGATTTATGCTTTAAAAGGTCACTGGGGCGACTCTACAGAAAACCGGACTAGAGAAGATTTGCAGTGGGAGCAGGTGGTCCAGGAAGGCTTCCGTACAGTCTCGTCGGCGCTGCTCAGATAAGCTCAGCGAACCCGTGCCACTCTGAGAACTGTTAGTTCCCAGTCTAGCAGAAGATAATTGCAGAAACGCAGAAGAAATGTTTAGAAACTTTTGTAGCAATTTGGTATGACTGCAAGCTCTTAAGATGTGATCAGTGTTTACAGTATCTCATTAAACAGATAGACAGGCTCCCTGCTGTCTGACATGGTCAGTGCCAAGTGGCCAAGCTGCATGCATGTACCAGTCACAATTCATTACAAAAAAGCTGTTCCTTCACCAGTTGGAGAAGCACTGGTCTCCACGATGAATAACAGGGTGCGTACAAGGATGGCGGCAGTGGAGATATAAACTTGGCAAAGGACAAGTTCAAGATACACATTGGAGCAGAAGTGGTAGTGCCTACCGATGAACAGGATGTGAAGGGAACCAGAGAAAGGCAGGCACGAGGTTCCCGGCTTGAGCAAATAAGCAGAAGGTGGCAGCGTTTATCAAGAAGATAAGGGAGGAAGTGATTTAGAGGAAAAAATCAAGTGTTCTCTTGGACATGTAAAACTTGAGATGCCTGTGTGACATCCAAGCAGCAGATGATCAAGTCCAGAGCTAGAGAAAAGGTTTAAACTAGAGGTAAAAATTTCAGAATTATTACCCTAGAGTGAACATTTAAGGTCATAGGAAAGTACAGATAGAGAAGGGAGCCCTGGGTACAGCCCAACCTGGTGGACTGGGGTTGGAAAAGGAGGGGCCTGCAGAGAGTAGCCCAGAGAGACTGAGGAGGGAAGGTTACTGTAGGGGGACACGAGAGTGCCTCAGGGAGGAGGGTGCTCCTGATAAACAGATTATAACGAGGACAAAGAGGTGTCCATTGAATTTAGCAGCAAGAGGCCGCCGATGGGCTCCTGAGGAGCAGTTTCGCCGGAGAAGTGTGCACAGAAGAGTGGGTGGGACCTGAAAGCGGAACCGCAGCCTGAATCGGTCCTGCCGTCTGCGCTCCCAGTCACCTCTTTTAGCGCACCCGTCCTGCCGTCTCATCTGCGTGAGGGTCACATGTTTGCCCTCTGTGCCCCCTCTAGGCTGCAAACCCCGTAAGGCAAGGACTGTGTCTCACTTATGTTTAAAAATCTCCTTCCACTCTCCAGCTTAGCACACGTCTGTTAGACTGAACTCATTTTGTTCAACATTTCACTAAAAGTAAAAACACTTCATAAGAGGTATAGATATAAGCATACAATGCCTGTTAAATGTTATTTGAATCTCCACCCGTGAAATTTTGTGTTTACACATATAAAACTTCATAGCACGACCACTTACCATTCCACATTAAACTATCCCTAACAAGCCCCCTAAGAAGCAATAAGTACCCCATACAAGAATGATCTTCTAAAAAGCAATCTTCTAATTTCAGTACATCAAAAGTATGTGTGTATATCCCAGGAGCTGTATGGTGGTTACAGTGAAGTAGATAGGTCTTTCAAAAAAGTGGGAACATGAATTTTGTTAAATTTAAAAAATGGAAAAGCCATTCAGGAAAGAACACATCGAGTAAAAACAGCTTGGTTTCAACAGGGAATACCTCCTTGTAGTCTCCATTTCGGTTGAGTCTGTAGCCCTCGGGAGTATGAAGCTGAACGGTTGTAGTACTGATCACTTCTATGCAGCACTCTTGATCGGGAAAGCTCAGGGGGCGCACCCTGCAGTACACCTGAAAACACAGGGAAGTGCTTAAAGAACAAAGGCTGACCTTTTACCCGACCTCCCATTTAAGCTTCCTATTCATTCCTTCAACGAACATTTCGTGTCTTAATTTAAGAGAGCAATATAAACTTAGAGCTATGAAAACCAAAACCTGCTACCCAAGATTGTCAAATGCAAACAGATATTACATATGGGAAAAGATTTTAAATGCACATCAAGTTAAAATATTTTGATAACCAAAGCATAAAATCCAGTTTCTCTTCACTACTACAGTGGCACAAGTTTAATGAAATCATACTACTAATTAAAAACTCTGAAAATCAGTAACATGTCACACAATGAGATTTGAAAATGTTAGAATTTTTTAGAACTGTGTGTCAATTAAACTTTGCCAGCTTAATCCATAATAAATAAGTAGATGTAAGATCTGAAATGTGGTTTTCTTAATCAGTGACAGGGCTGAGGAAGAACTTCAGCTCCACGTGCCAAAGCCTCTGGTTCCCTCAACCCAGACCGAGAGACACACTGCGGTACCAGTGAAGGGAGATTTAAAACATCCCAGAGCAAACCAACCTTCTTGTGTTTGCCATCTGGTTTTAAGAGCAAGTCCCCACACCTGAAACTAGTGAAGTACATACAACTATGAAAACTCATTAGATTGAATTAAACTGTTCTATCCCCCCAAGTCGTAAACTTGGCCCCATACAGCGTGGGGTCTGGGACTTTCCTCGGGAAGTGTGTCGTCAGTTAGTGTGCGACAGTCCTGAAGATGGGAGACAACAGGATGCTCATCCAAGCAGAGGGTTTTCAGCCACCTTAAAGGGTACGAAGAATTCTCTGGGATAGTTGGATATTTTTCATTATCTAACTTTCCAAATTCTAAATTGTTATAGGAAGTATATAGTTGACAGAAACTTCATTTTTGCTGGATTAATGAATCTTACACAGAAACAAAATGTCAAAGCTAGAACCAGCCTTAAGCAATTTAGGACAGTTCTTTTAACCGAATGTTCTTCGACATTTCCATCTTCACACCTCCATGCACTCCAAGTAGACAAGTGAGACATAAAAAAGGAATGAAGAGAGAACACACACACAAGTTCACAGGGAGACCTTACCCCAACTGGGTCTTTAAGATTCGTTTGGGATCCTTTTTTCACTACAGGTTTCCTGGGTGTCTTAGTCCTCCTGGTCATAGATTTAAAAAATAAACAACAAAGCATTTCAGTTAAACACTACCATTTAAAACCTCATATAGAGACAAACTTCCTACAGTTTAAAAATTATGCCTTGCCAGTTCCGAAACACTACACCCTAAATAACTAACATGTGTAAGACGAAACTGCGTTAGTGGAAGAGAGTTTATGGCACACATAACCCAAAAATAATTAAGATTTTCTTTAGGAGACATTTTTGGTACTAAATGCACCTGCTTCATATTTAAAGTAGCTTGGATGTTTCCTGAGCATCAAGTGTACAGAGGCAACGCAAGTCTGAAAACCCTACAGATAACTGATCACACTTATCAGGGAAGACACACACATCGCACGACAGCCACACCCAAGGTAGACTGACAAGTGATGGACTTCAGTGAATTATAAAAACGGTGGAGGAATTCATTCTTTCATCAAGATTTACATCCATACTTTCAAGGAACAGCTAGTGACTGAATTCTTAAAACCATTCATCCTTTGTCCCATCCTGTGGCCCCTGAAACCGCCATTTCTTGCTCCTTTGAGTAGTGTAAAGGAGACAGCGGGCCCCAAATGGAGTCACCTGTGCTAAGCCTACATCACCACACCAAGAATTAATGCCTAACCTAATTAGTGTGAGTCTCTGTCCGGAATGTATCCCGGCCAGTCAGCAGGGATTCCCCGGTCGGTACTACAGAGGTGAACCCCCCACCCCAAGACCCCGGTGGTCCGCCGAAGGAAGCTGTCCGTGCCCCAAACAATCTGCTTTGTGCTCGGTCCTGCCCTTTTCTGCCTATAAAAGTCTCCCACTTTGTACAGCTCCCCAGATCTTCCTAGGTGCTAAATGGATGCCGCCCAGTAAGATTTGTAAAAACCTCCTCAGTTGCATTTTTTTTTATCAGTAGGAACAATAGAAAAAGTAATTTTGATTTATTTCACCATTTTTCTAGCACGTCCCAATCCCTAGTTTATCTATAGGCTGGATGAATATTTAACAGTAAAAGTGAAATTGTTGGCTTGGACTATAGATTAAAATACTTTCTCAACATTTTCCCAATTGAAATGGAGGCAAATTATGGTTTTAAGTGCAAGATACTACGGTAGGTTTACTTCTTCAAAAAGATTTTGTCTTTGGCTTCTTAAGAAAGCAAGTTGCCTTTTACAAACTAGTAGCTACTCATCTGATAATGATAATGATAAAGTCGACCGTCTTCCTTGCATAACTATTTCTTTACCAGTAGCGGTCCAGGAATTCTGCGCGGAAAACGTCCTGGATTCAGAGAGGAATGTGGGCGGGTACGTCCGCAGCCAGAGAACAGACAAAAGTAACTGGCCCACACCACCGGCCGGTCGCGGCCTCCCGGCGGAGGCGCTGGGGTAAGAAAAGCGCGCAGTGCGCAAGGCTGCCAGGGCTCTCTCCAGGGCCCGAGACCACCTACCCAGCCCCAGCCCCGGAGCTCAACACTCCACCCCAAGCGCGACAAGAGCCCGCACTAACTCGGCAAAACGCAGCCTGCGGGCGCGGGCGGCCAGGAAGTTAACAGGAAACTTGCGAAAGGGTTGGCGGAGGCGGCCCCGAGCCAGAGGCCTGGCAACCCAGCTAGCCAGAACCAGCGTGGCTGCCCCAACCTCTTCCCCGCCCCCAACTTGAGGCTGACCTCTCCCGGCGGCGGGAGGCCAAGGCTGGGCGTCGGGGGGGCTCCCACTTTGGGGACCGCGCCCCGGGGTAGACTGTACGGCCTGCGGTGGACAGTGGCGGGAAGAGGGGCCCGCCCCAGCACCGCAGCCCGGCTCCTCCACCCCGTACTCACGCGGGTTTCATGGCAGCGAGCTCCGAGCTGCCGGGACGCGCACGCCGAACGCCGGGCTCTACCGGAGGCCTGGCGAGCACGTCGGGTCGCAAGGAAGCGCGGCGGCAACCTAGACTCAGGGGCTAAAGGGCTGCGCTCAGGGAGGCGGGGCGGAGCCGCCGCGAGTCCAGGTGAACACAGCGCCCGGCGCATTTCAAACGGGCCAATCAGCGCCCGCCCACGAAAAGGGCGCGGCCTCCAAGAATGGGACTGCTCCGCCGGAAGTGGCGCTCGTCTCCTAGGCGACAGACGCGGAAAGGGCGCGGGGAGTCTGGGTGTCTACGCTGGCGCGCCGGACCCGGGACCTCAAATACAAAATACAATTCCCTCCGTCTCTGATGAGAAAACTGAGCGTTTATTTTCCGAAAGCTCGAAAAATCCAATGGAAGAGCATGTCCAGGACTGATTCAGGAGTCAGCACTGTCGTTCCGGCCCAGGAATGTCCTATTCTTGTGCTAAGTCCAGCGCAGTCTCAGACGCCCTCTCCAGCTTTCATATCACCGCATCTTGGCTTCCTTCCTCTCTCTTCTTCACCTTTCCTGGGTTCTCCAGCTCTTTCATTTATATACATTGTTTTATCGAATTCTTTAAAATGTTTGATCATAGACGTACAGAAATAAATGAAATTTGGTCTTTGTCCTTGAGGAGCAACGTCCAGAACCGCTCTTTTCTATGATGAGCTGCTTCTGTCTCATTCCTAGCTCCGCCCTGAAACTGGTGACCGTCAAATATACATCCACATCTGTGTTCTCACGGAACTCTAGTCCCATCTCGACTTCCTACAGGACCAGACACCAGTAGGGATAGACATAATATGATATCCTTGGCCCATACTGTTTGACAGAGGTGGTTCCGATCTTTGCAATTACATAGTGACAGTGAATAAACTTGGAATTCATAATTTTACACAATGCAAGTAAATCTGGAGGATAATACAATCCTAGAAGCGTAATTGCTGAGTGAGAGTATGTGCATGCATATTTCACAAATATTGCCAAATTATCCTCTATAAAGGCTGTCCAAACATACAGTCCCATCAGCCATGTATGAGAGTGCCTGTTTCTACACAATTCTCAGACAACACAGTTGATGTAACAGGTGAAAAGAAAATCAGTGTAGTTTAAATTTTCTTATCTCTTATGATGAGTGAGGTTGGGTATCTCTACATATTCAAATGCCATTTATGTTTCCTTCTCTGAGCTGTGTTCATCTCCTTTGCCTCCTTGTTCTATTGAGTTGTTCATTTTTCTTATTGAATTATAAAAGCTCTTCATATATTGAAGAAATTGGTCCTCATTCAAA
The DNA here is from genome assembly GCA_004024845.1 of Tonatia bakeri. Lineage (NCBI taxonomy): Eukaryota > Metazoa > Chordata > Mammalia > Chiroptera > Phyllostomidae > Tonatia > Tonatia bakeri. The sequence goes on along the minus strand of PVIA01000440.1, from coordinate 115,765 downwards.
ATATGAATTCAAACATTTATAGAGTTTATACTTTGGTTTTTATTTAGTTTATGTTTTGTGACAGTTTAGAAAAATACTTAAGATAGCCAAGTTTATCAGTCTTTTTAATTTTAATGTTTGATTTTAGAGAGAGGGGAAAGGAGGGAGAAAGAGAGGGAGAGAAACATCGATGTGAGAGAGAAACACCAATTGCTGCCTTCCGTATGCATCCCAGCTGGGGACCAAACCTGCAACCCAGGCATGTGCCCTACCCAGGAATCAAACCAGTGACCTTTTGGTTTGAGGAACAACACCCAACCAGCTGAGCCATGTGACCCAGGGCCATCAGTCTTTTCTTTACTGTCTTCTGTTTGTGTCATACTAGGAAAAGTGTTACCCACCAAAAGAATATAATTATATATTATTATAAATTATATATAATTTAAAATATATTTTTAGTGCTTTTCCTGCTTTGTTTTTATGTGTAAGTCTTGAACCAATAGAATTTAGTTGTTGTCAGACAAAAGGTTGGGATCTGTATCATTTAGAAATTGGGCTTGGCTGCTGGCTTACCTCTTAGTTACTCTGCAGTGTGGCTTTGGCTTCAGTCTCTGCATTGGAACTCTTCTCACCAAGATCACACCATGTCCTTGATGGTAAATCTAATTGTAGTAAATCTAATTGGCCCTTCCCCACCCTTACCTTACCTGACCTCTTAATAGCACTAAAAAATATTTCTCATTCATTTCTTCCTATGTCTTTGTTTTCCCTCCTGGCTTTCTAGCTCCTCTTTTTCGGCCTCATTTGCGCTTTCTTTTTTCTCCCTTTAATGTTGTGATTTAGGGTTTTTACCAGGTTACTAGCTGGGCCCTCTCCCTGAGCACTCCCAACCATGCCCGTGGCTTCACATACCATTCATATTTGCTCTTCTGAGTTCCAGACTCATACATCCTTATGGATTCTCCACTTGGGTGACCCACAACCACCCCACAGCCAGCATGCCCTAATCTCTCCCCTGAGCCTGCTCCCCATCACCATCTATCCACTCACCTAAACCAGAATCCAAGGTAGCGTCTTCGACTTTTGCCTCCCTTTCTATTCCAACATTCAATTCCAAATCTTGAGAGTTCTACCTATAGCCTCCAAACCTCTCCACTTCTTTTCATCCCCTTGGCCACTACCATCTCTCATCTGGATGATTGCAGCATTATCCTAACAGGCTTCCCTGCTGCTACCTTCCAATCCAGGATCCTCTTTGCAGCCAGCTCACCTGTAAATCATGGGTCTGGTCATGTCACTTCTGTTCTTGTAACACTGTAGTAACTCCCCATTGCTGGAGACCCTCAAGAGGGCCCCAAGGCTCTTCCTATTCAAGTTCCTCACCTACCGTTAACCCCTGCACTGCAGCCAGCCACACTGACCTTCAGGGCACTGCACTCACTGGGCTCACACACCACTTCCTCTTGCTGTCAAGCTCTCCTTCCTCCCTTCCTCCGACAATGACTCCTTATCCTCAGTCCTCAGCAGATCTGGATGCTGGCCCCCTGCTCTAAATCCACAGTCCCCTGCACTCCCCGTCACCGTGCCTGCTGATTGCTTTGGTGCTCACTTCCCAGGCTACAATCAGTTTATTACTGTCTCCTCTCCAGGTTATCCCTACAGGCTCGCTAGAGGGCACTGCTGCACCCCCAGCATCCCACTACGTAGGTACTCCGTTGAGTTGAGAAGAAATAAATGAGTCTATCCCTTCAGAGGCCACCCCAGTGGATGGAGGACCTAGTTAACTGCATCACCCCCAGCTTTTTTTCAAGCCTGTTCTTAATTCCTCCCTCACTTCTATCCATATTAAGCTCTTTGGCTTATTAGTTTTCCCTAAAATGCCAATTCATTATATCATTTCTCTGGGTTTCCCACGGGCACCTCACACTGAACACATCCTAATCTTTCCCCCTAAAGGGCGTCCCTAACCAGTTCAAGATTTGTATTTCCCCTTAGAATTGGAGATCCAGACCAGGGGTGAGCAGGAGAGGGATGCTGTTTTTTTAAAAGTTAGGTTTATTGGGGTGTAACTTACATAAAGTAAAAGTCACCCTTTTTAGTTGTACTGTCTATATATTTGACAAACATACACTGTCCTGTAACGACCGCCACAATCACATGTATAATATTCCCACTGCACAGATATTCCCTCGTAGTCAGTTACAGTCCCTTGTCCCAGCCCTTGGCAACCACTTTCCTAACTTCCTTTGAGTTTTGTCTTTTCCAGTGTTTCTTCTTGAACTCAGCATACTTTTGAGGTTTAACCCTGTGTTGCACGTACTGGTAGTGCATTCCCTTTTGAATGCTGAGTATTCCATTGTATAAATGCACGACAATTTATTCATTCAATAGTTTGATGGACATTTAGATTGTTTCTGCTCTTTGGCAATTATGAGTGAAACTGGTATAATTATTTGTACAAAGGCCTTTATTGTAGACATGTGTTTCCATTTCTCTTGGGTGGGAATACTGGCATTGTAAATGTAAATTTAAATTTATAAGAAACTGCCAGACTGGACTGGGGGGATGTGATGCAAATCTCTGAAGAGTGATTGACACTACACAAATTTGGAACCATAATTAATCCAAGCACCCAGCTAAGCAAGTACAACTATAGGAACCGAATAAACACCAACGACCAGAACCTATCGAAGCCCAGGAGGGGAGATGGTAGAATGGAGACAGGAGACCCTGGGAGCTGGGACACACCCAATGCCTGAGGGAGAAAGTTCTGTCCTTTGCCCTGCTGTTCACTCAGTGGCCTTGGAAACATCATCTCACATTCCCATGACATTTATAAAATGAATGACTGGAAATCAATGTTTTCTATACTAAGAAAACAAATTAATAAAATCAACAAGCTTGGGGAAGGGAACTATAAAATTGATACAAGAAACAAATGATCTGAATCACATTTCAAATGAATGACATACACAGAAAGGGAAGCTAAAACTAACCCCAGGAATGAAGACTATTTACTACATGCCCTCAGGGTCAAGGCAGAATGATCTTGAAACATATATTGAATTCTAATTAGTAGGCCTTTGCAGACACTGGTAATTTTCAAACAACATTGTGTACATTCTAGGGTTGAGCAAATAAGTAAATACACTGTGGGTAACAGCAGAAGTTTCTCCATTAGAGGAGAGTTATTATAAGTAAATATCAAAAGGGGAAGGGTAAAAATACCTAGGATTCTTTGTTCTATTTGTAACATTTTTCTAAGTCTGAAACCATATAAAAAAAGAAAAGGGAAAAAGAAAAGGAATGGTTGGACTATATCAGTGCTTCTTAATCTCCCTTAGATTAAAAGTCACCTAGAGCTTTGGCAAAAATTTAAAACTCCCCCCCCCCCGCCAACCGCCCCCCCCCGCCCCCCGCCAAACCCTTGAGTATTCTTTGTCTGTTCATTTGGGCCTGAGAATGTGCATTTTACATCAAATACATTTTTGAAAGGCTGAATTAAATTATTTTTGAGGTCCTTTTTCTGTGCCTTAGAGGTGCGAAAGTTAAGCCAGTTCTAGAAATCTGTGGCTTAAATGAAGAGAATGGGTGTGACACCTCTTTGTCTGAAGTATATTACTACAGGTTTCAAGCATTCATACAAATATTAAAGGGGCATAGGAAAGCCCCTTAGCAATCTTCCAGGAAGAACATCCTGGAGAAATTCTAGAATTCTTCAAACATTAAGTCATCCAGACACCTTTTGAAGTCATACATACCAGGAATCGGCAGCCAGTTTTCCACCCTTCCAATAGGACACGTGCCAACTGGCCTTTGCAGTTCCTGCCACCTTGACCTGAAACACTTCCCCCCACGTTGGCACGGCTGGCACCTCTCTGCCCATCAAGACTTTCCTTGAATGTCAGCTTATCAGAGTGGCCATCCACTCTCACTTGCCCTACCCCATCCCTCCCTATTCCTTCCCCAGACTCTTTTCTTTTTAAAAAATATTTTATTTATTATTTTTTAGAGAGAGAGGTAAGTGAGGGAGAGAAACCTCGATGCAGGACAGAAACATCGATTGGTTGCCCCTCACACGCCCCTAGCCTAGGACCTGGCCTGCAACTCTTTTGGTTCATAGTCCAGTGCTCAGTCCACTGAGCCATACCAGCCAGGGCAGATTTCTTTTCTTTTTTAAAAGGTTTTCAAAGGTTTTATTTACTTATTTTTAGAGAGATATGATGGGAAGGAGAAAGAGGGAGAGAAACATCAGAGTGCGGTTGCTTCTCGAGTGCCCCCCCACTAGGGACCTGGCCCCCAACCCAGGCATGTGCCCTGACTGGGAATCAAACTGGCGACCCTTTGGTTCACAGGCTGGCACTCAATCCACTGAGCCACACCAGCCAGGACAGACTTATTTTCTTTATAGCACTTACCACAATCTGAATTTATCTTGTCTGACTGCCTGACCAGAACATCAGCTCTGTGAGGGAGGGACAGTGTGGGTTTTGTTCACTTCTGTGTCCCCGGTTCCCAGGACAATGTTTTCTCTCTATACACCAGGCACTGAATAAATGTTCATTGAACATTTAGCGGGACAACTGTTTTATAATAAAGCAGGACAACTGTTTTATAATAAATAAACTTTATTTGTTTTTCCCACAGTTTAAGGAAACCAGACACTGAAAGGACATCTCTGAGTTTGGGAATGGGTCTTTGCCTTTTCATCCACTACAGACTGTGGACTAGAACGTCAGGGGCTGGTTTTCATATAAGAAGGATGCAATGCTTCATATAAGAGGGGTATCACAGACCAAACAAATTTGGGGCACAGCAGATCCAAAAGAAGTGATTTGCCAGCGTATCTGACAATGCCATTCTATTCCATGCCCCTTCCTCAGAACTTCTCATATGAGCAGGGTCCCACAAAAAAGGCACTTTGAAAAACATTGCGACACATCAAATATTTAACTCACTTTTACTCAAAAGTTTCTAAACTCCCACTTCCAATTCTAATCAACAATGACAAACATTTCTTCGACAAAGAAGATGGATCGTGTCTCTCTAAAAATCGAGCAATAGAAAACAAAACTCTACAATGTGTAAAGGGAGGCACAGTTGACTGAATGGCCTTGTTCAAACACATTCGAGTCTTATCACAGCTGTGATGGCTGGTAAGTTTCAGAGTTCTGTTTCTCAAGCAGCGGGAGGGGGAAGAAGGACATTCCATCGGGTGTGTACCTGCGCGCCCCCATGTCACCCCTTTGAGACAGGGCCAGGGTGAGCAGGTGACACCAATGGGAGGATGGCACGTGTCTGAGGTGTATGGAGATATCAAAGTTTGTCTGAGAACTGCATTAAAAAGCATCTTCCCAGGGAGGTCTTCACCTGACTCACTGCCAACCTTTTTGACTTTCTGGGATGCCATAGGCAAAACTATACCCACGTCAGACTTAATACTTAATGATAATTCACCTATTTGAACTCATTCTTGCTACATCTTGGAAGCATCTAAATCAGTGTACTGCGAAGTGTTATAAAACTTTAATGTGTAACACTGTCCAGAAATACACAATGGAACTACATTTACCAAACTTATAAAAACACTATGAAACATTGGATCTTATTTTGGTGACTTAACATTTCTTTTTCATCATTAGGCTTGAAAAGTAACAACCAAAGATTAAATAATCTGAAAGCCTTTCCAGTTAATTGCCTGTTACCTTCCAACTATGTCTAAGCTGAATGAAGAACATGACTTTACTGTTATAAACAAGAGAATTTGAAAGCCTTCATGTCTCTGGCATTACTAAAATAGGGTATTTGAATGCTGTTCTTTTTTTTGCTATAAAATTGAAGTTACAGTAAAATGAAATGGAAACCCACTGACCCCGCTAAAGTAAATTTTACTAATGGTTTCAGATTGTTGTTAAAACACCAAATTTTGTCGGGTACAATAGTATGCAATTAATGTATTGATACCAAAAATTTACCATATAAGTTTATCAGTCTACTTTACCCAGAGGGAGTAAACAGATAATAAAACTAATGAAACCACATTTCTTGACCACTCTCATCCAGTATAAATTGTTGCTTGACCTCCGAGGACTGGATGATGAGCTATTTATTTACAAGGCCATTCACCCCGGGCCAATCACCCACAAAGGCAGTATTCTAAGACATGGGGGTGTTCCTGAGTCAGCAAAGAGGATCCTGCATGGCAGACAGCCTCTTAAGTCATTAATGAGTGCAAATCAGGGGTGGATGAGCCTCTGTTAACAATCGCTTTGCATCAACATTCCTGTATGCTCTGAAAAACACCCAGAAATACTGAACTTCAATTAGTAATGCAACAGATGAGAAAATACTCAGTGTTTTATACTATGCAGAGTAGAAAGTTGGGAACACATCCTTAGGTGGCGAGTTGCTACAAATTACATCAAGGAAAACAAAGCCCAGTGCCTTCTGCAATTCCTGACACCAGCGTTTCTTCAAGTTGGGCCTGCGGTGCTTCTGCATTAGAATCACGTGGGCTTGCTCCAGTGCAGATGCCCTCTTGGGAACCTATATTTTCACCAGCAAAGCAGAGTGTCCTGGTTTCCGGGGGAGCCTGCATTTGTCACAAGCTCAGCAAGTGTTACAGATTCTCAGGAAAGCTTGGAAAGTCACTACATTTGACCAGTCCTTCGGCAAGGTCTTTAGTGTCTTTGGCACGTGAACACCAGCATTTGCAGCATATTTGAAGTGATGAAGCCACATGAGATGCGTGACATCCCTAAACACAGTGCCGTCATTGTTCTAAAAGGTGCCCAGTGAGCAGGACCGGCAGGGACTAACTCAGCCAACCCCCACGGTGTAACACGTGTCACCTGCACTCATGATGCTTCGCAGCATCAAACGGGCAACAAGAAACCAGAGCAAAACAGAACAGATGAGATGACATCAGTCATAGGCTGTGGACTTTTAAGAAAATCCAAATTCATAGTCCAAAATGCAAATCCACTGACATGAGAATTTACACTTTGAAGCAGAATAGACCTAAGGTAAAAGAGGGCTCTCTTTCTATTCACAGCCTTCACTAGGTGGGAAAAGAAAGAAGACCCCCTCCTCAAACCAGGTCTCTCCCTTCATTCCGGAATGCCTTTCCAGTCTCCAGGGCTCCCGCAGACCCACGTTCCCCTTTCTAAGGTCCTCTCCCTGACCTTCCTGGCTTACTCTCCTCCACTGTGGAAGCCCTTGGGAGAGGCTTTGCTACATGAAACTCACCAAATGAAGCAAGTTCCACTTTTAAAAAGTAATACTACAAGGGCTGTAAAGCTTCACCCGTTTAACGATAAAGCTGCGAAGGCAGTATGCTCAACCCAACCGCTTAAATAGAATTGCAAAACTCATTTTAAATAAAGTTAAGACTTAATGAAATATTAATGGTTTGCCTGAACAATAACTTGCACAAACCCACATTCCCCTTTTAAAACCACACATGCAGAATCAGTGCACATTTAGAGAAATTCCCCCAGTTACATACCTTATTGATATGAACCCACTCAAAAATGCCAAGACACCAGTCATTATGAATATTTCAGGCCAGCGTAAACTGGCACCACACAATGGTTTATGGTGGCTAGGATGTTGTAGCTTGGCATTGACATCTGGCACAAAGAGCTTGGGGTCTGAATCATGCTTCTTTTTTGTGTGGTTCTGGCTCAGGCGCCCGATACAGAACCGCTGAGAAGTAAATTATGTTGCTGAGGCTGAAGACGAGGCACAGAAGTATGGCTCCGGCGATCTGAGGAAAAGACAGGGCCCCGGAGCTGGCCAGGAGCCACTCCTTCCTCAGAGTCTTGTCCAGAAGGATGGCTTCCATCTGCATGTGCGTAGCCAGGATCACACACACGTGGAACAGCTGGTGACTGTGACCTGCAGCAAGCACACACAAGGCCACCAAGATCAGCGATAAAACGAGGAATGACTATGGATCCACGCTGTGGCATGTGTGCTACAACCACGGTGCTGAGTGGAAAGAGCCAGACATGAGAAACACAGACGGCACAATTCCATTCCCGTCCCTGGTTCAGAAAAGGCAAGTCTGCAGAGACAAAGTGTGGACCAGCGGCTGCGCTCGGCAGCTGCCGAAGTGGGGGTGAGCAGCGTGGGCTTGAGGGACCTTCCTGGGGCGATAGAAATGTCCCAAACCTCGTTTATGGTGACGGTTGTACAGCTTGGTAAATATACTAAAGTATCATTAAACTGTGTACTTGAAATTGGGGGATTTATGTGATATGTAAAATATGCTTCAGTAAATTTGTTTTTAAAATGTAATGTGAGGGAAATAAAAAGGCCGGCAGAGCAAACCGAATTCAGCAGCCCTGTTTTTCACATGGAAATGTTAGGCATCATGCTCTGCCAAAGGCCATCCTATAAGGGCCGGCGCTGATGAGCTCACACTCGGACCTGTGTGCCAGGGGACAAGCCACAGAAGTCTCCGCTGGCCACTTAGGAGGGGGTCCACTTCCTGCCACTGATTAACCCCAGACGTGACCTGCAGGAGCTTCCTCCTCTCCACGGCGCCTGCGTATTCTCGGGGCTGGGAGGGGGGCTCACAGAGGGTGCTGGACGTGGGCAGGGACCTGCGAATTCACTGGTTGCTGAGAAAAGGAGTCCAGGGCCGGGGACAGCGTAGGGAGACGACCTTCAGGAACCAGGAGGAAGATGAGGTGTCATGGGCTGACCTATGTCTCCCTCTTCCAGATTCATATGTTCAAGTCCTAACCCCCACACCTGAGAGTGTGACCATATTTGGAAATGGGGTTTTTAGAGATAATTAAGTTAAAACGAGGTCACTAGGTGCCCCCCGTACCCGGTGTCCTTACACAAGAAGAGGCAACTAGGAGGGGCACGTGCACGCACAGAGAGGGAAGGCCACGTGATGACAGATGAGGGCGGCTGTCTGCAGGCCAAGGACAAAGGACTCAGAAGGAACCGACCTGCCGACACCGGGATCTCAGCCTCCCAACCTCCAGAACTGGGAGGAAATGACCCTCCGTCGTTTAAGCTGCCTGTCTGTGGTTCTTTGTCACGGCAGCCCCAGCAGACTACCACACCACTGGAGTTAAATAAGGATTTTCCTTCAGTAAAAAGTAAAGGGTTCAGCCCTGTACCCCAGGACTTAACCCAGGAAGGGCCCAGCCGGGGCACCTGCACCGCTGGGCAGCAGCAGAGTTGGAAATGAGAGTGCACCGGGGTGGTCGGCGAGTCCCTTACGGCAGGGAGCATCCCCTACGGAGAAGGCGTGTTTCAAGGTGCCGCCCGTGCCTCGCTCACGCTACACTGATGGGCTGGGTAGTTTCCAAACCCTGTGGGTGATGCAGCAACGTGGCTTCTGTCCAGCAGAGAGCCATGCTCTCCAAGGACACAGGACCAAGCAGAGAGAGGTGACTCGCTGTGCTCACCGATGGAGGCTCAAATCTGTCTCCGTTAGGACAGGACCCAACAAGACGGAAGAGCCCTGAGCCCTGGACACATCTGAAATGTGGCTGCAGCAGGAGGAGTGGTCCCAGCAATCCCACCCGACAAGAATGCGGAGGGGCTTCCTGGGGACCAGCCCTAACCAGCTGTTGCAGCACTTCCCTCTGGGGCTGGTGAAGAGGGAGTCCCGTGTCTAGCAGACCCAGTGATTTAACGATCTCTCATTAACTGCTGTCTGGCGAATTTCTCCCTATAGGGATGTCTTTCTGCTCTGTGTCACGAGGCCCAAGAGGACAGGATAGAGTGGAAAAATAAAATGGTATTAAGCCAGGGAGTTGGCAAAATAAATGGTATTAAACCAGGGAGCTGGCAAAATGAGACCCAGGGCCCCTTTGCCTGCAGCCCCAGACTCCGTGAGCAGTCACCTGTGCAGCGCCAGCGGGGCCAGGGGGTTGGGGGTGGGGGGTGGTTAGTGGGCTCCTGTGGGCAGGTGCCCCTGGCCCTCTTGTCTCTCTTCTTTTTTGAAATCTGCTCTCTAAGCATTTTGCTTGTTGTAATCCTCCAGCAGGAGAGAATAAGTAAAGGAGACAAAACTCTAACCAGGACAAACAAGGCAAATCTGACCACGTGTCTTAGGTGGGAGGTGATGGAAAATTACAGACAAAATGGGCTTGGAAAGAAGCAAGGTGCCTGCCCAGCACATGGATCGCCATGACAGCTTGTCTAAGGGGCTCTCTCCCCAAGACACATCAGCCTCACCAGAAGGGGCCCAAAGGCCTCCCCCAGCCAGTCCCAGAGCCAAGGTGGGGCAGTCGCATCCTGCAGTGCCTGCCTCACTTCCCTAGACAGCAGGGGGCGTGGGCGGGGGGACGATTCTACCAACAGGTGTAAGCCCTGTGGCTCCGACACCACATCTTTAACTTCAGTGAGCTCAGGCTCAGGAGAGAACCACACAGCCTCTGAGTGAGCTCTGGGCCCCGCCCCCCAAGTTTCTGGTTTCAGATGTCTGGGGCAGGGCCCGAAAATCTGCTTGCTCCCAGGTGATGCTGAAACTGCTGGTCTGGGAACCATACCTGAGAACCACTCCTCTGCCCTGCCTCCTGGTCCCCTCACACCCACCTGAGCGAGACAAATGCAGAAACATTCCCCTCGGCACAGCCCTGCACACCCTGTCTTTCCTCTTCCGCTCCAGGGACGCCCTCAGTGGTCATTTGACACTGGGATTTCATGTTCTAGGTGATAAAGGACTACCCTGACCCCACATCCCATGGGAATGCTTTAGAGTCTTAGATCCACCTGCTCTCCCATCCTCCCTGGCCACTTGCTGGCTATATACATTCTGGATGTGGTTAATGCACAATTTCACTCACCCTGGCCTGCACCTGGAGAACTTCCTGAAGAACTGCTTCTTTCCCTGACCCTGCTTCCCTTCTCCAGCTGTGTCACTGGTGTTAGGGATGGGGGCACCCCTCTCCCCACCTCCCCCCACCCCACACTGCCCCCAGGCTGGAGGGCAAGGACAGCCGAGCCCCCGCACACTCACCGATGTAGTCGAAGCATCCAGGGGCCAGGCGCTCCGGCAGGTGCGCGGAGTAAAAGAAAGAGGCCAGGAGAGTCATGGCCACATGCTTCTGGTGGTACAAGGTGGCTTCATTCTGTGCACTCTCCCCTGGGAACAGGAATAGCTGCAGGTATTTAAAGGAAACATCGGGTCTTGAGAGGAGGCCCGCTTCCTTGTCTTCACCTGCAGAAAGCTCGGCACCCATGTGCAGACTCCCAGGCCAAGGCCCCCACCTCCTCAGGGTCGTGTTTGGGAAGGGGACCTCTCAGGGGCTGTGTGAGCAGAATTCCTACTCTGAGAGGGCTCAACTGAGATCCAAGGCAATTGCATTTTAATCCCCCAACTGCTCATGAGAACCTTTTCAGTTAATTACAAAAAAAAAAAAAAAAAAAAAAAAAAAAAAAGGAAGGAAGGAAAGAAAGGAAAACAAAAGAGAAGAGGAAAGGAAATGGAAAGAAAACCCCATTAGATACATTCCCATTCTTTTTTCCAGAGGCAATGTGTAAGTGGTAGGAAGTGACCGTTTCAGCCCCAGCTGGGTGACTCAGCTGGTTGGAGTATTGTCAGAAACCAGAAGGTTGCAGGTTCAATCCCAGGTTGGGGTGCATACGGGAGGAGCTGACCGATGTTTCTCTCTCACATCGTATTTCTCTCTCTCCCCCCTTCCTCTCTCTCCAAAATCAGTAAATATATCTTCAGGTGAGGATTAAAAATTAATTTTTTTAAAAAGGTGATCATTTCACTTTGAACTCACTTCTAACCAGCTCATCTGCTGAACTGATACTACTGAGACTTCAAGGTTTAGCAACTCCTCGAAGGCCTTCTGAGTCATCAAAAGGTATTATTTACAGCCATGATACCGTTTCAGAGTGAAGTGTGTTTTTGTTGTTGTTGTAAGTGACGGCAGCAGCCACCACCCTCGGAGGCACAAGGCGGGGCCTTTGACGTGCGTCATTTCACGGGCATCTCACAACCGCTGCAGGGCACCGTCTATTTCCTGTTCCGCAGATGAGGAGGCTGGGCCAGAAGGTGACTCGCAGACCACCAATGGGAAGTGAAGTCAGGATCTGGATCCAGGCAGACTGACCCCGGAATGCGTGCGCTCATCAATGCCGCCGTTTAGGGGTCCCTCCCCACTGCCCTCTGCAGCTGTGCACCTGGAGCCCACTGTGCCCGTAACAACGCAGACCCTGAGCTGTGTGGTTCGGTGGCACGTGGGACCGGTTTGGCCTCTCTGCTCTAGCTTCCTCTGTGTGGCCTGTGTCCTCAAGGAAGGAGTGGGGGGAATGGGCTGCACCCCCATCTCTGGGTCTCCCCTAGGCCCACCTGGACAAAGCACAGAGCACGTGGTCAGCGCTCCAGCTGGCAGAGCCCCTCTGCCGCTCCCCCCGGCCCTCCCCTTCACCCTTTGGCACTGCCGTCTCGGTGGTGGGCATCAGACCCGCAGGCTGCCCGTGGGAGGGGAACGCCGGTCACTGGGCGCTGACCACGTATGGGCATCACTGAGCCGCAGCTCTCTCATTTTGGTGAGTCTCCTCTACCCCGTTACGAAGGAGGGGATGTTAGTCCCATTACAGATGAAACTGAGGCTCAGAGAGGTTACATGCTCTGTCTAAGGTCACACAGCCGGTGAGCAGTGAGACTGGGACTGGAGCTCAGGTCCGTCTGTTTGGAGAGTGCACGCACTTCCTTACTTCCGTTCTTTCCTCCTGCACCCTCCAACTTTGTGTTCCCCGTCTAATTCCCCTCTCTCCTTTAAGACCTTCATTCATTCTTTTCCCATCACCACTAATAATACATTCATTGCTGATAATATAAATAACAATGCTTTCTAGGGACTCGTATGCCATCTCATGGAATCCACCCCCGAGCCTGATGAATGGGGTGACACAGGACACACGGGAGTGGAGCCCCAGGTGCGTCCTTACTGGCACTTGCAGAGTGGTTAGGGGACGGCATTACACAGAGGCCTGGAGGAGCTGTACCAGCCACCGGTGCTGGGTGCCGACGGGGGCTCAGGGGCAATCTGTGGTGGGGGCTGGGCAGGGGAGGCAGCCTGGGGATTAGTAGAGTGACCAGGGGGCGGGCTCTAAAGACAGATCTCTAATACTCACTCACTGGAGCCTTCGGGCAAGTGATCCATCACCTCTGCACCTTGATTTCTCATGGGGAAAATGAGCGTGGTGCTCTCACCCCCAGGGACTCGGGAAACAAGTGACTCCCTACTGTTGCCAATAGACAGAGAGGACAGAGCGGGGCTCTTACCCTGTAGAAGATGGGGAGAGAGTCCCAGGTGTAGGGATAAGCAAAGGCGAGGACTCGGAGCATCTTACAGAGCCTGGGCTTCTGGACTTCTAGGAACCTAAATCAGGGGCAAAAGGGCAGGGGAGAAGTGGGATGAAAGGAGTGTCAGTAAGTCACACACACATGCAAACTGAAAATGGCCGAGGATAAGCTGCTGACGCTCTTGGGGGGCAAGCATTTTGGGACAGCTTCCTGCAGCTGCCTCTCCACTGGCCTTCTCCTCCCTCGTCCCTCCTCCCTCCTCCCACAGCAGTGGCTCAGCCTCAGAGGTGAGGAGATCTTGGGGGAATCTGTCTCCTGGGGCCACGAGAAGCAATGGCACCCAGACAATGCCAGGGAGGAGCGCTTGGCAGGAGCCCTTCAAGCACCAAGTCATCTAACTGCCAAAGGGCCTTTCTGAAGAGCCGTGACCACCAGGCCAGGAGACACGTGGGCGTGGGTGGCCACAGCGGCACAGGCCCCTGGGGTGAGCACATCTGAGAAGGTTGAGATGCCTAATTAGTCAGGGCCACCCTGGTGATTACCGTGCAGAACTGAAGCACAGCCTTGCTTCAGTTAGGTGTTTGATCGCTCTGAGGAATTCCTAGAATATTTACCACCACACACAGGGATACTGCTGCCTGGGGAAACTGAGTCAGTGCAGTTTTTCCTTCTCTGCTTATCATCATCCCCAACCACCTCCAACCCAAAGACGAGTGAGGTTAACATTCCCACGAGTCGTGCTGACTGTCAGACAGGCATGTCCCTGGGATGGGTCAGGACAGGGCCTCAGCGGGCCTGGGCCTGGCCTGCAGAGGGGGGCAGCAGCAGAGGGTGGGGGCGCAGGCCAGCACAGCTGGCAGCGAGGGTATGTGAGGGGTGAGAAGGCGCACGCAGAACCACAGCCCCTAACGGGATTCAGGTAAAGGAACGCTCATGCACCAGACACAGGTGGTGGGACAGGTACCCACTTCAACACCGCAGGGCGATGAGGAGGGCTGGGTCCTCCCTTGGTGCCCACAGTGCTGCACAGGTGACATGCAGGACAGCATGCCAAGGCTCATGGGGCATCTGTTCTGTAGGATAATGGGGGCACTCAGCCCTCGCAGCCTTCCCCACAGTTCTGTCCGTCATCACACTCTACTGAGGGGACAGGGTCTGTGTCCCACCACCATGCCTCACCTCTGCTCCCCAGAACTCCTGTCCCACCCACAAGCCTGCGCCTTCTCCCCAGACACGGTCTGCTGCTCCCCCAGCCCAGGCCCATTTTCCCTGATCAGGTTGTCCATGTGCCCCACGAGCCAGTGCAGGCACCTGACCAGAAACCTTATTACTGCCCATATCCTTGGAGAGGGTACCCATATCCTTGGGAGTGGGATGTGGCAGAGACCCCCACACCTGCCTCCTGGGTGGTCAGCAACCTCCCTCAAGGGCTGGAGTTGGGTTTGCTCAGGTCTGGGTCCCCACACTCAGTTCAGAGGCTTGTCGGGCTGTGTCTTCCGCCCAGGACCTCAGGGCAGCCGAGCACGGAGATCTCTGCTCTGGGGTAAGAGGCAGCCCTATGGGACCTGAGAAGCCCCACAGTCTCCAGAGACAAGCTCCAACTTCACTCAAGCCTGCCAGCACATCTATCCTTCCTGGACCCTGCCCATAAATCTGAGAGGCACCTGGCAGCAGGAGGTGAAGAAACAGCTCAAGAAGGAGGAAGAGAAATAAGGGACCTCAGTTCATCATCCCCCCAAATGAAAACCCCAGCCTTGGAGTAAACTGCAAACCTGGGGTAGGTGAAGCAGCACAGTGCTGGGACCCTGCATGCAGTATTTACCCCAGACAGTCTGGGTTCAAATCCTGCCTCTGCCCTTTGTGACCGTGTGACTGCAGGTCCTGTAACCTTCGTGCACTTCAGAATCCTCGTGTGTAACACGGGGACAAACAACCGTATCCCCTCACAGGCTGGCTGCAAAAACTTGACGAAATGATACTCACAAGTAGCGTGTAACTGTGCACAGCACAGAGTGACACTCATAAATGGCAGCTTCTACAACAAGGTGTGTCACGGGACCTGTTCTCTCCCCTTCCCCACCTAGTAGCCACATTGTACGAGAAACCAGAGCAGGAGGGCACAGACGGGTGCTGGCGGATTTGTCCAAAGTCAGATGACTAAAAAGGGGCAAAGTTAGGATTTAAACCCAGGGCTGCCTGGCTCCCATTTCGCACCCCCACCCTCCAGCAGGCCTGAGACCACCATCCAGTCTTTGTTTGTCCTTACCTAGGCCCCTCTGCCCCAGGGGGCAAACCAAAACAGCTCCTCTGCCCCAAGAACCAGGGCAGGTCTCCACAGCCTCCTCAGTCCCCCCAGGCAGATCCGGTAGACCACAGCAAGCCCGCTCCCTCCTTCCCCACACACTGCCACCCCCTGTCACTTCTGGGTGAAAGGGGACTCCCTGTGAAAGCATGCTCTTTTGTGGCCACTTACACAGGAAGAAAGCTGGCTCTGGCTGGTGAGGGCCATCTCCCAAAGCATGAATTTCCTGTGACTTGAGACAACATTTCACCCAGCCTGATAAAGTGCTTCCCCAGGGGCAAATGAATCAGCCTCTCCGACTGCAATGCTGAGTCTACAGGGGGGAAAAAGGAGAAAAAGCAGAACGGAAAAGAGACAGCAACAGAGAATAAAAAGCAGACAGGCCAGCAGCCAGAGAGAGGGGCCTCCCACTACCAAGGTGCAATTCCAGGCCAGGCCACAGGGTGTCGCCACAGTCAGAGGTTCTACCAGAGAAGGGCCAGAACCATAAACTCCTGCAAAGCGTCCCTGGCCTCAAAGCCAGGCCTGGTAAAGCAGCCCCCGCACCCCAGAAATGGGGGCCAATTCACAGGGAGTCAGGCCTCCTCTGCCTAGAACCTGGAAACACCAGATTTTGGGAGAAGCCTCCATCAAGAGAGGGTCGATGCCATTCCAGTGTGTTTTAAAACCTGACCATTCTTGTGGCAACAAGGCTGGAAACATTTGCCAGCAAATTCTGGAATTGGTGCTTGAAACAGGTGGGACTTTGGAAACACCATTCTCATGCTGAGGGTCCGTGAGTGGTGTGTGTGTGTGTGTGTGTGGCTATGGCGGTTTTACTGTTGTCTGTGTGGCACCTCAGGGACGCGGGCGTGGATGTGGCCCTGGCCCCAGCAGCACTAGGTCATCTGGCTGAGCCCTCTGACCTCTGGTGTATCTTGAGAACCACTGTCTGCTGAGCCTCTGGTTTTTGGCTCTGACCTCCACACCCCGTCCCAGGCCTCCACGCTGCTCCGACCGGCTGTGCCACGGTGTGGCTCTCACAGGGATGACAATCCCTTCTGTCCCTCATGGCACTGACCACAAGGCATCGCACTGAGCAAATATGTGTCAGAAGAACCCCAAAGGCTGGATTATTTGGATGGATAGCCATAAAAGTCCCTGCAGTGATTTGTGATGCTCAGAAACACTGTGTAACTCACGTTCCTAAGGGAGGGACGCCTTCCTGGGCTTTTGGGTGGTCGGCAGGCATGAGCGGATGGCGCCTCCCTCACCCACCTGGCTCCGAGAACCACAGAGGGCTCACTCATCCCCCCAGTTCCCCTCTCAAATGCTACAGAACAAGAAAGCAGTTTTCTGGAACATGTTCATTTGAAACAAATTCCGTGGTAATAAGGACCAAAACCCAGCCAGGGGAGTCCACAGTTCTCTGTGCAGGGATTTACTCCGAGGATCAGGTAAATGTGTACTGTGATGGAATGAACAGCACTTGGACTGTGATACGCTAGTGAGCATGTGACTACATGAAAATCTACTAACGGGCATCTTGGTCTCCTGCTGTGCTCAGGGAAGGAGAAGGTGGGTGGGTCTTCGCTGTTCCTGGCCATACCGTGGACTGAGGACCCAGAGGGAGAGGCAGAAGAGAAATCTTGGAAAGGACACTGGCATTGCAGAAGGCCCAGACCAGAAAGAACCAGAGGACATCTTCTCAGATGCCCTTGTTTAAGGCGTGGACACTGATGCCCAGAGGGGCAGTGACTGGCCACATAGCACAGCTATGAAACTGGGAGACGGCCCTCGCCCTCCTCCCCACCTGCATCTCCTAAAGTCCATCAGGGCCAGAGTCCCTCCCTGCCCATGTCATTCTTCTCACTCCTCACACATGGAAGGCAGTGAAGACAGGGGATGAACAGAAGAGGACAGGCCTGGGTAAGATCAGGGAGGCCACCGGCGTGGGCAAGGGGAGGGGGACAGCTAAGGGCCCTCACAATGTCACAGCCCGCTCTACCTCCGGCTCCGAGAAGGTGGTGTTTGCCCCCTTTTCCCCTTTTATTCCCCCACGGTCCCCTCATGGGTTGTTGTTAACACACCCAAGAGCCCCTCAGGGCATGGAGGCTGAGTCCAGGGAACTGTCTTCCTAGGAAATCGCTGTCCTTCAGGAGCACAGTGCCCATCCCCAGTAGGACACAAGGGGCACTTCGAGTCCCTGGCCACCTTTGGGGCCTCTCTCTAGCTGTTCTTTCCCTTTCAGCCATGTGGGCTCTGGCCCCGCTGAAGCTCCCTGCTGCCTCCCAATCCAGCCCTTTCCTGCCCCCCACCCTTGTCCAAGAGCTGTTTGCTCTGTCCAAAGGTCCTTCTCTCCACCAGAAGAGAGAATGCCACTTCGAAGAACCCTGGTTACCCACGCAGGTGTCATTTTATCATTGTTTGTTTATGCCACACTCTGCAATGCTACACTTGACAGGCCCTGTCCCCAGGGGTCTGCAGTCTGCCTCTCCTTAGGCACTGGGCCCTCTCTGGGGGCAAGGACTGTGCCTCTCTCCTCCTGGTATTCTCAGGTCTCAACGCCTTGCCTGGACCGTGGTGGGCATATAAGACATGTGGAGTGGTCGGTTGGTTGGATGGACGAACGGACAAACGGAAGGATGGACAGGATGGTAGGTGGGTGGATGGTTGGCAGGATGGGTTGATGGAATAGCCACAGATGTGCCCATAAATAAATGGAAATAATCCATTTCACTGAGAAAGGAAAAGCCCCCAAACACGGGCATTCAAGAGATTCCTGGCCAACCTGCCCTGCCAGACAGGTGTGTGTAATGGTGCGAGGCTTGCTGTGTGCGGAATACCCACTCATGGTAGCTGAACAACCGGGGAGACTCCCGGCTGGGAGGAAACTGTCTGCCCGAGGGTCACGGGAAGGCAGTCCTGGGTCCTGAACTCTGGGATGGCTCCTCCCACACCACAAAGCCTTCGTGGCCCCTCCGCCCACAGCACTCGCTGCCCCCTGCCCCTGAATTCCAAACACCAGGGCTGCATGGCCCCGCAGGAGCTAGTCAGACAGGCTAGGAACTCGTCCCAGGACCAGACCCAGGTGTGTCCAGGTCCCTGGACCAGGCCATCGGTGAGCCTAGGCATCCAAGCATACCGCCTCGCGGCCTGCTTCGCCTCTCTTGAGCGGTTTGTAGCACCCTTGTTACTTTTCTGTGTGTGCTATTCCTCGTCCTCTGCCCCCCACCCCACCCCCCGAGCCCCAGGCAGGGACCT
Organism: Tonatia bakeri; assembly: GCA_004024845.1. NCBI lineage: Eukaryota > Metazoa > Chordata > Mammalia > Chiroptera > Phyllostomidae > Tonatia > Tonatia bakeri. Next base: position 96,947 of record PVIA01000440.1, on the reverse strand, counting down.
GCCCTCCTGGTCTCTCCCTCGTCTCTGCAGCCCTCCCAGGTCTGGCGGCACGGGGACTGCTCTGCAGACTGCACTGCAGAGAGAGCTTTGATCACCAGTGTCCTTGAGGAACAGGGGGATAAGGAAGGAAACAATCACCCCGTGACATCTGATTCCATTTCTTACTCTGTGGGCAGACCTATCTCCTCACAGCTTTAGGGGAGCTCTGTGATTTCCCAGGAGAGGGAAGAGCGGGTCTGCCTCCAACCCCCATGCCCTGGCCACAGGACAAAGTGACACAGAACCCAGCATTGAGGCCGAGCCAGGAAAGGAGACTCAGGCCCACGGAAAGCAGCTGAGCTCCAACCTGTCCTGGGCAGGTACGTGGAGGGCAAGTTAGGGCAGGTATTCCTGGTGCTGCTTTAAGAATCCACCTTTCCATTCTTAAAGAAAACCGGTTGGTCAAGTTTGTGAACTTGACCTACCTCTCGGGTCCCATGGAACCTAAACATCACCCAAAGAACGCTGGAGTCAAAACCACTGTGAAGTCACAGTGGCACGCCTCTCCCTCTCCCTCCCCGTTGTCTCGTGTTTGGGGGCGGGGGGGGGGGCGGGGGGGTGCACAGCTCTAGGGAACAGCGATTCTTTGAGGCCTGCAGTTTACCAGGGAGACACAGGCTGGCTCATGGAATCGTGGTGGAGGGGACTGACCCTAGGTGTGACCCGTCAGCCAACCTGGGTGCCACTGAAGCACCCGGCACCCCGACAGCTTCTAGAAGGGCTGTGTCAGGCCACCACCATTTGAGACGTTTTCTCAGTAATTCAGGGAACTGGAGCTTTGGGGCAGTCACTTTTACAAAGAGCTAAATAAACTAGTTACCCTCAAACGATGTCTCTGGCTCTCACTCCAATCAGCTTTCACGAATGAAAGGGGGGAAACTTCAGGGAATTCGAGTGAGTGGGCTGGGTGTGACTCATGGCTGTGGCGTTTCCCCTGGGGACATGTCAGACCGTGAACACCATGTCACCCATCACACGTATGCAGAGGCAGGCCCGCTCAGTCACCAGTAGCCGGCGCTCCCCTGGGCCGGGCCTGTACTAGGTGTTCTGGGAACGTACGTATGTTACCTGTAATCCTTACATCCATCTCACAAGGTAGGGGTTGGCCCCATTTTATAGATGAGCAAACTGAGGGTCAAGGAGGATAAGTGACTGTCCAGCAACAAGACCAGCACATAATTTTCAGGGCACAGTGCAAAGGGAGAGCATAGGCCCCCCTTGTTCAAAAACCATTAAGAATTTCAGGATAGCAATAGCAGACTGTTAAACTGAGTGTGGAGCCCTCTGGTTCGTGGGGCCCTGAGTGACTACACAGGTTGCGTGCACCTGAAGCTGGTCCTGCCCAACTGTAGGCAGTCCATGGGGAACTGAGGCCCAGCTCCCGAGTGCCTCTTGCACGGTCCCCTCCCACAGTCCGTGGAGGCGCACACGAGGGCCCCTCCCCCTCCCATCTGAGACACAGCGGCCAGGTACCTGGAGTAGCAGGAGAGGCCGGTGCTGACGATGGTGTTCAGCACAGCCAGGGCCAGGTAGTAGTCACGGAAGGTGGCACGCGCCAGGGTGTCAGGGAACGAATACGCACAGTAGGCAATGGCTGAGCCTGGGGAAGAAAAATCAGCCTTGGGCAAGAGGCCACTACTTGGCACTGTCTGGACTGTTGGGAGGGCCAACCCTAGCACGTGGCCGAGCCTCATCATCCCCACCGACCAGGGGCAGTCCTGCTACTAGGCCCTCGCACGGGCCACCACCCCCGCCCGAATGCCCTCCTTTCTCCTCTGTCTCACCCAGATCCTAGCCTGAGAATTTACACTGCCCCATGGACTTTGCATTTAATTCACATAATCTTTTTTAAAACTTATTGATTTTGGGGGGGAAGAGAGGCAGAGAGAGATCGATTTGTTGCTCTATTTGCATATGCATTTATTAGTTGCTGCTTGTATGCACCCTGACTGGAGATCCAACCCACAACCTTGGTGTATCAGGACAATGCTCTAGCTGACTGAGCCAGCTGGCCAGGAACTCACAACATCTCTACAAACAGCATCCTGCACTTACCCTCACATTATAGGTGGTAAAGCGGAGGCACAGAGCAGTTTAGTAACCCACCCACAGACACACAGCTAGAAAGCAGCAAAGCCAAGCTTCAAGCACAGGGCAGTTCAGGGACAGTCTCTGCTCTTAAGTACATGCTAGGGTCCACGATGACACTCCAGTACGCTAGCTTTGCTCTGAGTATGCACACGTCGTCCACCCGATGGCACAAGTTGCCCTTGTGCAAAGACCCAGGTGCAGGAAGGAGGGACCTTTGCTGCGGTGGGGCAAATCATGTCAGTGGGCTGCAGGACTGGCCAGCTGAGAGGCTGGGTGTAAGAGGCTGGCCTCGGTGTTTTGTTTTGTTTTCGGTTTCAGAGTTTGTGAGAGAAGGGCTAACTAAGGAACTTCATGAGACCTGTCTGCTGCAGCTTTGATTTGAAAGAGCAGGGCGATCACTGCCTGGGGACCTAGATTCGATGGCCTCTCCAGGCCCCCTCACCTGCTGGAGGAGCAGGGCAGCCTTCGGGGAGAGGCAGCCACGGGCCATTAGCCCAGGGCCTGAGGGATTAGGCCTAAGGTCACCTACTATTCCAAAGACAGAGAACTTGGAATTCAAGTTCAAGGCTGAAACAGGGCTCAGGGACACACAACCTCTGCCTCTGATCTCATTTGACAGATGGAGTCTAGGGAAGCCAACTGGTGTTCCCAAGGTCACACAGGCAGAAAGGACCTCAAATTGCCACCTTCTGATGCAACGTTCCCCACTTCAGCAGGCCTCCTGTGAAGTTTCAGCTGGGAGCTCTGCCAGGGGGACACTCTCCTCTCTCAGCCTGACATGAGGCCAGGATGCATTCGCCCTGCGCATGCTGTCTGGGGCCTAGGTGCCAAGCTCCGTGGGTGGTGCAGGAGCGGGGAGCCTCAGATCCTGCTGGAAACTGCAGTGAGAAGCACGCTTGATCAGAGCCCCCAGGCAGGTTGTAATGCAAGGTGGGCGTTCGGGATGGTGGGCATCCAGCCACGGCGTGGGAAGCCTCCTTAGAAGGTGGGGGATTCTGGCAGGGGCCTGAGGGCAGGGAGCGCTTCCCAGGACAGCAGGAGATGGCTTTGGACGCCAGACTAAGGAAAGTGTATGTCATCTTTCAGGAAAGTGGGAGCAACCAGAAGGTTTCTCTCTCTTTTTTTATTTTATATATTTTTTAGATTTTATTTATTTATTTACTTTAGTAAGAGGGGAAGGAAGGGAGAAAGAGAGGGAGAGAAACATCAATGTGAGAGAGAAACATCAATTGGTTACCTCTTATATACGCCCCACCTAGGGACTGAACCCGGAACCCAGGCGTGGGTCCTGACCAGAAATCGAACTGACAACCTTTTGCTTTGGGGAATGATGCCCAATCCACTGAGCCACACGAGTCAAGGTTCTTCTTTCTTTCTTAAAACATTTTTTTTATTACAGTTTACATTCAGTCTGATTTTGTATTAGTGTCAGGTGTAACTGGAAGGTTTCTGAGTGGGGAGTAAGGTGGCCAACACCTGGTGGGAGTGCAAGGATGACCCGGAGGGAGAAGAGAAGGAAACCGGCAGGGCAGGGGCAGGGGTGGGGAGGCAGGGAGGCTGGAGCAAATCCTCCTTCCAGGGACTGAGGGTTTCTGCAGGGTGGGAGGAGAGGGGGAGGGGAGGCGGCTGCGGAGGAGGAGCTGGGTGTCCCGGAGGAACCCACAGCCCCCGGACTCTCCTTCCCTGTTTACTCAACACCCCAAATCAGGCACTGGGCTGCAGGCCGGACAGCCAAGTGTGAAGGGTACATGTTTGTCCTCAGGGAGCAGTTGCCAGTGAGGAACGGGGGCGCTGACCCAGCCTGTGTTCATGGAGGTGGGTCCAGGCTCGGGGTCCTGGCTCTGCCGTTGACAAGCTGTGTGACCTGGGCCACTGACCCTCACTGGGCCTCGTTATTCTCACCCAGTGTGGGCACAGTGAGGGTCCCGCCTCAGGGGACTGCTGTCGGGGTGCCCAGGTCACCGTGGTAACGCTGCCCTCCCATGCTTCCTAAGTGCCAGGCACCGTCCAAAGTGCTTCATTTCCAAAATGCACTGAATCTTCACAACACACCTATGAGGGAGACGCTGTGCCACTTTTGTGGGTGAGAGGAGTGAGGCTGAAGAGCTTAAGAAGTTTGCCCAAGAGCATGTACCTATTAGGGCGTGGTGGCAGCAGGGCCCTGGGCCCCCCATCACGCTGCCCCTTGGTGGTGTGCGTCAGGTGCTCAGCTCTGAGTCTGCCCGGTACTGATTGCTCTGATACGCCTGTCCCCGTCCCTGTGAGCCTGGGCAGGCGACCAAGGGCTGTGGAAGCTCCGAGCTAAGGAGTTTGGACTTCAGCCCAAGCAGTTGGGAGCCCTGAGAGGTTTTAAGTGGGTGGGCTGCCATGGTCAGAAGGTGTTGTAGAAACTGCCCCAGGACAGCTGGGCAGAAATTGAGTTTGGGGGGCAGAGAGGAGTCGTCATAACATGCAGGGGAGAGGCATGAGAACTGCTCCGAGCCAGTGGGGCAGAGCCACTTTGAAAAATATGGAGGAGAGACTCACCTGAACATGCTGATGAGAGAGGACAGTAGAAGTGGGGCCGGCTGGTGCAAGAGGGCGGGGGAAGCGAGGGTCACTTACAGATTTCTGACCTGGAGGCAGGGATGGGAGACTGTGGGCAGTCTGGGTCACAGGCTTGATACGGGGTGGACCTCACTCAGGTAAACAGTTTAACGTAGAGATGGGGGCTGGGAGCGCCTGCCCCAGAGGTGGCAGGGGATGGCGCGGGCCCTGAGGAGAGCACCCAGGGAGCTGGGCCATTTCAGAGCAGAGGCCCAGGGGCCGGTTCTGAGCTCACCCATGTTCGGGGGAGAGCAGAGAAAGGCCAACCAGCAAAGGAGGAGACAGGGGAGCGATGCAACAGGGACCAGAGAGCGGGTGGTTTGAGGAGCACAGGCACCCCTGCCTCAAAGTCCGGAGAGGGGGCCCACAGAGCGGCACGAGCCCCGGGCCTCGGGAGGAGGCTGGGGCCTCGGCGGGCAGTTCAGTGAACGGTGGGGTGGACAGCAGGGCACTGAGGAGTGGGAGGGGAGGCAGTAAAGGCTCTGTGTGTGTGTGTGTGCATGTATATATGTGTACTGTATGTGTGCATACGTGTATATGCGGTATGTGTCTGTATGCATGTATGCATGTGTGTATCTGTGTGTGTGTGTAACTTGTGAAGAAAGAGAAAAGGAAATGGGGTAGAGGTGGGCTCCTCAGGGGACCCCCTCTTGGGGGAGAGAAGACGGTGCCTTTGCTTTCATACCTAGGGCAGGGTCAGGAGGGAGAAGAGGCCAGACCTGGGAGGTGAGGGGCAGCCCGATGGGTGCCCCCAGCGGGGGAGAGGAGACAGCAGGAGGGGCATACTGTAGTTAGAGGGAAACATAAGATGGTAGGACACTAGCTTTGGGTTCTCCGCTCTGTTCCCGTGGCACTTTGAGAAAATCGGTAACTCCCGTAAGCCTCTGGACAAATGGGGTTTGTGAGCACCCCACTTCTCTGCCACACACAAGAGAGGCCAGCACTGATGTGTGTGGTCGGCTCACGCCGGCCTGAGAGCAGATGGCTAGCTTCAGAGAACTCGTGAGCCCATTGTTAGACACGGCCATTGTTAACAATGAAATGACATAAACATACAATTAAATAAATCATATTAATGAAAGCAATAACTCTTCAGTTAGTCCATCACTGTGTTAGTATAGAGGAATCACTAGGTCGTGGTGTGCTGCTGTGTCTCTCTCCCTGCCCCGTCCGTGTTCAGTGCTGTCACGGTGGTGGACGTGCAGGAGTATTTACACCGCAAGCCAGCAAACACGACAGATCAGGGCCTCTGTCCCCAGAGGACCAGTTGCTGAGTATTGCCAGCACACCTTTGGACAGGTTGCTTATAACACACTCATTAGGAAACGTGGTGGGTACTGCGTTCCCACAACTCTTCTGCACGCCCATTGAAGCCTGACGGTGACCCCAGCTCCCAGGAGAAGGGCTGGGCAGCTCAGTCCCGGCAGAGGAAAGTTGAGAGCAAGACCTCACGTACCCAGGCTGAAGAGGTTGACAGCGCCGTAGTCCAGGAAGTAGCAGATGTGCCGGGCGTTCTTGGACATGGAGCTGAAGGTGTGTGCACAGCTGGACACGAGGGGGTACACGCAGCTGGTGCTCATGTACACAAGCAGAGGCCAGGAGTAGCTGTCATTCTGGACGTCTATCACACACAATGCAGTCACAAACCTCCACATGAAGAACCTGGAACACAGCGTGGCCGCTCAGTCCCTGCAGCCGGGGGCTCCTCTTACCCTCCCCACCTGACTGCCTTCTGCTTTCTGCTCCCCAGGGGTGGCCGGTCCCTATGTGTTCTCACTTTGGTAAAATGCCATGAGCAAGGGGGGTGAGTGTGGTCCCTTTCTGGTTGGAAATAAGTAGGAGGGGCAAAAAGAGGACCTTTGTTTAGTCCAGTTCTCTCTCCCTGCTTCTGATAACAAATCCCTCTTACAGTGTCTTGCCAAGTGATTCTCCAGCCTCAAACTGCATGCTTCCAGGAATGGGGAGCTCACCACCTACCAAGGCAGCTCTGAGTGTTAGAAAGTTCTTCACCGAGCCGCCGTCTGTCTCCCTGGAATCCCTCTCCATTTGGTCAGCCCCAGTGCTCCCAGACTCCCAGACGGGACCGTAGAAAACAGGCCCATCAGATATCTTAAGGCAGTCTTCATAACCCCTCCCCACCTCTTTGGACTTCACACTGAACAACCCCAGTGCATTCAACCATTCCTCACATGGCCCACATCTGCCCTGGCCACCATCCCTGGGGTTTGTCTGTGTGCCCCTTACAGGAAAGTTCCTCAGTCAGAAGCAATCCCCCAGGTGGGGCCCTGCAAGTCTAGAGGCTAACAGGATGTTTTCCTCCCTTCTCTTCCACACTGTTCCTCCACTAACTCTGCGATCACTTTTCTGAGTGGCCGAGGCCCGTGCTGAGTCTCAGCCGAGCCTGGGTCTCTGGGCTCCATCTCTATACAGCGATACTACACCCTTCCGCGTCAGGTCTGCCTAACCTGTGACCCACGCAGGGGCCCTGCCTCCTGAGCTGCCCCCTTCCCTCGAACTCTCCCAGCAAAGGAGACCGCAGAGCTTTTCACATGGGGACCCGAGGAGGACCGCTAAATCCTCTGGCTGTGCTTGTGATCTTTCTCGCCCTGTCCCAGCAGAAGTGAAGCCTGAGCTATTGGCTACTTCTCCAAACATACGCTTCAATCGTCTTGACATTATTCCCTAGTCTCCCTTCCTCAGGGTGTCTGACTCCCGGCCTTCCCAGCCCTCCTGCTACTCTGTGTTGCCTGGTGGGGCCTGGCAGTGTGGGGGTGCTCCGCTGCCAGACAGCTGAGGAGTCGCCCCCCAGGATCTGCCCACAGGGCTCGGGCCCCACAGACGGGGGTGGTCAGGCCAGCACACAGGTGTCCAAACTCTTGGCATCTCTAGGCCACCTTGGAAAGAGAAGAGTTGTCTTGGGCCACACATTAGATACATTATGATACATAATCACAAGAATAATCTCATAATGTTTTCTGCAAATTTACAATTTTGTGTTGGGCCATAGTTACAGCCATCCTGGGCTGTACACGGCCCGTGGGCCACGGGTTGGACACCCCTGCTAGCACCACAGACTTTAAAACAGCCTGAATCACCTGTGGTCCATCCATAACATGGACTCTGTGCAGCTGTTCCAAAGCCTGAGAGGCTGCGGTCAGAGCTCCCGGGGATGCTGAGCAGCGGGGGAGCGGAGAAGGGAGGAACTAGGCTCTGAGCTTACAGGCGTGTCACAGGTGTCGCTAGCTCTAGAACAGCTCTGGGGGGGGCACACGAGAAGCAGGTCACCTGGTGGCTCCAGGGAGAAGAGGGGACAGGGGAGACAGGGGCTCCATTCCCTTTTCTGCAAGTTGTCATTTGTTAGCATTTAGACTTTTGACTTAAGTTTATGTAGGTTTACTTATATTTGAATTGACACAGAGCCTCCTTGGGCCGGGTCCCGCTGCCGCCCTGGCCAGTTAGCAGGCTGTAGGCTTCTCTACAGGTCACCCCAGTCCACTGCAGGGTTTCTGGCACCTTCCCCCGAGTTGCGGCTCCAGGCTGGTCCTGGCCTTTGCTGGAGCATGCTGCCTTCCACAGGCCCACCTCCATCTACGCACACACTGGGCCCCTCAGACTCTGATGGCTGCTCAGCACGATCTGGAGGGTAGTCCAGACCAGATACCAGGCTGTGCCCTAACGGTGTAAGGTACGCAAGCCACCCCCTTCTCTGGGCCCCATCTGTGTCAGCCAATGGCAGTCTGAGCAGGAGGGTGGCCAGCATGACCTCTGAGGTCCTTCCAGCTCTGATGTGTGATGATACGGCCTCTGACCTCATCCCCACTCTCCCCTCATTATGCACAAGCACCAGGTGTGTGGAGCTGCCCTTGGGACCCCGCCCCCTTTCTCAGCAAGGTCCTTCCCCCTTTGCCTTCTTTGCAGCTCCTGTAGGTGCGTCTGTGTGTCCCAGGGCTTAGATTTCAGCTGCCCCATTAAAGTGCTGCCTGACCGACTATGCATAGCTGCCGTGTTTCCAGAATGATTACAGGGTACCCACAGCTCTGTGCCCGATGCTTCTGGAAGACCCAGAAAGCCTTCAAGACTGAAGGGGATGAGATCAAATCAGGCCCAGGAACAGGGGGTCAGGGAAGACTGGGGAGCCACCAGGAGCCCTACGAATCCTACCACAATCCATTACCTAACGCTCACCTCAGCTCCACACCCACACACCGTGGGAGTCCCCCAAATCTCAGCACAACATCTCAGCCCTCCCAACCCCTGCTGTGTTTTAAAAAGGTCCTGGTTCCCAGGGGTCCCGAATGAGACGGCTGGTCACGGGGGCTGGAAGGTACCAGAAGGGCAGCAAGTGAGTCCAGATGTTGAGGGTCTCATTGGTCATCTGGAAGAGGCTGAGGATGCAGGCGGTGGCGGAACTCTGCGGATGTCGGTAGCCAAAGAGGATGCCTTGCTCGTGGAACACCTGCAGGGGGCGGGAAAGGGGTACTGAGGTAAGAAGAGAGGGTGGCAGGCAGGTCTCAGGAGGGACATCTCTGGAAGTATCTGGTTTTCTCCCAGGCTGTGCACTTGGACACTTGAGCCTGGAACACTTGACCCCTGTCAGAGTGCCCACCCGACCATGGCTCCTAAAACCCCATGACCTTCAAGAAGCCTACAGCCAGCTAAAGGAGAGAATCGAATGCCCTGGCCCCCTTCAGAAATCCAGCCTGTCTTCCATTCTCAGACACACTTACTCTTGTCATGAATGTTGCTTAAGAGTCTGATTTGGTGCCCTCTGCCTGGGGCCTGCAGCCTGGTCCCGCAATGCCCTTGTGGCTGGCTGACATATGTGCTGTCTGTCAGAGCCACATTCCCCAGATGTCAGGGGCTGGTGGGAAGATCTCTGCAGAAGATCCCTCTTGAATATATTCACCAAGGCGCTTCATAAAGGCCTTTTGATGATGAAGACTGTGATGGCATCAGTTGGGCTGAGGTAGAAGAGAAGGCTGGCCACTGCAGGCCCACCCAAGCCACCCCCACCCAACAGAGCCCACTGGCAAATCTCTCAGTAGCCAAGTCCCCACGAGAAACTTGGACTGATAGGCAAAATATGGGCTGTCAACCCGCCTGAAGAACTGCGTGACATCCATCAGAAGGCGTCAAGACACCTTCACACCAAGACATAGGTGTGAAGACAACGAGGCAAGAGGGACAAGAGCTCGGGATGCAGGACTAAGTGAAAAGAAACAGAATGTGAACTGAATTCCAGCCACGACAATAAGAACTGGAGAAATTCCAGTACGTGCGGTGGGGCAGAGCTTGGGAGGCCACAGAAGAGTGGGGAGTTTAGCTGGTTGGTAGGACACTTTCCCCCCCTTTGTGTTGATTGGGATCAGAGTTTCTCATTCTCGACACTATCGACCTTTTGGCCAGATAACTCTTTGTTGTGGGGGCTGTCCTAGGCATAGTTTGGTAGCGTCCACTTCTCTCCCTGAAAGACGCCAGGCCCTGACCGGTGGAACTCATCTGGAGCATCACCTCATGAAACGGAAGCTTGCCCGTTCGACTCCGGTCGGGGCGCAGGCCTGGGCAGCAGGTCTGGGGTCTGTTCAGGGAGCAGACGAGAGGCAACCGATCAATGTTTCTCTCTCCCGCCGATGTTTTCGCCCTGCCCTCTCTTCCCCTGTCTCTAAAATCAATAAATCAGAGCTTTCAAAAAAAGATGCCAGTAGCGTACACTGCACCCCTCCCAGGTTGTGACGACCAAAACATGTCCCCGGACGTTGCAGATGTGCACTGGAGGTAAAGTCTTTCCCAGCTGGGGGTCTCCCTCACTTAGGAACCACTGATCTGGACGAGGGCTGTTACAGCCCCCCGAGAGTAAGTTTAAAATGAATATAGATAATCAACACAAATAAGAACGATAATATCAGTAATCATAATACGAATCAGGTCACGATAAGTTTTAAATCTTTCCCTTTGACTTTCTAGGGCTGTGGGAGGAAGGGCAGGCTGGGAGAATTCCAACCGAGCCACCTGTCTCTCATCTGAGTCACCAGCGTCTTAGCCCGAGAGAGGACCCTGATTCAAAGACACACAGCAGCGAGCACAATCCGTACCAACTCTCGAGGCTCTGTGTCAAGAGTCACTTGAAATACAGGAGAAAGTAGGGGGTTATCAGAGTAAAGAGTCCAATGTAGGCCACCGAGGTGCCATGTGACCTCGAGCTGGGTCATGCCCCTCAGGGCCTCAGTGTCCTCAGCTACGAAACGGGAGGCATAGCCAGCGGGATGGTCAGTAGGCCCCCTTCTCAGTTCAATTCCGGGTTAAACGGGTCCTCTGGGGCAGGCGGACAATGAAGCTGGTTCATGGTTCAGCGAAGGAACACTATTTGAATTTGATTTGGGTCTCAGCTAATTAAAGCGATTTGTTCCAGTTTCAGATAAATGGTTGAGTTCTGCTGACATCCTGGCTTACAGCGGGCAGGCCCCTCTCACGGGCAGCAGGGGTCCTAGCCTGCAGCTGCCCACCCCGCCCGGGCCGCCGGCCAGGAGGCAAGTGGGCCGGCGGTCTTCAGCCTTCGACCCACGTGAGGAGGATGGTGTGGGCTGGCGCACACTCAGAAGGCCCTCCTGTGGAAACTACAGGTAGAATATTTAATTCTACCTCTTAGGTTTCTTTATTCTTTCCTTTAAAAAAAAAGTTTTTTTTAACTAAAGCACTGGTCACTTGTTAGAATGCAAAGACTCCGGAAAGGGGCAACTGTTACTATTCACTTCTTCCCACGGATGCGTTTAGCAGACCCTGTGTGTCAGGAGATCCCGTGACAAGGGCCCTACAGAGACCTGGGCGTGCGGGGTGGGGGCACAGAGGGAGGAAGCAAGGAGGGGCTGCAGGACAGCCAGATACAGTGGGCCGCAGGTGGGCCCTGGATGGACACGAGCCAGAGAGGGAGCCCACCTACATTTTGTCCAGGGTGACTCAAGTGTGATCACTGTCCTTCTCTCTTTGGGTCCTGGATTTCAGGAGGCAAGACAGGATGCTGACATAGTCAAAAGTCAGAGGAGAACAGAGGGTCCAGGAAATGCACAAACTGGACACTCTGGCCACGCTTAAGAATCTGGCCCAGGCCTGGAGAGCTCAGCTCACCACCAAAGCCCTCCGAGCTGCTGTCCCGATCCTGGACATGGATGGGAGGCCAACGTGAACCTGCCGCGGGGGCAGGAGTTAAAGCAGCCCCCGCCCCAGAAGTACAGGTGGATAAAGGGTGGATGAAAGATGGAGTCTTTCCTCTGTCCCAGAGCAGTGACATTCTGACCTTCCCCCCGACCTGCCATGATCCATTAGGCCACATTGCCAGGTGCACTCCAGTGCTGACCCCTCTGAGCCCCCGAAAGGGGACTCGTTCTCCCCATCTGCCCACTCGAGCCTCAGCAAAGCACTTTGCATACCATAGAGTAGATCTTAGCAGAGCGTGTGCTACATAAATCTAAACAAACGAAATACTTGAAAACAATTTTGTATTCACACCCAGTTTGACCCCAAAAGGCAAATTGCAATCATTGCCTTAATGCTCTGTGGCTGGGCCTCATTTCTAAGCACCCCCAGGTTAGCAGGCGCTGGCTTATTGGCACAGCAGAATTGATTTGTAGGACTCTGCCTTGCATCCCTGGTTGCAGGCTGGGCAATTTACAGTGAAATGAAATCAAATTGTGCACAGCCTATTATTTAGAAGTGAGAACCCCCAGGCACCGGGTGGAAGGGCACATCAGCAGGTTTTCCTTTTAGTGCCTGCCACGGGCTTGCCTTCTACAAAGGACCCTGTGCACCTGCCAGCTGATGCCTGACATTCCACTGCGACAGTTTCAAACCCTTGGTTTTTCTAGCTATTAAATTGCAAATCACCTGGGGAAAATAATTGGGCATTTGGGCTGGTGGCAAATAAGTGGCTTTTGATAGCAGGTGAAGGAGAGAGGAGAGCGGGGTCAGGAGGCTGCGGGTGCTGGCAGTGTGGACGCCTGCACTTCCTGTCCAAACCCCACGGCATCCCCACGAGCCTGCGAGGGAGAGCCTTCCATTGTCCCCATTTCACGGAAAAGGGAACTAAGGTCTGAAGAGGTGAAGGCAAGTATCCAAGATCCCAGAAATGGTGGGAGCACAGCTCACACTTAGATGCAAGCACCAGACTCCACCACCCAGCCTCTCACAATGCCGTCGTGCTGCTCACAGGGGCGCAGTGGGAGATGCGGAGACGCTCTCACCTCTTGGCCTCCGGGTGCTTCTCGGAGCCTCTGTTTCTTCTTCATTAACACGGTGTTATGGGCTGAACTGTGTCCCCCACAAAGTTCATGCGTTGAAGCCCTCATACCCAGGACTTCAGAATGTAACCGTTTTTGGAGACAGGGTCTTTAAAGTCGTGATTAAGTTAAAACAAGGCCAATGTGAGGGGGGGTGTCCTACTCCAATCTGACCAGGGCCCCTTATAGGAAGGGGGAATTTGAACACATGGGGACACCAGGGGTGTGCACGAACAGAGGGGTGACCACACGAAGAAGCAGTAAGAAGGTGACCATCTGCAAGCCAAGAAGGTGCCTTCAGGAGAACCAACCATGTTGCACCTTGGCCTTGGACTTCCAGCCTCCAGAATGTGAGAAAAATTTCTGTTGTTTAAGCCAGCCAGTCTGTGGTGCTTGGTTATGGCAATCCGAGCAGACTAACACAAAAGTGGTAAGGCTGGGTGACAAAGTCCCTTAGCCAGTGTATCTAAACTTTCTTACGCTAGTGCCTGTAGTTCACCTCGGGGTCTTATTGCAATTGGGTGGGGCTGCGGTGACAGCCTGCATTTCTAACAAGCTCCCTGGGCGTGCTGGTGCTGCAGCTGCCTCATCATCCTGCTGCCACCTCCCTGCCTGGAATCCAGTTCATCGCAATAGAGGTTCCCTTTAGATAAGAGGGATGAGATGAGCTCCAAAACATGGGCATGAAAAGCCAGGGCAGGGGATACAGACTAGCAAGGAGTCTAGTGGAGCATTGTGGGCAGAAGGCTCAGAGAGAATGGGGAGGGAAGAAGGCAGGGCACGAACTGCCACCAACAATTTTAACCTGCCATTCAGCGAGTGCCTGCAGTGTGCCTGGCACGGGGTTGGACACTAAGCACCGTCTCATGCAGGACCATGCTTGGTCCTGGCCAAAGAGAATGCTTAGGTTCTCAATTAAACATCACGTATATACAACTCAAGCAATTATTTGAACTGTAAATACAGGGTCCAGCAGAAGTAACACCTACTTGCGTGTGATTGGTAGGGTAATAATATGGGTGTAATGATTTATAGTTTTAATTTGGATATTTCACCTAAAATGTCATATGGTGTGCTTGAGTGTGATATTGTTATGTTATAGAATTACATGCTTAAGATTTTGTAATAAAAAGGGAGCACTGTTTGTGCCAGACCCTGTGTGTTGAATAGATGACCATTGTTGGGAGAAAGCCATTCTAGGTAAATGCTAACTTAGAACACTGGTTGTAGTAGACTGTTCTGTGTGGTGTGGGCCCAGCTCCCACTCAGAGATGCACAGGACCCACGCCCACGGATAGGTTCTCCCGTGGGGAATTAGGCCTGCAATGTGCCTAGGCCACTTTGAGTCTTGCTCTTGCTGAAAAACTCCCTCGCCCTGAACTGAGGACATTTACTGCAAAGTAACTTCCTAAAACCCATGCTAAACCTTCCCAGGATGAATGTAACCAGTTCAACCACTTGTGCCTTTTCATTTGCAAATATCCCTCTTCTGTGCTGTGATTAGCAGCACTGGCTCCTTTGTCTTCTGTAAAAGGTAACCACCTAAAGTGAAACTGTGCATAGTAAATGAGGGCCATGATGTAATGTGCCAAGAAGCCCAATAAAGGCCGGTCACGGCAAGGGCCAAGGCTTTTGCTCCCCTTGAGAGAAAAGCCATGCTGTCCCTTTTCCTCCACCAGACTCGGTAGTCTGTGTGAATGTCTCATTTCATCCATAATGACACGGACACTGCGGGCTGGTGTCTGCATCAACTGGTGTGATATTCTTTACAAAAAAACTGTCCAATGTCCAGTAAGGATGCTTTTTGTACATGCAACACAGTGTTTATAAAAGATGGTGGTAAATTTCCTTAGGCCAAACATATAAGAAGGATAAAAAGCAATGAAACAAATTATAACTATCCAGGATGGAGGATCTAAAGGATAAAGTGAAAAAAGAAGATATACAGTATCTTTAAAAAGCAAGTATTACTCAGTGCAGGTAGGGGCTGGCTGGGAGAGATATCCCACTGAATGACTGGACTGGTGCCGTGTACAGTGCTGACCTACAGGAGAGGAACGTGAGGAAGTGGGAACAACGGAGCATTCCATCGGTTTTACATTTGTTGTAAACGCTAAGTCTTTGATTTAAGAACTAGGAAAATGATTTTCAATTATAGGCATTGATTTAAAAATCCGCCGTGGGCAAGCTTCTGGTAGCAGTATAAGATGATTAGAAAGTCTGTGGTAGGCAGAGAAATGGCCCCCAAAGAGGTTCACGTCCTAATCGCCAGAACCGGTGATTACATTTGGCTACACGGCGGGCAGAATCAGGGTCTCAGGTGGAATTAACGTTGCTAATCAGCTAACCTTAAAATAGGAATAGCATCTGGGTTTTCAGGTGCACCCAGTTAATCACAAGGGTCCTCACAAGGGGAAGAGGGAGACGGGAGAGGAGAGGCAGAGGGCAGTGTGCCTGTGGGAGGGCAGTGGAGAGAGGCGGCCCTGCCAGCTTCGCAGACAGGGGAAGGGGAGGAAGGGGAGCAGCCGTGGAACGCAGGTGGTCTCTGGGACCTGGAAAAGGAAGGAAACGATTCTCCCCCAGAACCTCCTGCACCTTGACTTTGGTTTAATGAGACCCATAATAAACTTACCTTCTTTTTTAAGCCACCAAGTTCATTGTAATTAATACAAGGTCAGAATGTGACCAAAAATCCAAAAGCAATCTTAGAGCTGGGAATGGCAACACACGCTTCCAATTTCTTACTAGGAAAATTGATGACTTTCTTTGGAACAACTCGAAGGTTATGTAGGACATTCTCTGAACCTTCTCCAATGTGGGACATCTTGTTGAAATGCATAACAAATTTGACCATAAGCTATTCTTAGTCACACAATGGGAATGCCAAATAAATGCCACTGAACACTTAGATTTAATTTAGACAAGGTATAAGATGACTAGCAGAATCAGTGAAATAATAGGTCCTTAAATATAGAGAAAATTGCATCTTTGGTGGAAATTTATGTTGATTTTTGAATCTGAGCTCTCCACAGATATTTATTATGAGGTGTTGTTAGCAAAAGCCTACAAAAAATCCCCTAGGTTTGACTACTTCACTTTTAGAGAGATTAAAAATACATATTTATTATTTTAAATGCATGCAGGACTTTTCTAAACCAAAGGAGCCACATGTGAAATATGCAACAAAAATGACATTCAGATAAAATAAAATTTGAAAACAGAAATAAAACTTTCTATAAACTATGAAATAAAATATTCACATACAAATAATCCTAATATTAATCTCTACACTGATTATTTTTCTGGGTATTATAAATTGAGGTATATTTTTCACTTAGAAAAATAATGCTACTTTCAATTTTCTTTATAATTTTTTTCTTGAAAAAACAAAATTAAATCAGTACTGTATGGATCTAGATGCTGTTTTGAGAGTAAAAACAGCTATATAAAAATAGTGATTCATATGAAATTAAAATATTTTTTTTCTAAATTAAAATTACACATTATAATATTTAAAGTTGGTATGTAAAATTTATAGTTAATTTCTGATTCTAAATATGGCTTTAAGAATTTTTTTTGAGTCCTGGCTGGTGTAGCTCAGTGGATTGAGCACGGGCCTATGAACCAAATGGTCGCTGGTTCAATTTCCAGTCAGGGCACATGCCTGGGTTGCAGGCCAGGTCCCCAGTAGGGGGTGTGCAAGAGGCAACCACACATTGATGTTTCTCTCCCTCTCTTTCTCCTTCCCCTCCCCTCTCTCTAAAAATAAATAAATAAAATCTTTTTTTTTAAAAAAAGAGTATTTTTGATAATTCCAGTTCTACCTCAGCAGAACTGAGTCAAAACTTGGCAGAAATTTCTTCCAAATGAAAGTAATTTAAAAAAACAAAGACTCAATGACTCGAGGATAGTGGTGTGATTTGGTATTACTGTTAATAGAACACAAATTATGGGATAAGGTTCATTACAACAATCAACTCATCATTTTGCAAGAGAAGTAAACTATGGAATAAACATGTAATAATTTGTAAATTATGCATGTTTTTATTTTATTACTCATCCAAACATCACTAACCATCATTACAACATCCAGATGTGCAATAATAATTGGATTTAGTTATCTTTGGTATTTTGCTGACTTTAGTTATGTAAAAGCAGAGCTTTACACATTGTTTTTTGTCATTACGGGGGGGTATTGTCAAGGGAGAAATAGACTGTTCCATATAACTGTTTGCTAGCTTCATCTGTTTGCCAGCACCATTAATAACTTCTGTATATTTAGACTTACGGTCTGTGGCCTCTATGTGTTCTCTGGATTCAGACCCAGCACATGGTGGGGCAGAGCCTGTTTCATTTGATCACCATGAGAGCAAGGTAGGGACTGCCGCCCTCATTTCACAGGTGAGGAAACTAAAACCTAGTGAGACGACGTTTCCAAGGCCATAGTTCCCTCGTGACGGTGTGGTGGTTGGGTTTGGTGCTCTCACCACTGCAGCCCCAGTTCAATCCCCAGAGTTTAACTCATGCCTTGTTTGCTGCAGCCACTCTTTTTCCTCTTTTTCAAAAAGAGAAAAAAAAAATCCCAAGGCATAATTAATAGCAGAATCAAGATGCAACCAGAGTCTGTTGGACTGCAAAGGCCATGCCTACTTCACTGCATCCAGCCTATGGAAACTAGAGTTTGCTACAGACATTTTATGGGAATGCTAAGTATTATCAAAGTTTTCAAAACGAAGAGATCAGTAAACCCAGAGTGATGAAAGAAGGACCTGGAAGAATGTCTGGGGAATTTCTGGTTCCTGCAAAATGGTAATCGATTAGATATCATAAAGGATCCTACTGACTAAAACAATTCGAATGCTGGACAAAGTCTTTATTGTATGCTGGGCAGCAAGACAGCACAAAAGCAAGGAAGTCACAGAGCCCCCAGACAAAAAGAAGCCAGGGACCCTATGAGGGAAGCTGCTTTCGCCATCAGAGAATCTGCTGTCGGACTTTGTAAATAAGAGATAAAACCTGTGGTCATCAAAGGCAGAGAATCTAACAGGCGACCTCACCATAAGGAAGGCTAGGACTGTAAAGATTAGTGAATGCAAAATAAATCCCACCGGGCAGAAGGAGACAATGAGCAGCTGCCTCTCTGAAAAAAATCTCTCCCAAGAATTCAGAACCATCAGCTCATTTTCGTATAGGGTTCCGATCCAAATTCACACTACCTCTGTGATTACAAACAGAGGTCAAAGTTCTGTAGCTTCCTCGGGTACGTTACAAAAGCAAATGCAAATCGTCTTGGAAGAATTCCTACTCTAACACAGGCATGCACATACCTGGAAACAACATACTGTGAAGGAGAAACAGTGAGAACAGCAGATGACAGAAAGAGAGCTCAAAGAACAGGTCAGGAAATACAGCATAACTGTGATCAGTGTTTAAAGAGAAACCTTAAAAATATGAACAAGAAGTGAATAAATTTGAAGAGAACCGAATGTAGCTTTTAGAAATTAAAACAACTGAAACAGCCCTGACTGGGTGGCCCAGTTGGCTGGAGTGTCATCCTGTCACCAACAGGTTGTGGGCTCGGTCCCCGGATGGAACGCGTATGGGAGGCAACAGATCAGTGTTTCTCTCACATTGATATTTCTCTCTCTGTTTCTCTCTCCTTTCTTCTCTCTCTGAAATCAATAAACATATACTCAGGTGAGAATTAAAAAATAATGGAAAGAAAAAGTCACTGAAGAATAAATAACTAGCAGACTAGACCTAGCTGAAGAGAAAATTAGTCAACTGAAAGATCCCCCCAAAAGTACCCAGAAGGCAGCCCCAAAAGATTAAGAGATAGCAAATATGAAAGAGCAAGTCAGAAACATGGAATATTTCTCCAGAAGGAGGAAAGTACAGCGGTCTTCCTTGTGCTATTTGAAGAGATGACTGATAAAGTTCTCGAGCTGTGGACAGGCCCAGGCCTCAGATCCAAGAAGTTAAGTTAGGTATGGTAGAGACGGCTGGCGCTCACTGAATATTCCGTGCGCTTTCCTGCAGTTTTCAGAATTTCTTGCAGTTAGCTTGGGGCCCTATGCTACTTGCGGGCCACGGCAGTTAAAAGCAGCATGCCTGCTTGTAGTAGACATCACAGTGCACTTAGGACAGAACTCTTGCCCCCTTCAGAGCTGAGTCACTCATCCCTCTGTGGGAATTGTTTTTGGCCAAAGGGCACTGCCGTGACCACGATATACTCCCTGCCCAGGGGCAGCACGCATCCACTGATGGGGATACAAAGTTAGGGCCTCCTTCCTCATTTGGGACGAGTCTGAAGGGCACACCCCATTCCAGAGCACCCTGTGTGACCAGCTGAGGCCTCTAACGCAACTTCTTCTACCCAGTCCTTTTTCTCTCGCTTCCTTGCAGGTGTTGTTCCCGAGAACTCATCCTGACAAACTCCCTGCACACAAATCTTTGCTCAGAGTCTGTTTCCGGAGAACCCAGCCTAAGACATCACACTCTCTCTCCCTTCTGGGGCAAACCAGGAGGCCACACGTTCCAGATGGCACAGCTGCAAGACGGTCGATTTTCCATCTTCTTGGGCCCCTCACAATTCCCCGCTGAGCACCCGGTTGTGCAACGTGAGTGTGAAATAACCCTTTGCCATGTTGAGCCAGCGAGCCGTGTGGAGTTTTTAGAGTCAGCACAGCCGAGTGCTTTCTGACTAGGGCGGCACTCATGCTCAGACGGCTGGCGTAGCCACCAAGCTGACCAACAGAGTATAGTTCCAGATGGAATTACCAAAGAATTGAAGGGGGGACATAGAATGCTAAAAGGAAAATAGAAAACAAGAATGGAAAAGTCAATTCAAAAAAAGCAAAAAGGGTAACTAAGCAGAGAAAGCGGGACAAACGGGAAGCACCTGAGATGATTGAAACGGATGCAACGTATGGATGCCCGTTGTAAATATGACCGGACTGAACTGTCCAGTTCAGTAAAAAATACTGTCGAACGGCATAAAATCCGACTTCATGGCATTTACATGAGACAGTTAAGCACAGGGTCAGGGGGGGACTGAGAGTCAAAGGAAGGAAAGGAAGAAACCAGAAAAACAGCAAAACAACAAAGCTGGAGTGTCCTGTGTTGGAGCCTGGAGGGACTTTCAGGCTCCAACACAGCGGGCGTTATTAGACACGGAGAGAATCCCTGTGGGATAATAAGAAATTTCCTTCACCAGGAAGATACCACAACTACAAACCTGGGTACACCTAAAGCACAGGTTCAAAAATATAAAGGAAAAAGTTACTTATCCACAAGGAATAAGGCACAAACCTGTTATGAGGGTAGAAGACGGTTAGCACATCTCAACTGGGGTTGATAAAGCTGAACAAAATTAGCAACCATATAAAAATATTTGGTCTTCTGGGACATGTGCGGAATACTGCCCCCGGCAACCAGAGACGACACAGCACTTTCAGGGACACTTGGGGACGCAGGGAAGCTGGTCCGAACACACTTCAATGACTGGAATGGCACGAAGGGCGTTCTCCGACAGCAATCAATGAAATTAAATAAGTGACATAAAAACAACTCCATTTTACCTTTGGGACTTAAGAAAATAAACACTTCTAGCCCTGGCTGGTGTAGCTCAGTGGACTGAGCTCGGGCTGCGAATCAAAGCATCGAAGGTTCGATTCCCAGTCAGGGCACATGCCTAGGTTGCAGGCCATGTCCCCCAGCAACCGCACACTGATGTTTCTCTCTCTCTCCCTTCCCTCTCTAAAAATAAATAAATAAAATCTTAAAAAAAAAAAGAAAAATGCACCTTTAAAAAAAACAGAAAGAAAGAAAATAAACACTTCTAAGCCAACATAAGTCACACAAGAAATCAAAACGGACATCAGAGATTCGCGAGAAGTGCACCCACCGGCTGCGGTCAAGGCGGCGCCCAGAGGGGACGGGCTAACCGCTTACACGAGAAGGCAGGGCTTAGCTGCGGACGTTAGAGGAGGAAAGCAAACAAAATAAACCCAAAGGGGAAAGAAAATAAAAATAATGACAAATATTAGAGATATAAAATACACAATAGGAGCTCCGCTGAGCCCAAGTTTGCCTCTTTTCAAACATTAAAAAATACAAACTGATAAGATTAATCAAGAAGAGAGAAAAACAAAAATGACACGATCCTGTCAGTCGATGCAGGGAAAGCATTTCCCGAGATCCAATACCCCTTCCTGACAAGAAAACACTCACGAAAATAGGAATAGAGCTTGTTCAACCTAATAATGCCCATCTATGAAAAACCCACAGCTAAGTTCTTGGTGGAAAACGAAAAGCTTTCTCCTTTAGATTGGAATAAGACAAGGAGGTCTGCTCTTACCACTTCTATTCAATATCATAGTGGGGGTCTAGCTAGGTCGGCGGGACGAGGAAAAGAAATAAAAGGCATCAAGACTGAGAAGGAAAAAGCAAAACTATTTGCAGATGACATGATCTTGCATTAGGAAATCTTAAAGGATTCACTAAAAACAACTATCAGAACTATTGTAATAAATGAGTTCGGCAAGGTTGCAGGATATAAGAGCAATATAAAAGAACTCAGTTTTATGTCTACATACAAATAATGAACAATGTGAAAATTAAGTTAAGGAAACATTTTTATTTGCAACGGCATCAAAAACAATAAAATACTTAGGAGTAAATTTAACAAATTAATTTAATGGTACAAGACCTGTATACTGAAAACTACAAAACATGATGGAAAGAAATTAAAGACACCCTCGGTAAATGCAAAGACAACCCATGTTCACGGGTGAAAAGACTTAATATCATTAAGAATGGTAATGCTCCCCAAATTAATCAACAGATTCAATGCAATCCTAACAAAATCCTAGCTGTCTTTTTTTGTTGTTGTTGCAGAAACTGACAAGTGATCCTTAAATTCATTTGGAAATGCAAGTGACCCTGAAAAGCCAAAACAATCCAAAAAAGAAGAACAAAGTTGAAAGTCTCACATTTGCCAAAAATTATTACAAAGCTACACAATCAAGACAATGTGGTACTGGCATAAGAAGAGACGAACAGATCGATGGACTAGAACGTGGAATCCAGAAATCAGCCCTGGCATTTACAGTCAGTTGATTTTCGACAAAAGTGCCGAGGCAACCCAGTGAAGGATAGCCCTTCAACATATGGTGCTGGAACTCCTTGCTGCTCACATATAAAAGGATAGAATAAAGTTGGACTCCTTTCTCACTGCACATGCAATAATTAACTCAGAATGGACCAGAGACCTAAATGAAAGAGATTAAATTTCTCTTAGAAGAAAATACAGGAGTCAGCTGTCATGACCTTGGATTAGCCAAAGGTTTCTTAGATGTGACACCAAAGGCATAAGGAACAACAGGAAAATAGATAAGATCAGAATTTAAAACTTTTATGCTTCAAAGGATACCACCAATAAAGTGGGGGAAAAACAACACACACAATGGGAGAAAATATTTGCAAGTCATATATCTCATAAGGGACTTGTATCCAGAATATTAAAGAACTTTTATAACTCAATAGTAAACAGACAAAAATGGCCCAATTTAAAAATGAGTAAATGACGTGAATAGACGTTTCTCCAAAGAAGATATACAAATGGCTAATAAATATGTGAAAAGATGCTTAATGCCACTAATCATTAGGGAAAAGCAAATCAAAGCCACAATGAGATACCACCTCACTCCCATCAGAATGGCCACTGCATATTTAAAAACAAAAAAGAAAACAAATTTTGGTGAGGTTGTGGAGAAATTGGAACCCTTTTGAATTGTCTGTGGAAATGTAGAACGGTACAGCCACTGTGTACAAGCAGTATGGTGGTTCCTGAAAACAGAATTACCAAATAACCCAGCAATTCCCTTCCAAGTGTACAGGGTCTCAGGATTATTTGCACCCCTGTTCACAGCAGAACTATTCACACCTGCTGAAAGAGGCAGTTCAGTGGCAAGCCAGTGCTCACTGGTGAAGGGATGGATAAGAAAACGTGGTGTATGCATACAATGGAGCATCATCCAGTCGGACGAAGAAAGTAAATTCTGACATACGTGCTACAAAATGAATGAACCTTGAGGACATTACGCTAGGTGAAATAAGCCAGTTGCAAAAGGGCAAATACTGCATGGTCCACTCATGCGAAGTCCTACAGTGGTCAAACTCACAAAGACAGAAAGAGAAGTGTAGTTGGCTGAAGCCAGGGGGGCGAGAACAGGGAGTTTTCTTCAATAGACATCGAATGGCAGTTTTACAACACAAAAAATGCGGAGACGAAGGGTGGTGACAGTGCACGACAATGTGAACGTATTTAATACCACTGAACTGTGCGCGTAAAAATGTTTAAGGTGGAAAAATTCGTGCTAAGTATATTTTACAACAGAAAAAGGTAAGCATAGTTTCCATGTGACCCAAGAGTTCCTCCCCTAGGGGTATACCTAACGGAACTGAAAGAATGTCCGCATAAAAGCTTGTACACAAACGTTCACAGCAGCGTTACTCATACTAGACAAAACATGGAGTCAATTCATGTGTCCACTAACTTATGAATGAATAAAAAACTGTGGTATATCCATACAGTGGGATATTGTTCAACCATAAACAATGAATGAAGTACTAATACAGGCTACAGCACAGGTGGACCTTGAAAACATTTTGCTAAGTGAGCAACGTTTTGCTAAAAAGCCTTCACAAAGGTCACCTATGGTATGATTCCATGTGTATGAAATATCCAAAATAGGCAAATCCGGAGAGAGAAAGTAAATTAGTGGTTGCCACGGGCCTGGGAGCAGGGGCAGGATGGGTGGGTGGGGTGCGAAATGTCTGCCAAGTAGTACAGAGTTTCTTTCTAAAGTGATGAAAATGTTCTCAGATTGACTGTGGTGACCATTTTGTGCAGTATACTTCATGTACGTAAGACACTGAAACCCCCGGAAGTGTGTATACTTTTAAAGGGTGAATTTCATGGCATGTGAATTACATCTCAACAAAGCTGTTAGATAAAAAAATCTTTCCACGAAGAAAATCCAGCTGCAGAATTGATAGCTGAACCTATAACTTGACAGGTTGCCATGCATGTAGGCAACAAGGTCACTTGTGCTCCCTGGGAGCGGGCAATGCGGCGGCCCTGCTCATGTCACAGATAAACTCTACCAAACACTCCGAAACGTGTAATCCTCGTAGTGTAAGTTTCTCCACAGAATAAACAGGCAACACTCTGCAACTTGTGTGTGGTTGGCATAATCTCAATCCCAAATCCAGGCAATGGCAGTATAAGAAAGAGAAATTACACACCAACTCACTCAATAGATTTAGGGATCCTAAACAAAATATTAGTCAATAGATTCTAGCAATAGACTAAAAAGATATGACAACATGACCAAGTTGCATTTAAATACAAGGTTGGTTTAACATTAGTAATCAACCAATTTAACTCACCACATTAACAACTGAAATGAATCCAACATGACCACCTCAAAAGACATATTGATAGGAAAAAAGTTCTGTAAAATTCATTCCCAATTAAAGCAAAAAAAAAAAAAAATCCTAGGAAACTAGGAATGGAGAAGAATATCCTCAACCTGATAAAGATCATCTCTCACACACACACACACCTCACATTATATCAAATGATGAAATGTTGAAAGCGTTCCCTCCAATTAAAATCAAGAACGACACCAGGATGCCCGCAGTCGCGACCGCCATTGTATTTCAGTCAGCTCCCAGGTGATTCTGCTGGTGGTGACCCGGCACCCCCCGTGAGAAGTTCTGGGCTGGAGAGACCAGCTGCCTGTTGCGATGGCTCCTTGCTCCCGGGTGCCCAAGCCCACCTACCCATCACCATTCCCGGCCATGTACCGGCCCCTGCTTCCTTTCTTTCATAATAATCCCACTGTTCTATTTAACTCTTCTAGGATCTTCACAATAGGCCTGTGAGACTGGCCTACCAGATACTACCTCCATTTTACAGATGAGGAAACCGAGGCTCAGCGAGTTTGCCCAGGCAGTCTCGCTGGAGTTCCCACAGTCAGCGGCAGAGCGGCAGAGCAAGGCCAGGACATCCTCTCTTGCGAAGCACCTCAGGGGAGCCTCCTGCCTGTGCCCCTGAAAAGGCGTCTGGGACAATGTCACGTGCTTCCCTGCAGCTTGCGGGCCAAGGCTGGAGTTAATAAAAGATTCTCAATTTGACACAAAATGCCTTTGTTTCGTGTCAAAGTGTCATGCTCTGTTCCATATTAACTTGCTATCTAGCTGTTTCTGTGTTGTCTCTGAATTAGATCTGTGTAGGAATCAATGTCTATATATTTTTCCCATCCCTTGGCTGTTTATTCAAATCTTATTTCTATCCTCACCCGAGGACAAGCTTATTGACTTCAGAGAGAGGGAAAGAGAGGGAGACAGAAAGGGAGAGAACCATCGATTTGAGAGAGAAATATCGAAACCGTTCAGGGAGCATACAAGCCTCTTCTATGCTCCCCGAATGGGGCCAAACTTGCAACCCCAGCATGTGCCCTGCCTGGGAATTGAACCCATGGCCTTTTGGTTTACAGGATATGCTCTAACTGAGCCACACTGGCCAGAGCCTGTTTGTTCAAATTTTTAATAACTGGCTAACATGTCCAGGCCTGTTTTTAGGCATGAGGGATACTAAAAATTGGAGGCATATACCTAAGTCCCACCTTCTAAGGGAAGGGAGGAGCTTGCCTTTCCTGTGAGTAGTCTATCAGCCAGGAATGTGCCAGAATTATGACTCTGACAATGCCAAGAGGTGATGTCCCTCCTTCATTTAATCCTCAGCACAATCCTAGGGAGCAGATACTATTCCCCATTTTAGAGATGGGGAAACTGAGGTAGGGAGATTAAGTATGTTGCCCAAAGTCACTCTGCAGACTGTCTTGGGACCCACAGAGTCCACCAAAAGTAAGCCTAACATTTGCCTGAAGTCTCCTATTTTAAATATTTATGTAACTCGTGCATTTTTCTCCTTAATATACTGCACCTGTTTTAATAACAAAAAAAATGCCTTTCCCCCTTCCCCACCAAATCCTCCTATAAAACCACCCTCCAGGTGGGTAGAGCCACTTTGCTTTCTCATTGGCAGCAGGAACCCTGGGCGTGATGCTGAGAAGGCCAGTAGTGGATGTGGGCGCCCAAGGAAGGTTTTGATGTTGGTTCTCCACCTCTGACTAGTGCCATTTTACTAAAAAGGATACTGTCCTCTCCATCATTTACAAAACTGGACAGAGAAGATGTGTTCATCTTCAACCTTCTGAGGTTTTCAGGTCCTCATCTTTGGAATTCCAGCATTCCAGCAGGTTAGCAAAAGTACCCATTGAAATCACTCTCTCCTTTCCCACATATAGTCTGAACCTGAACTTGACCATAACACGCAGGAAGATATCTGAGCAGGCGCCCATGATCCCCACCCCAAGAGTTCCCACACCCGCCCTGAGGTTTCCCATCTCCGTCTTTGCTCACACTGTTCCTTCTACCTGGAAGGCTCTCCCCACCTCCCAATTCTACCCCCCCCTCACAACCCATCTTAAATGTGGCCCTCTTCATTGGACCATCCCCCATCCCTTCCTCCACCCTGATGGATGTGCCCCAATCCCTCCTCTGAACCTATCTCTCCTTCTCTTGGGACACACCTTAACCCACTTTGCAATGGAAGCATTTGTGCAAAGGCAGGATTCGTATGTGATTATTCTCTGAGCCCTGCATAGAGTGACACCTTCCACATAGTTGACGGTCAATAAAAATTTCATGAGTGAATGGATCAGAGAATCACTGTAGAGAGCAGGACCAATAAAATGGCATTTGTCTGGTCAAGACAGGATAATGTATGTAAAACAAGACTGCATCACTCATGTCAACCAAGATGGCTTCCAGTCAGCATGATACTTTGGTTCAAGAGAGAAACTACCTAAGTCATGCCAGCCACCCTGCCAAATGCCTCCCAGGACTGTATACCCAAAACATCTACACACAGACGTGTCTGCAGAGAGGGCACACCTACTAATAGGCTCCTGGGGGACTCTTGGCTCCGAGCCTCAGAATTTCCCAGTTCCTTTAAGTGCCAAATTTTCGGGTAAAATTGGACTTCACACCACTGCAGAGAGAGCTGAGCCCCATGCACCGAGGTGCTGCCCCATGCCACACTGATCCCCTGACCTCCACGCTGCGGAGACTGCCCCGCTGGGCCGAGGACTTCACCTGCCCCTCCGCCAGCCGGGCTCCAGAGATTCCGCCTTGTACGACACTGAGGGCTCCCCCTGCCTGCCGTGCTGTCTCCCAGACCCACAGACTGAGGCTCGGGCCCATTATCTTCCAATCCTCCTACTGTTACTGCTACTAGCATCTAAGTAATTATTATTATTACTAGGTTAATACAGATTTGAATGAATCTGCATTAATGAAAACTGAGTGGATCTGCATTAATAAAAGCCGAGTGAACAGCATAGTCGCCTGTGTTGGCTCCCTGTTCTTTCTTGGTGCTGGTATCACCTGCACCAAGGACTCACGGTCATACAGGCAGCTCGCACTTTTGGTTCTTAAGGCCCAGACCAGATGACCCAAGTGAGAATGGAAGGCTGGCTTGGAGGAAAGACTACATCACAAAGTGCTCGTGACCATCACCCTGTCTTCCCACTAATCACAGCCACGTGCTCAGTGGGTAAAACCAACCCCTGAAACACATGCGCCAGAAAGCCAAGTTTCTAGCCCTGTGAGACCCGAGGCAGGTGCTCTGCTCAGCAGTCTGGGAACCCAGGCTCATTTTGAGTATTTCTGTCACCTGCTGCATTCCTCATCTCTTCCTACTAAACAGCTCTGCACCACTCCTGGTTTCTCCCAAATGTCATCATGCTGGAATCACCTCGCTTCCCTGGCTTTTAGGAAGAACATCTGACAGCGTACCTCCTCTGTGTTTTCCATTCATGCTGCAGAGGAGTGTTGTAAGTGCTTGGTAGTCAACTGAATGAAAGGAGCTTTCCTTCCCTCCGGACACCCTCCAGATGAAACGTCCTGCCCCACAATGACACTTCTCAGTCAAAACACAAGGAAACTAGATGCTGAAACAAGGGTATCATGAAATGATGTTCTCTTTGCAAGGGGAGGAGGGCTTGCACCAGTTGGACAGAGCACAACTCACAAGAAGACCAGCCTCACCTTAGACTTATTTAAAGTGCAGACTGCCAATGAGTGCCAGGGGTTCTGGGATGACTTCCCTTGAGTGCTCATGCCCAGGAGACCAGGGGCAGGGCTCAGGCTCACTCAAGAACCCTGCTCATCACCTTAACCCCTGCCTGGCCTGGGCCTCCTGCAAGAGGTGGGGGACAACACCAAAGCCCGTCCTGGGGTGTCCTCACCTCTAGACTAAGTTCAAGTACCCATGGGAGGGCCCTCAAAACAAAGCTCTGCCCCGTCAGGTGGTGCTGGCGCCATCACTTCGGCTTGAACCTATAGTCTCAATGAGTTTACTTCAGGATAAAATACAGATGTCACGGGGAAGGGTTATACTATAAACAGTTCCAGAAGCATTTCCATTCCAGATTTCATGTAAGTGGGAGAATAGGAAGCTTCATTCCCCGAGGAGTCTGGGGGGAACTCCTTGAAGAGAGTAGACTGGCTGAAGACAGCGCAGGCAGCCACGCTGTGGGAGAGGCCACATCCTCATCACCACCTGGAACTCAGCCACTGGAGTGAGAGCACCTACCTGGGGCATCTGGTCAATGCTGAACACCCTGGGGAGCTTCAGGCTCAGCATCTTGGAACCCTGTTGGGGAGGCAGGTGGGTGGCAGCCACTCCCTGTCACCAGTCTTCACTCAAAGCTCTGACATGGCCTGCGGAGGCTCTGGCCAGCGGGTGCCGGGGCTGCTTCCCTGGAAGAGGACAGAGTGAAGAGGTCCAGTCAGTCTCAGCCAAACTCCAGCTGGATGAAGACGTAGATTGTTTATGGAACATATACTTGCTTGTGACGGCAAAATGATCAGGCTTTCTTAAAAAACAACAGCCAAACGATCAGACTGCTGAGTCACTCCAAGAGTTCTGGAGGGAAGTGGTTAAATCATAACACGGGCCATCATTAAATTGTAGAGCTGGAGAGGGCCTTGGAGGTCACCCAATCCCCTCACATTGCACAGGAGGGTCAGAGGGGTGGAGTCACTTCCCCAAGGTTGCACCATGAGGGGAGGGCTGGGCCTGCTCGCTTTCCGCTGCACCCTGTGCTGCCCCTGGGCAGGTGGCGTGAGCCCTGGTCTGTGTCCACCTGGTGGGCAGAAGAGGACTGAGAGCTGTGCTCCCAGTCGCCCGAAAGGAAGCAGCTCTTCCAGAAGCTGCTCAGAGTGTGGTTGCCCAGAGATACACAAAAGAACCAGGCCAGGCAAATCTCTCACTGGCTGGGCAGAACAACTTGGACTAACAAGGTTGTTTAAATGCAGGATTAAGACTGCTTAATAGTTTAATGATTAATGTGAACTAGAGAAACCCAAGGCCTCAGAGCAGGCCTAAGAACAGACACATACAAGCTGGGTTTAGCAAAGAAAGAGCAGAGCTCAGAATGTGCCATAGTCAACACCTCCTTCACCCCCACTATCCCTGGGTGAAAATCTGCCGCTCTTTAGTGCACCCCACCCCCGCCCCGCCCGGGGGTTCTGTCCCTGCCTCCAAGGCCTGGAGACTTGGCTGTGCCCCTCCTGTAGCACCAGCCATGTCTGCCTGCGGGCAAGTCACCTGCCTAGGCCTTGTCGCCCCACTGTTAAAGAGGACCCTCCAGGACACTTGGAAACCCAGATGGGTACCTGGCTCATCCTGGGCCTTAATCAAATACTTACGTAATTCTGTTAATTAAAGCAATACCATTCATCCATTGAACTTCAAGTATGTTTTGGTTTTTGTGATTTGTTTATACTTTTGCTTCTTAGTATAGTTTTTTATATTCTATGTGTTACCTGGAACTATGTAGCAAAATCCAGTATATTTATGTTTCATTGTCATAAATTTGCTTTTTAAAAAAACACTAATATAAGCATTACTCACAATAGTCAAAAGGTAGAAATAACACATATGTCTAGCAGCAGAAGAATGGATAAACAAAATAACAAATAAAGTGTGGTCTCCACATACAATGGAATATTATTCAGTCTTCAAAAGAATGAAGTTCTGATGCATGCTACACCATGGATGAAACTTGAACACTCAATGTTACATGAAATAAGCTAGCCACAAAAGGACAAGGGTGGGATTCCACTTGTATGAGGTACTCAGAACAGGCAAATTCACAGAGACAGAGAGTAATTCTGGGTGGCGGGAAGAACAGGGGAGTTGTCTGCTGGGTCTAGATTTTCTGTTTGGGGCGATGGAAAGTTCTGAAAATGGGTAGTAGTCACTGACTTGTACTCTTAAAAATGGTTAAAATGGTAAATTTTATGTTACTACAATTTAAAAGGTATGTAATATTTCCAAATTACAGACTAATAAAGAAAAGAATTTTTTAAAGCACATGCACATTTTACCCAGGTTAAAAAACAAAAATTAATACTTTGCAAAAGACACCACTGTGAGTGAGCCACAGCACACCTCGGCTCTCTGGGCTGTCCAGGCCTCGGTCGCCAAGCCAGAAGCACCGCAAATTCCCCCAGTGGCAGGACACGAGGGGAGGGTCTGGTGCTGGGGGCTCTCGTGTGCACTGAGAGAAACACAGACTGTACTGGCACCATAGCTGGGTTGCTACAGACCTTCCCACCCTGGTCCTCCCCGGAGTTGACTCAATGTCATGGGCAGGAAAAAAAAGAAATGGTCCCTACTCTCACAGCACATACTGCCCAGGGAGGATGGCCAGACTAGACATCTAAAGTGAGCGGTAACAGGACTTCTGGTCAAGATGGCAGGGTAGGTAAACGCTGTGCTTGCCTGCTCCTGCAACCACATCACAGTTATACGATGAACAACCTGGAGAATCACTTGAAGATAAGCTGTACAAAACTCCTATAACTAAGCATATAAAGAAGCCACATGGAGACTGGATGTCAATGGAATTGGAAAAATAAAATAAGTGAGAGGCAATACAAGTAGCATATGATTCATCCATTTCTTCAGCCAGTGGTCACTGCATTTTTACCAGGTGGTAAGTCAGGGTAAGGGCTACTGTCTAGTTGATAGTTCTGGGTGGGCTGCTGCAGCTTGAAGGGGAAGGTGAGAATTCAAAGACTTGTGGGCACCCTCCTACCATTCTATTTTTTGTCGCACAGGGAAAAAGGATGAATAAGATAGCGTCTGTTCCCCAGAAATGTATAAAGAAAGAAATAAGACAGATAGGAACGAACTAACTAGCACAAGTCACCCTAAAAAAGGGGGAGACCCTCGCCCACTCTGCACCAGGCCCGTGCAGGTCACCCTGCCACCCGCGTTATCTCGTGCACACTGGCCCCGCCCTCCAGGAAACTGGCAGAGCAGGTAAGGACCTGGGAACTGGATTCAAGCCATGGGGTTCACAGACCGGTTTGCCATTTCCTTGGCAACCCTGGGCCAGGGAGCTAACTCCGCAGGCCTCAGTGTCTCCATCTGCAAAATGGGAGTGACAGTAATGCTTTCTTCACAGCATTCTCATTATGACTGGAGAGAGAGAAGCCATATAAAGGATCTGCAAATACTTGCTATTATTATTAATTTTCACTTAGAAAATTGATTTTATATTTTACAGGCAGGAGAAGTGAGGTATCAGAAAGGGAGGGGCTTGCCCAAGATGACACATGCCTGAGGAGTCAAATGCTCACCTGAGCAAGATGACGAATGGCTTTCAAACAGCCCACTGTTAATTAAAACCACGATTATTGTGTCTATTAATGCAGTGTTTTCCAAACTGTGGGTCACAACCCATCAGTAGATCATAAAATCAATTTAGTGTGTTGTGACAAGCATTTAAAAATAGAATAGTATGCGCGGGCTGCGAACCAGGCATCGCAGGTTCGATTCCCAGTCAGGGCACATGCCTAGGTTGCAGGCCATGTCCCCCAGCAACCGCACATTGATGTTTCTCTCTCTCTCTCCCTCTCCCTTTCCTCTCTAAAAATAAATAAATAAAATTTAAAAAAAAATAGAATAGTATGAAAAATAGTAGAGCAAAATATCAGTATATTGCCTCAAGTGAAGTTAAGTATTGCTCTGTGATATTCCTGTTTGTTATGCATGTTAAGTTATATGTTTGTTACGTTATATATGCTAACATGTGTGTGCTGGGTTACTACAAAAGGTATTTCTTACTATGTCACAGAACACCTGTACTGATTATGAGGAACTATGGTTTTTAAAATTTTGTCTAGAGTCAGACACCATAATGCGCCTACAGAGTTTGAGAGACAAGCACTCCCAGATATCCAGATAGAAAAATGGCTGGACAAGAGCCCCTCCTAATGTTCCTTGGTGTGTTGTAACACACCCTGACCACCTGAGCTTGGAGAATGTTCTAGCAGTGGAATCCCAGCTCCACAGAAGCCTCTGATGAGGGAGGTGTGGCAGGAAGGAGGCGCACGGGGCGTGGGACCTATGGTAGCCAAGGTCAGGTCTCCCCTGTGCTGTCTCCTGGATATGACCTTGGCAGGACCGAATAACTCTCCCTGACTCCTTGTCGTCATCTGTGAAATAAAGATATCGATATCTACCCAGTCAGAGCTGTGGGAAGCTGAAATGAAATAACGGATGTGAATATACTTATTACTACAAATTCTAAATAAATGCCAGTAGTGTTTCTACCACTCCTAATAGTAGTGCCGCCACTATTACTATAAATAACAACACCTTCAGGAGAGGGGACCATCAGCTGCAACAACTCCTAGCATGGAGGTTTGTAACCAAGGTTAATAAAATCATAGGTAAAATTTTGTGTGTGCATGTATGGGCCCAAGTGCATACATGAATACATTTGCTTGTGTCACTAGTGACAGGGCTATGGTTTTCTATTTTTTTTTAAAGATTTTATTTATTTATTTTTAGAGAGGGGAAGGGAGGGAGAAAGAAAGGGAAACATCAATGTGTGGTTGCCTCTTGCACACCCCTTACTGGGGACCTGGCCCTCAACCCAGGCATGTGCCCTGACTGGGAATCAAACTGGCAACCCTTTGGTTCTCAGGCCGGCACTTAATCCACTGAGCCACACCAGCCAGGGCAGGGCCATGGCTTTCTAGCATGAGCTAG
Source organism: Tonatia bakeri (assembly GCA_004024845.1). Classification (NCBI taxonomy): domain Eukaryota; kingdom Metazoa; phylum Chordata; class Mammalia; order Chiroptera; family Phyllostomidae; genus Tonatia; species Tonatia bakeri. The sequence goes on along the minus strand of PVIA01000440.1, from coordinate 63,755 downwards.
AAAGGTTCAGAACCACTATCCCCTTCTAGGCCAGGAGTCAGTGGGCCAGCTCTGCGTGGTGGGAGACAGGCAGACTCTCTGGGTCGTCTCTGCCAGTCGGTGAATGAGGGCAGTGTTCCTTCATGAAAACCTGTTCCTGCACCCACTGCCCCACCCTGGAAACTGGCCCCACTGTCTGGGAGAGGCATGCCCTCAGCAGGTGTGTTCCAGAGACAGTTGGCTCTGCAGGCTGCACTGGCCTTGCCCTCTGACAGGAATGTCCACACCCAGGGTGACCAGCCTAGCCCCACCCATGGGGAAAATGGGAGTGGTTCTCACTGCAGACCCAGCTCTCCCCTGGGTGGGGCTGGGAAGGCAGGCACGGCAGACCAGCAGACTCTGCCAGCACCGTTACCACTAACTCTGGGTGGGCTGCCCAGAGTTAGCCAGGTTGGGGGAACAGCTGCTCCCAACCCCCTCCCCAAAACTCCCAGGAATCTCCCCACTCCGGCCAGGCTTCAGGCCTGGCCACGAGCCTTGAACTTCTTCTCACTGTCCACTCTCTGGCTGCCTTCCAGACCCAGCCCTCCGGGAAGGAGCCCTCTCCGTTCCATCCCCCTGCTCTCTCCTTTCCCTGAGCACCTCCAGACACAGTGGGAGGCTGGCAGTCACAGACTCTGAGCCAACTGGGTTCCAGTCCAGAGATGAGAACGAGTCAGGTTCATGGACTGATGGGGCCATGCTGACCAAGGTGGGGTGGGGGCAGAGGGTGATACAGAGGATTCACCCATTACCTAGGTTGTGCTGAAAGGGGAAGAACATGAACTGTGACAGAAGGTGTGAGCTATTCTTGAGGAGGATGAGGCTGGGGCAGGTGCTGCAGGGCAATGCTGGGGAACCAGCCAGGAGAGAGGCAGCGAAGCAGGGATGGCTGCTGGGGAGCGGGGCGCTCATGCTCTCCCACCGACTCTCCCAGAGACGACACGTGGGCGAGAATATGTCTGACACATACTCATTCACAGCACGCCTTTGCTGATACCTGCTATGCGTCCGAGGCCACGGCAGGACATGGGGATGGAGAAAGAGGTAAGACGGTTCCAGGAGATGGGCACAAATAATTGACAAAAAGCACATTTGATAAGTAGTTAGAAGCAGATGCTCTGGGGCAACGCAGAGGAGGGACATCACACTAGGAAGTCGGGAGAGACTTTTTGAAGAAACCAAACTTGAGCTGAGTCTTGGAGACTAAATAGGAGCACGGCAGCCACGGAGGAGAGAAGGCGTTTAAACTGAGGGGGCAGCATGAGCCAAGGCACGGAGGTCAGGAGGGTAGCTAATTCTGGGAGCTGTGGGCATTTCGGCGAGGGCGTGGTAGAGGGTCAGGTGCCCAGGGTGGTTCTGAAGAAGAGACCAGCTGAAGACTCCAGGGGCTGGGGAGTGAGGATTGGGGATGTCAGGGGTGGTGACAGGAGAGAGAAGGATAAGGAGAATTCTGAGGACTGGATATTGGGCAATTTCAAACCCTGGCTCCATCATTCACTGTGTGCCTCTGGCAGATTTCCTAATCTCTTAAACTTGAATGTCCTTATCAGTTAAATGTGGATAATGAAAGGATCGATGGCTCTTGTGAGGCTGAAAAACCGTGGGATCTATGAGATAACAAGCACTCAATAAATGAGGCTATTATCACCATGGCACCCCGAACCGTCTGAATTCTGCATTAGTGCTCCCTCATGTTCCCTCTGCCTTTGGTTCGTAAGGGCTGCACAAAAACAGACTCTTCCCCCTTGGCTCTGACCCACCTCCCTGGCTGCAACTGTGACTAATGGGCAGTCCACGTGCTGCGGGGCAGGGTTGCCATGGCGACCTTCCAGTTTGGCTTTTGGATTCAGTGAGTGACCTGAACCTTTTCTTTGTTCCAGCTATCCCAGCTATTCTAGATATTTACTGCTAGGCAATTTGTGCACATTTCAAAAAGGCTGCACAATATTCTTTAGCATGTTGTAGAGAAAAATTGGAAACCATCCACATTTCTGGCAACAGCGAGCTGGCTGGTTAAGTTATGGTACACCCATGCAAAATTGTACTGTGCAGCTATTAAAAATGTTACAGATCTGCGGTTACTGACAGGAAACGGTGTCATGACATGTTGTTAAATGAAACGAGCAGGTTATGGAACGGCATAAATCGTGTAACACCATCTATATAAAACTGTTACATTTAACAGCTTGTATTTACGGACAGAAAAGAGTTTGGAAGGATGTTTCCCAAAGGGTGCGCAGTGGCTCTCTAGATGGAAATGGTTAGCTCGAGGGATTTGCTTTACGTTCTACTTTTCTGTAACACCAGTTTGCCCACAACGAGCATGTTGCTGTTGCTGTTATTTAGCAAAGCAACAATAACGAAGGCCATTCTTACAGAAATTAGCTGTGTGAGCCAAGCTTCGCAAGTTTGTACTGCAAATATTTGCATATGCATTGCAATTAGTGGCATTTCTTCACCTACCTACGTGAGAAGCTTGTTTGCCTCTGCCCTGCCTGCTGGCCCAGGGGCAACAATGGCCTTGCAGTCCTCCATTCAGGGTTAAAGGTTCTAAAGCCAAATAGCTCAAGCACTTTGGGAAAACCAGCACCGTTCCTAAGCCAAAGCCCTAAGGGCACTCCTCCCTCTGTCATAACCACGGTGAAGGCAGAGGTGGGCAGGAGTGCCCTGCACTGGGAGCCCTGAAGGTCCTCAGTCAGTGAATAGACAGATACTGAGCACTCTCTGTGTGCCAGGACCACGCTAGCCTTGGAGATACCAGGAAATGGGGTCAGACAGAGGCCTGCCCCCTGTACTTATGGCCTAGTACATATAAGTCTTGAGGAAGGGCTTATAAGTCCCAGCTCCTCCCCTCCAAGTTCTGGCAAGACCCTGCTCTCCCGACTCAGGGGCACTTCATGCTCCTGCAACAAAACCCCTGGGGCCCCTCTGGAAGGTCCCAGAAGGCCCCGCTCCTTAGCATATCCTCAAGCTTTCCACAGCCCACCCAGCCCCAGCCCCACCTCCCACAGCCCTGCCAATGCCCCACACGCCATCACTGGTCTCTGTCCTTGAACACACCCAGGGCCTTCACACCTGCGTGCTTTTGCACTTGCTGTTTACTGGAGTGAGACACCTCTTCCTCCGCTTTCTCTTCTTGATGAAATTCTACCCGTTCAAGCCAAGTATCATTTGCAAGGGTCTGTATCACCCCGTCTGCAAACTTCACAGTGAATTATCAGTGCCCTGGCTCCTCACAGGTCAAGACTAGCCGAGTCTGTCGGGTTCGCTGATGTGTCCGGGGTACTCAGCCCGGGACTGGGCGCACTGTTACTGCTGAAGGAATGCATATTTGCTGAACAACTGAATGACTTCTGCCACCTGCCACACTCTGAACCCTAGAGGCGGGGTCTGGCCCATTTCTCTAGAACCTTCCACCCAGTGGTGGCCATTCACGTGTATTCATGTATTCACGAATCCTGCACTTCAGTGCCAAAACGGTGTATCGTGCTTGGTTCAAGATTTTCACGATCTGAAATCTCAAACCAACTATTAAAAATGAATGTACCAGACAACTGCGGAAATCTGAACACTGGCTATTTCATAATAATGAGAAACGATCAGTTCTTAAAGTGTGATAAGAGCACTGAAGCTATGTTTTTTAGAGGGCCCTTTGATGTAGAGAAGTGTACTGAAGTGGTTACAAAGGAAACGATACAAGGTCTTGGACCTGCTTCAACAGAATCTTCTCGGGAGAATGGCTGGTGTGTAAGGGCAGATGTGGAAAAGATTGGCCATGGGGTGATGATCGTTGAGGCCAGGCATGGAAGTTCATTATATGAATCTCTCAATGTTTGTATGTATTTTTAAAAGGAGACAAGCACATTGTCAAAAAAAAAAAATACCCTGAAATGTGAAATATGTTGAGAGGGCTCAGACATGGCAGTAGCCAATGCGAAAGTCTGTTGCATGAGTAACTATTCCTCTGTTCACAGACTTCCCTAACACACGGAACATCGACAGAGTTTAAAAACTGATACAAGAAACGCTGCCTCAGAGTCTCTGTCTGAACAAGATAAAACTAAAGAACTTAAGGCCAAACTGGAAATGCTTGAGAAATAAAAACTGTGGCTCCTGACAAATAGAAGACTTTAGCCCCTGATTAAAAAAAAAAGAAAGAGCCAAATGGCCTTGTCAGCAGAAAACATTCAAAGATATCTCTCACAAATTTCTCTTCTCGCCATTCCCCTGCCAGTATACAGTCAGGAAAGGCTCTTTCTAGAAAATTGATGGGAAAAAACATACTTGTGACATGATGATATTGCCAATGTCCTCTGAATTTAAGATTCTGCTTCAAAAGGGATCAACTAAGATTTCATCTTCAATTTTTCATGACTTAATTTGTGTTTTTCAAGTGTGTAGATTTTAATGTTTTGAATACTTCATTTTTGTTTATCTAATATACACCAGAATTATGGCGTCTATCTTACTAAATTTACAGTTACTTGATGTTCTAGACTATTAGACATTTTTGCATTCAAATCTATTAAATAATTGGTTTTGCTGACTTCAGTTTTTAAATACCTTTTTTATAAAATATAAAGATTTATTCTAGGACTATGTGATACACAGAGTAAGATAGTCCACGTTATTTGACTCCGGTGTAACTATTTCTACACATTGTCAGAGCTGGACGGGCGGGTGCGGGGCATCTAGCCCAGGGTCCTTAACTCTGATGCACCTTAGAACCACCTGGGGAACTTTACCACAGACTCTGTCCTCAGACCCACGACTGTCCAGGTACCTTAGGCTCTCCAAAGGTCAGGGAGGGAGGAGGAACCAGCGGGCTGTAAGTCACAGCCAGAGCAGAGACAGCTGGGAGTCCAGGCCACGGTGAGAGCAGACCCTGCTCAGAGCTGGTCTGTGGCTGAGCCCTGAGAACGAGGACTAGGGAGCCTGTCTGGTGGTGGTTTGCTGGCCTCCAGGCAGGTCCCTCCCCCCAGGAGGGGAAAGAGTGAAGTCCCTGCCAGGCTGATGGAAGGTGAATGCAGGCCCTGACTGCTAGGGTTCCCCTCCCCCAGCAGGGAAACGGCAGCCTGCTGGGCTCAGCGTGATCTTATCTCCAACCCCCACCCCCGCAACCCCCACCACCCTGGCCCAAGCTTCTAACTTGATCAGGAATGTCAAATCTGCGATAAAGCTGTCAGCCGTGAGAGCCCAGACTGCAGAAGGAGGGAAAGGAAGGAATACCCAGTGAAGATGGGGCAGCAGACACCTTCCCACATCGTGGGGAAGCAGATCTGGAAACCTGGAGGAGGCCAAGCAGTCCCTGAGGACAGAGCCAAGACCCCCAGATGGCAGCCACAGAGGCCCGTCCCCCAGTGAGGAAGGGCTGCTCCACCCAGCAAATGTCCAAGTGGAGTCTGGGGTGCTGATTCTCGGAGGGGGGTGAGGTTAGGGGTAGCGATAGGGGCCTGGAAAAGCTCTCCAGCAGTAAGCCCCAACCCAACCACGCATCCACATTACTCTGGAGTCTGGCTGCAAACAGACCAAGCAGGGGAGCCCATCCCAGGCTTTCTGAATCAGAATCCCCAGGGGCAGCCTGGTTATCAAGCGCTAATGGTGATTCCCACACAAGGCCTGGTTCTGGAACAGCTGCCCTGAGCTTCTGTGACTGTGCACCTTCTCGTGGCCTAGAATCCACTTGGCAGACGAGGCGCTCAGGGCCCAAGGTGTACAGAGGTACAGGAGCTAACGACCTGAAACAGCAGGGAGGTGAAAAGCCATTGCATGTGGGGGGGTGGGGTAGGGGGAGATGGGGGGATGGGTGCACAGTGGAAGTCTAGTAGTGACGGGTGCCGAAGGAGGTGAGTTTTAGATCCGGTTCCACGCTCCCTCAGCGCTCCATGCTCAGGTCCTTAGCGAGCAGTGTAAGAAAGCATGGCTGCACTCAAGGAGAATCCCATCTTTCTGAGGAGTTGACACAGTTAGTTATAAAACTGCCAGGTATCAACAGAAGGGAAGGAGACAGACCGCTCTTTGAGGCCACCTGCCTTCTGGATGGGCCCCCTTGGGTGTTTCACAGGTGCCTTGAGCCCGACACACCCCCATCTGAATCCTTATTTGACCCCCTCTGCTTTCAGATGCCCTGCTCCTCATTCTTCGTCTGCCTGGAAAATTCCACTTACCCTTCTGTGTGCACCCAGGACCCCACATCCGACTCCAATGCCCCCACCCCCCTCTGCCCCTGGGTCACCGGGAACTCTTACGGCACCCCTGCCACACGTCAGGCTGCACACGTGCCCCTGGAGCACGTCTATCCCCCTGCTGGACTACGGGCTGGCACCTTGCTCATTGCGAGGTCCCAGGGACCAATCAGAATGCCTTCCGTGCTAGGGAGTGCTCAAAACCTTGCCCGATAGCCTGGAGGAGTTCAGAGAAGGGACCCAGCCAGGATGTTGGGGCAGTCAGGGAAGGCTTTAGGCGGAGACGGTGCTTGAGGTGGATCCCAAAAAGGGGGGAGGACTTGTTTTGGCAGAGAAGAGGGAAAGGTGCCCCAAGGGAGACTTTCAGAGCAAAGGCCCAGAGCAGGGAAGTGGCTGTCAGTGTGTGAATGAGCAGGGAGGCCGATTGGCACTGAACTTGAACTTGAGCTCAGAGAGACAAGAGATGGGAGGGGCACAGGAAGCCAGCCAGGACACGGGGCCTCCTGGAGGGGTCTCTTCTCCAGGTCAGGGTGTTCAGGACCACCGCCCTCTTCTGAGGACTGACATTCCTCAGAAGCTGTCCTTGGCAATCATTAACCCTGAACTTGCCCTCAGCAGGACTAGGGGGATTGATAACTGATCAAATTGCTGGGTGAGCCATTTCACATAATTAATACCCAAAAAACACACCCCGCAGGTGAGGGGGAAATGGTCAGGGCAGAAGGAAGAAGGTCACATGGACCACGCAGGGGACCGGCATATGCCCAAACTTTCAGAGTAGAGGACACTTCAGAGAAGGACACAAGGCCCAGGTGGGAAAAAGGTTGGCTGGCAAATGGCCCCATAGCCAACGAGGAGCTCAGACAGGTGGAGCCTCTCCACCACACAGCCATTCCCAAAGGGGATGTGTGAGTCTGGGCCCTGGAGGGAGGGGAGCCCAGCTTTGAGTCCCGAAGTGTCTCCAGGCCTCACATTCCTCCGCTGCAAACTGCAGACGATAGTGTTGATTTGAAGCCCCATTTATTGCGTAGTTAGTCTATTCCAAGCCCTGTATGGGCATTTTACACTCCACTGAATTTTCATGAGATGCCCCTGGGTGAGCACGTTTATAATCCCGAGTGACTACCTCTCTGGTCTGTTTTGAGCATTAGCAAGAGCCCATGGAGGGCTGGGCGCACAGCAAGGGTTCAACAGGGCACCTGCCCCTACGATGTGAAGAGGAAGGACCCTCCTCAAAACTGCACAGGATACAAGGTAGACCGCAAACTGATTATCCTTCCTCCTCACTAGGGTGGTATTTTTCCTGCTAACCTAATGTCACAAGAAACACATTTCACATTTGAATGCAGCGGTGGATTAAGAGCCCCAGTGGCTGAAATGTGACACAAGGTCATTATTCTGGCATTATTAAGCACAGGCTTTTTTAAAGGGCTGAGGCAAATACATTATTCAAAAACCCATGAAGAATGGGAATAATGGGTTCCTCGGAATCAGGCCCAGGAACGTGCAGCCAGAGCTTGGGAAGGTGGAAGCAGTAATCCCTGCCTGCCCTCCGTGCACCTGGGGCTCCAGGCTGGCCTGGCCCCCACTGCCCTGGGGTCCACCCAGAACCCAAGAGGGCTGGGCCCAGAGGTAGTAGCATGGGTGGGGGTGGGGATTCTGGCTGCAGCTGTCTTGGTCCTACCTTCCTGCCCCCCAAAGCCCCAGTGGGCACTGGCTATTGTGGAAAATGATTCACTTTCGCCCAGGGAGGGAAAGCCAAGCCTCTATACGAGAAGGAAAAAAAAAAAACATTTTCCTGCTTAAAACACCCCTCCCAAAGAGGTGTCCCTGTGGTGTACCACAGAGCGCTGCGTTAGGAAGCACCAGGAAGGTAGAAACGTGCTTGGACATGGGTGTCTACTTCTTGGCTCAGGAACGTCCCACTGGGCTTAGCATCTGTATCAGGAGGTGGGAAAGTGGTCACCTCAGCAGTGTGAATCAGGGGGCACCCCCACACCCTGAAGCTGCAAATTTCACCATTACAGATTCATTTCTTTGGGCCTTCAAGGAAGGGCCTCAGGAACATACTGGTACTTTGGGCAGAAGGGAGATGTCATGATGGTTCCCTGAAATTACTAAAGGAAGTTCTTTTCCTCTCATTTTTCATACGGAGGCCCAGATCTTCCTCCCTAAGCAAAGTGAATTCATTTCCACTCTAATTGGTGGCCGCTGGCACTTTGGGCAGTAAATCAGACCAGGAGGGGGAGGAGGAGGGGCAGAGAACCCAGCTGTGTTAGGGCACATCATACACAGCCTGTGGGAGGAGAGCACTGGATCCGGAGTGCAAAGACCCGGCTCAAGTCTGACCGAGCGGTCCCTGAGAGGCCCAAGGGAGTGCACAAGCTGCATGACCTCCCTGTGCCTCAGTTTCCCCACTCCAGCATGAGAAAATGGAGGTGGCAATACCTGCCCCCCACCCGCAGGCACTCAGAAGCAGCGCCGAAGGCACCCTTGCGCATGACCAGCCGTGCGAAACCCTTTGGCTCGCACGGAGCAGCAATCGTTTAACCCACCAGGAATGCAGGTCAGCTCCGCCCTCCCCGCTCCAGTAGCACACCGGGACTACAGCAAACGGGAGCCCGAGCAGGGCTGTCTTTAGTGGAATAAAGGCCCACTTTCTCAGGAGAGGGTCTTTCCTTTGAAAGTCAAGTCTGAGGCTTTCCGATAACGAGGGGTGCTGGCAGCACACCCAGGCAGACTGGCGCGGGCCCAGCCAGAGGCTCCGCCCACCGGGGCCTGGGAGAGCTTGACCCCTGGAATTAACTTCCTCAGCCTCCTGCTGTCTTCAGGCCCTGAAGGCAGTCTTCAGGATGACAAGCAACGACTTGATCATTCCAAGGAGCCTAAAAGGCACCACCCAAAAGACAAAACTGGTGCTTCCAGGAGAGAAGCCAGGTGTAAAACCCAGGCCCAGAGACATGGGGCGGCTAGCTCGGGATCACACGACAGCTGGGCCTGGGGTAAGTCCTGGAGCCTCCAGTCTTGAAAAGCAACATTCCATTCGAAGGGCACCTGTGGGACCTGGAGGAACTGTCGTGGGAGGATGGTGAGGACCGAACCCACCCAGACTAGGGAGGAGGGAGGAGGCAGTAGAACCAGCACTTTCCCTTCCTCCGCCTCCTCCCCTTACCCCATGGGTAAGCCAAATTTTCATCCTCCTCCACACAATTTCCTTTTTTTTTAAATCACTTACATTAAAAAAAAAATCGGTCAGTTTCTACAGAGGATGTGTACCAAAAGCATTCAAGAAATAAACTCTCGAGGTCCCGTAGTTCAGAAACGGACTCCCCGCCTCTGGGCAGCCTCCTCACAGCTGCTGCTCCCCAATCCCCTTTCACGAGCCCCCCCCCCCCAGAGAAGCACTACTGCGCCCTGACCTGAAGAAAGACTCGCTCCCGGCCCTGGGGGCAACGGAGGGATCCTTCAGGAGGCAACAACGCCCCGTGGAAGTTCTCAAAGCCTCACAGCCCCTTGGAGAGAAGCAAGGTCACCGAGCCCATCCTCTCCCATCTAGCTCCAGGGTCCCTCCTCTCTGGGGCTTCCGTGCCAGCCAGCCCAGATCCCTGCTATGACAGAGCCCAGGGGCGCTCCACTGCCTTTCCCTTTCCATCTCAGAGGTTCATGTGCTGCCCCAGGGGGACTGTCACCACCCTCTGGCCCCACGCTGGACCTGCCTCGGGGACACCTGGCCAGTGGAATGCCTGAAACAAGGGGCCTCCTCACATGACCGCATTTCCCCTTCCCTCCCCTGCCCTCCCCTTCACCACCTCCTCCAGTCCCACTGTCTGCTGTAGCTCCTCCCCTTTCAAGAAGTCTTCTCTGCCAACCACAGCCCAGCTGCACCCCCCCCCCCCCCTGCACTGGCCCCTGCGGCTGGATTGGTGGATCGCTGCCTGGCGTCTTTCCCGCCACAAACCTGCGAGACCCACAGCACCGGGCCCAAGTCAGAGATTGTAAGCAATGGGTAAGCACTTGCTGAGTGTGAGATTATTTTCCCCCAAATTCCACTCTCAGGAAGGTAAATAACTCTCCAGGCAACAATAAAAATCACAAGGTAGCATGAGTCATTGCCAATTGTGTACATGCGTTTGTGAACTTTTGGTGGATTTATTGACTTACAGTACATAGGCCTGGAATCTAGGCCAACATTATCAGAACAGGCAAACTCTCCGGCCCTCCAAAAAGATTCTGTTCTGAACATTGACCACTGCTACCAACACACTCCCCTGTGCCTTCTAGTCTGTGGTCCTGTATTTCCCCCTGAGGCCTTGCTTTGTTTCCCACCGCCTCCTCCAGGAAGCCTGCCCCGAGAGCTGCTTATTCAACCACTCACACTGTGAGAGTTCAGGAGCTTTGCTGAGACCGGAGGTTTACTGCCCCTCATACTCTGTGCCTGCCAAGAGTCGCTGATGTCTCAGTGGTACCTGCAGGACTTCAGTTCTTGGAACTGACTGAGTGACATCTGGAGAGGCTAACCACATTGAAAGAAGAAATTATCTATGTATGTTTCTCAACAGAAGGCAATGCATCACACCATACAGGGCCACAAGGTGGGGGCGGGGGGCATTAGGTTTTAGTTAAGAGGCAGAAGCAGGAGGGAAGGGAAGGCCTAGGCCAGAGCCTTTACTGGGTTTCCATGGGAGAGACAGGGCAGGCCGGTTGAACAGCTCAGGACTGACTCCTTTGAATAATCCCAGGCTTTGGGGGCGCAGGAGCTGTCCCCAGTTGTCTGGTACCTGCCTCGGGTTGGTTTAGAGCAGGGGAAACACTGGCTTGGTGTGTGAGCGTGAGATAAGGAGTGGCCCAGAGCGCAGACTCTGGGTCACAAGGGAGGTGTAAACAGCTCTGGCCGTTAGTATGGCCCTATGATTAATGGGTGCCAGACAGACAGACAGAAGCGAAGCAAACACATAACACCCACCCCCTCACTTCCCCTCAACTAGCTCAGCTTTGAGGGTTCATTAATCCAATCACTCTCTTGCCAATAGAGCAATTCTCCCGCCCCTTGCATTCTGTTATACCTCCTTAACATAGCCCTGCTCCTGGGCAAACTCCACTCTCAGCCTTCACTCCCCCAACCCGTGGCCACCAACCCCGGGGCGCTGGCACCCTCTTCCCTTGCTCCTGCCTGTTACAACAGTGGAGGTGCTTCCCTGCCTTCCATGTCTGGAATGCACCCAATGCTTCCATAGGGACCTAGTGAACCTCTCCCACTAGCATTCACAATTCTTAAAAAAAAAAAAGTGGCAACAGCAAAAAACTCCTTGATAAACTGGGGGTGGGGGGGAACACTTATGATTTATATTCTAAACAAAAGAGTAAAGATCACTTCCCTTTCCAATAAATAAAGGCCAATAACCTGATAGAAAATGACAGAAAACATATGCATAGATAGCTCATAGAAAAGGAAGTAGAAATGGATCTTATGTCTATGAAAACACGTTCAACCGGATTCCCAACAAGAAAAATGCAAATCTAAACTATATCTAGAAATTATTTTTGTCTTCCAGATTGGCAAACATCAGTAAGTTTGGTAACACTGTATGTCAGAGGGTGTGGGAAAATGAGCATCCTCATTCAGGGCAGGAAGGAGGACACATTCTTAGCGCTCTATGGACAGACATTTGCTGGTATCTTTCAAAACATGAACTCACATAGTCCTGACCCCTCGATTCCACTCCTGGGGCCTTATTCCACATGCAACTATCTGTATTGCAAAATAACTAAAGCACAGGTAGTTCAATGGGACGTTGTTTGTGATGTCCAAAAAACAGGAGATGAGTTAAATTATATGACCTCCATGTAGTAGTGGAATGTTACATAGTCGCAAACAAGAATGAAGACGCAACTGATCTGGAAGCTTCTCAAGACAGCTAACTGGGAAAAGAAGGAAGCAGGGGCAAAGACTACATGGAGTGTGCAGCCATTAGAGGGGCAGGACTCTACATATGTTTACTGATTCACGCATAAAGTATCTCTGGAAGAATCTGGAAGACACTGGTGAAGTTGCCTCTGAAGAGGGGGTAGGATTGGGAGGCCAAGGGAAATGGGGGTAAAGACTTTTCACACTGAAATCGTCATTGTTTTTGAATTCTGAACCATGCACATTTCTTTGCTAAGGAAAAAAAGAAAAGGTGTGTGTGGTGGGGGAGGGAGGGAGACATGCAAGATTAAAATAACAAAACCCTCCCCAACCCACTTCTCTTTCTGGCGTCCAGCCTCCCTCTCCCCTCCCTATTCCTCACCTAACTCCTCTGCCCTCCCTCAAGGCGTTTACTGGTCTCTAAGTCTAGTGGCTGCTTCCAGGTCCTCATCTTACTTGAGGAGCCAGAGCTCCGGAGACGTCACAGCGGGCCAGGCCCTCTTCCTTGGACCCGCTTCCAGGGCACCACACAACCTGGGTTCCTTGTCTCGTTCTCTGGGACTCCTCCCGTCTCTGCAGGCTCCTCCTCACTCTCCACAGTTCTCCTGGAGCTCACTTCTAGGCTTCCCCTCTTCTCTCCTTGGACCACACTTGCTTCCTGGCTCCTCCACCCCAGGGCTTCATTCGCCTTCTATGTACACACGACTCTCAAACCCACATCTCTAGCCAGACCTTGCTTCTCAGCCCAGGGCCCCGCCTGGGTGTCTGCAGGGGTCTCCAACCCAACATCATCAAAATGGAACTCACCAGCTTCCAGCCTGTTTCATGCTTCACCCCTGGGAGGCCTCCTCACCTGTGTTCGTTTTTGAGCGTCCCAAGTCCGTCCGTTCTTCCCCCGCACCACTGCGCACCTACTGGGTGCCTCTGCATGGACTCCACCCTCTCCTTGCCAGTCTTCCTCACGCTCTTTCCTATCTCGGAGCCTTTGCCGGCAGAACACTCCACCCCGACACTCTCCTCCCCTCTCCACGTCTGCTTATCTTAATGCTTATCTTTCCTCTAAAACAGGTTAACGGCACTTCCTCCAGAAACCTTTCCTGGCCTCCTAGACCAATGGATCTCAACTGAGGTGACTTTGCCCCCAGGGGACATTTGACAATGCTGGAGTCACTGTTTTCACAGCTGGTATGGAGCTGTGTGTGGCTACTAGCATCTAGTGGGTAGAAGTTGCTAAACATCCTATAATGCACAGGACGCCTTGCAGCAAGGAATGACCTGGTCCAAAATGTCCACAGTGCAGAGCTGAGAAGCGTTGGCCTAGACTAAGTCGTGTCCCCATGACACACTTCATAACATGCCCTATTTCTCTTGCGTATCACCTATCATGATCACAATTAAATATTTAACTGTGCAAACGTAATGGCCAAGTTACATTTTCTAAGCTTCACGGGGTAAATAAATGAATTATAGTCACTGGCTCATGTTTCTCTCTCTCTCCGCCCCCAGTGACTAGTCTGAAGCTTAGAACCTTGAACTTGGCAATGGAAAGGAATGGGCTGACATGAGATGCTCAAGGCAGGGACTGACCTGTCCTGAGCAGATGCCGCCCTGGGTCCCAGCCTCCAGATCCACAGGGTCCTCTGCTGGCCAACAGAAGTCCTTACCCTTGCCCTTGAACAGCTTCTCTCCCTATACTGTAGCACTTAGCTCTATCCAGACACCCCTCAAACCCTCATCTCCCCAGGGGGTTCCAGGGGCCCTCCAAATCAACTGGGCCCCAGCTACTGCCTCATCATTTTGTCAAACCAGCTGCTCCTCCTGTTAGCCTACCCATGTTCACCCTGCTGCCAAGCCAGAAACCTGGGCACCCTTGGGTGGCACATCCACCCTTCAGACCTGCTCCCTCCATCCACCCCAGTGATATGGCTTCACTGTTACCCAGCTTTTGCCCACTTGGTTCTTGCCTTAAGCCTCGTTCCCTCCCAGTCCACCTGTGACATCACTCCCAGCTATGTCCTCCTAAGGTTGCAAATGGCACGTATAACTTCCCAATGTAAAAAACCCTTCAGTACTTCTCACTGACTACAGTGTGGAGGCCAAGTTCCCTAGCCTGGTCCCAGACCCTTCATATTCTACCCTGCCGGGGCTTCATCACCAGCCACACTGCTGCTTCAGCCCCAAGCACTGGGCCACCAGCTTCATGCCGATTTTAGGCCCTCCCCTCCCCCACCCCTCCCCCTCTCCCCTCCCCTCCTCTCATCTTAATGCCCTTCTCCTTTCTCTTCTCTCCCCCTTCCTCTGCGTAGACACCTGGAGGTCTTGTGTTCATCCTTGAAGTCTGGTTCAAACACTTCTTCCTCAACGGTACGGTGGTTCCCCCAAAATTAAACAGATAGGATCCAGTGTTCCTGCTTCTAGCTTCACGCCCAAAAGAATAAAAGCAGGGATTCCCAGAGGTATTTGCACACAAGTGTTCATAGCAACACTACTCACACAGCCAGAAGGTGGAAGCAACCCAAATGGCCATTGACAGATGAATGGAGGGGTGGGGTGATTGGATGAAAGATGGTAAAGGGATTAACCAAAGAACATTTACGCAGGACTCCTGAACAATGACTCCGGGACTGACTGAGGGAGGGGAGAGGGTGGGGCTGGGTGGAGGTGGGAAAAGGGAAAAATGTGGGAACAACTGTAATTGCGTAAACAATTAAAAATATAATAAAATAAAATTAAAGAGTTTGCAAAAAAAAAGTGTGGTTTCCCATACCATGGAACGCTATCCAGCGTTAAAAAGGAAGGACATTCTGCTGCATGCTACAACACAGATGAACGTTAAAACATGATGCTGAGTGAAAGAGGCCCGACACTAAAGGTCACACGGGGGATGGGTCTACTGACAGGAGGAAGCGAGAGCAGTCAGATTCTCGGAGATGGACGGAAGAATGCTGGTGGCCAGGACCTGGAGCCGGGGGAGGAGGGCATACGGGGTCAGTGCTTAGAGTCTTGGGTTTGTAGGGAATGTACTTAAGAACACTGAAGTGTATACTTTAAAATTATAAAAATCGTATATTTTATATCTATTTTACCACAATAAAAATAAAAGACAAAAACAAAACCTAAACCCGATTCTTTGTGTTAAAAACTTCCACATGCTACCGCCGCCTCACCAAACCCCGTCCACACCACCCACCCCCCAGGCCCTGCATCGTGTCCTGGGTGGGGCTGACCGGGCCCTCCTCTGCGTAGGCTTGCACACGGCCGGCCGCTGCACACGGCGATTAGGGACGCACATGGTGTCTTCCCAAGCGGAAGGTTTCTGCAGGCAGGGACTACATCTAACTCACTGTTCCTTCCCCAGCATCTAGCCCACAGTCTGGAGTCTTTCAATGGGGACTATAACAATGAATAACCCAAATGAATCATTTTGGGTTAATACTACTCCAAATCTCACAGCCTGCTGTCCCGAGAACAGTGGTTTATTGAATACTTCCAAGATGCATCAACGAATCCCTCCCACGCCTGGAAAAGATACATCTTCACCCTTCCATTAAGCAATAGGGTCAGAAGGGGCTTCCGTGGACAAAGATGATAAACAGCTAACTTGGGAGGAATAAACAAAATACATTCAGGGCCGGGTGGAGGCAGGCGTGCAGGGTTCCTGCGTCTAACATCGCCACGCTCCGTCCTCTCCCTCCCCTTCTGGGACGGTGAGGGGGAGGACGGTGGGGAAGCCCAGTCCTTTGAACACACAGAGCTGACTAGTCACTGGCTGGAAGGCTGCTGACCTTCGTGCGTGGGCCAACCACAGGCCTGCCGCCCCTGCCCCCCGCCTTCTTAGTAACCCAAGGTCTGGAAAGCAGAGAGCTTGGTCTTGGGGCCTTCCCTTTTCTCTCATCCTGCCCTCTAAGCCCTGGGAGTCCCCACGCACAGTCCGCATTTACAACACAGGGCTGGAAAGAGGCAACTGTGTCCTGGGTCCTGAGAGTACTTCTTGGGAGGGAATTCCGAGATCGTCTAACCCAGTGGTTCCCACCAGAGGCAACTTTGCCCCCAGGGCACATCTGGCATTGTCTGGAGACAGTTTTGGGTGTAAAGAAGGAAGGGAGAAGAAGAGCTACTGACCCCTGGTGAGTAGAGGCAGGGACACTGCTCAGTGCCCTGCGGTGCTCAGGCCGGCCCCCACGCAAAGCCCTACCCAGTTCTGCACCGCAGTGGTCCCTGATCCAAGCTCGGCCGCCTCTTCCACAGATGAGAAAACTGAGGCCCCGGAAGGGACAGAGCCAAAGTCAACTGTGCCTTAGTGTCAGAATTGGGAGCCAAGGCTCCCAATCAGCCACACCAGCCTTCAGCTCCCGAGAGTGCAGTGAGCCCTGGCCCAGGGGCTCGGTTGGCTGCAGGTTTGATCCAGTCGGGGCACATGCCTAGGTTGCGGGTTTGATCCCCCCTTGGGGTGTGTGCAGGAGGCAACCAATCAATGTTTCTCTCTCATTTCGATATTTCTCTCATTCCTCCCTTCCTCTCTCTCTCAAATCAATAAACATATCTTTGGGTGAGGATTTAAAAAAAAAAAAAAGAGTAACCAACTCAGACTGGTGGCAAGCTGGTTGAGTGGCTGGATTTGGGACCACAGAACCTAGAGGCCCGGGCCAGCTAGCTAGGCTCTGGGCCTCTGGGGCTCCCACACAACCAGAGAAAGAGTGTCTTTGGGGGCTACAGTGTGTCCAGGCAGATGCCTGTCTGAGCCCTGGTGCATATGACTCAGTTGGTCGGAGCATTGTGTTGTAACTGAAGTGTTGAGGGTTCGATCCCTGATCCCTGCTCTGGGCCAGTACGACCCCTGGTTTGGATGTGATGGGAGGCAACCAATAGATGCTTCTCTCTCACATCATTTCTCTCTTTCCCTTCCTCTCCCCTTTCCTCTCTCTAAACCAACGAAAAATGTCCTTGGGTGAGGATTAAAAAAAAAATGCCTGTTTGAGGTTTAGGCTAATGTTCCCACTCAAGTCTGCACTGAACACGCTAGGGGTGATCCCAGCCTGGCGTCAAAGCCAGAACGGAGCACAACCCTACGGGATAAACCCTGGTCAGAGGACAGGGCACGGTGGGAGCTGCGCCTTAGGCCACTGCTTGGGGAACACCGTCCTTTTTCCTAGAGGCCAGAAATGACCATAGCTCTCACACCTGTTGGCTCCTCACTGCCACCCTGCGTAATTTCCAAATAACATCTCGTGTCACCCTTGTCCTTTTCCCCAGGAGCCAACACCAGGGCACAGGGCCAGGCATCGAAGCTGACAGTGCAGCCCCATTATTTATGAAGGACTGACTCACATCATGTCACAACAGCTGTACTTTTCCATCCAGTGCTGCTGAGAGCCACCAGGCTTGTCGTGATGGTGGTGATAACGAGAAGGTCAGGGGCAGAAATGCATGAGCTATGTCTCAGGCCAAGGCCTCCCCCTCTTCAGGGGAAGGGAACCCAGGACAGTGGGCAGTGGGGGAGGGGACCTAAAGTGGCTTCAGAGACAGAAGGAGTCACCATTACGAATTCATTTCTTCAGGCTAAGAATCATTATTGTTCCCTCCACCTGCCCTGTTCCCTGGCTCCACAATTTTCCCAACAAGCTGATAAACTCCTACAAACCCTTCAAGTCCCAACTTCTGGAGTCTTCCCCCAAACCAAGTCTCAGGTGCATCCCGATTCTTAATTTGGCAAGCCATATCGTGGAAAATAATGGAAAAGGGTGTGGGGATCAACAGCAGGGCTTGGGGGAAACCAAAGCTCCCATGGATGTAAGGTGTGGGCTTGCACGGGACCTGCTTCCCCTGTGAGGGGTAAGCCCACCACCCTGGCTCTCTGTCCCTTGCGCGTGGCCTGCCTGGCTGACAGAGGCAGCATGGCGTGGAAGCTAAGGCTGCAGGGTCTGGAGCCAGATTGTTCAGGCTAATTCTGGTGCCCCCTGTCCCTACAACTGTCATCTTGGGCAAAGTTATGCCACCTTTCTGAGACTCAGTTTACTCATCTGTGAAATGGAGATGATATAGTTTCAACCTCGTGGAGTAATCGTAAGGGTTAACTAATGCATGTAAAGGCCTCAGAACAGGGCCTAACACCCAACTCCCAGCTGTGGGATGTTTATTAACCTCATTAATAATATAACGCCCCACGCAATCAGGAAAGAAGACAGGGTCTGTACTTCCTGGGAGCGGAGGAGGAGAGGTGCCTCTAGGGACCCCATCTGCCATCTCTCCTGCAATAACATCCTCGGGAAGTCTCCTTGCCACCAGTCTCTTCGCCTCCAATCAACTCCAAACGGCCCCAGAGTTTCACCTTAGAATGCAGATCCTGTTCCTTTGCTGAAACAAAGGCAGCTGAAAGAATGAGGGGGGGAGGGGTTGAAGTTGCTTGGAGCGTGTGGATGTGTCTCCCGTATTTCTATCCCACAGAAGGCTCCAGCTCCTACCCAGACGTAGGTCTTGGACTTCCACCTCCACACCCCACACTTGGGCTTCTCCATCCTGCTTGTCTCTATACACAGTGTTTCAGAAACCCGAGCTCTTGCAGCCCCCAAGGGAACCACCTTATCAGATTCCTAATCGGGGCGTCAGCCCCAAGCTTTCCCAGGGCCTGGGGGAGAATAATGTCCTCACTTCTCCTGGCCCACATGTCTGGCTACATCTCCTCAGACAGGTTTGCTGGTTCTCTGGCCCAGGTGATCTGAAGCTCCACCCTCCTCCCCAGGACGGCAGGGACTTGTCTCTTTGGGTTCTCCAGTGCCCTGGGGAACTTTAAAAGGAGGCCTGGAGAGGGTGCAGTTTTTCACCACTAACGGAGGAACTGCCCACTCTTGGAGGGCAGCCTTGGGAGTGTTCTTTTCAGAAGGAGGGTCTGACCCAGAGCACTCTTCCTGGGTCTCTCACATTGCCCTGTACAGGTGGCTGTCTGTTCAGCCTAGGAGTAGCACCTCTGGGTGAGGCAGCTGCCTTGAGGCACCCCTAGCAACCTCATGCAGGGGACAGAGGCCCAGCTTTGAATTAATTGGAGTCCAATCAAGAAAAGCTCCAGTGCTGCTTCCAGCAGGTCGCTCCTCCTCTTTGGGCCACAGTCCCCCATCTGTCCCATGAGGATGGGCGGGCTTGATGCACCATCTGTGCAGCACGTGGAACCAGGCCCCCACTGCACACACCAGCCGCTGCTCAGGTTCCTGGGGCTAGAGCAGTGAATAAAACAGACAGAAGCCCTGCCCTCGTAGAGCTGATGTTCTCACAGGGATGACAGACAATAAACAAGGTTTTTTAAAAAGTGAAATGTACCGGATGTTACATGGCAATACGTACTATGGAAAATAAAGCAGGGAGGGGTGTAGGATATAACCTCTAAGGCTGATTCCAGCTGAGCAATTCTGAGTCTAAAGTGCTAGTTAAGACCTAGGAACCAGCAGTGGGAAGCTCAGCAGGGACAGCGGCCGGGCGGGGAGCATGGTGGTGCCACTTCCAATGGCTTCCTCTAGGGAACAGAACTGACCGACGCTGGGTGCCCTGATGTGTCCTTGGGCCAAAGCAGCTACTGGGCGCCGCTGAGGAGTCCAAGGGGTTATGGGCTCTGGCAGGGCCTCAGTTTTCAGAGCACAGCTGCAGAAAACCTTCCAGGGCCCTCCTCCATAGCCAGCCCACCGGACCCTGACTTTGGGCAAACAGGAAGACTATGACCATCATCATCTCCAGGGGCTCCACGCCTCTCCTGCCCGTCCTCCCTGACCCTCTGTGTATGGGAGCCTGTCATGGGGAGGGGGAAGAAGGATTAAAAACTCTCCCTTCTTCTACCAATTTTAGCAATTTCTCGTCCTGTAGAGACTGTTTTTGATCCATAAATACTTCCTGTGAACCTACTGTGTGCTCAGGATGAGGCCAGCTCCCTGAGGGGGTCTAAGATGCAGGGTCACTTCCCAGAGGAGTCCACAGCCCACCTGGGCAGGTCAGGCTGACACGGATACACATGAAGAGGTGACTATGGTTTGCTCTGACGCTTACAGAGCCCTTTGGGCTGCTCACTCTCCCATAAAACCATGCGGGTTCTGTTGTCCCCATTTTACAGGTGAGGAAATGAAGGCCCAGAAAAGCAAGTTCTCTTCCCTCAGTCCATGGTTGCCGCGGGGAATGGTAGCAAGAGGGAAGAGGCAACAAAGATCACCAAGTAAGATTTTCTGGAGGGATGGGTAAGGCTTGGGTGTAGGCGGGACAAGGGTCCTCTGCCTCCAAGCCAGGGCAGGCCAGGCTGAGCATGGAGTCCACCTCCCTCTACCCCCGTGGCCTGACAAGCAGTGGATGCCAGAAGCAAAAGCCTGTCTGTTTGAAAAACTACGCCAGACTGTGGATGTGTTCACTGGCTGGAAAGTGCCACTTTGCCTCCAGTCGGTAAGAAGGTCCAAGGCCTTTGGTGGTGGCGGCCCCTTTCTCGTCCAGCTTTTCAGAGTGCCCTTTCTTCTGCTCACCAAGGGCAGAGAGCCTCCGGCTGGGAAGGAACTGCCGCTGTTTCAGGTTAATTCACCCAGTTCTTGTTGGGCACCTTTGTTCCAGGTACTCTGGCTCCCACCGGAAACAAAGCCGGGCCTGCCCTCCTGCAGCTCCTAGCAAGGGGCGGACTCTCTCCTGGAGGAGTGCTTCCTGACCAGATTTTATTTCTTCTTCGAGGTCCCCTTTCCCGGCCTACCCCTTCCAGGGGAGGAACCTCAAGGGAGAGGGAGGAGAAACAAACCCCTGCTGGGCTGGGGGTCCAGCAAAAATGCCCAGGAGCCACTGCCATCTGGCTGTAGAGACTGTGGTTTGAGGTCCACCTCCACCACTTTTCATGAGCACGCTGCTCAACTTCTGTGAGCCGCCTTTTTTCCTCATCTGCCAGTGGAATAAGACCTGCTTAGGACGCTGGTTTCTTGCAGGGGTAAAATGAATCAGAGATGTGTTTTGTGTTAGTTCCCCTCTGACCCACTGACCTCCCCCCACCTGTTCTCTCTGGTTCTGTGCAGAAAGGGGCACCTTTCACCACCAGCTCTACCATGAGTCTCCTCACACTCTAGGCTGGAGGAAGCCCATTCTGCTCATGCGGGCAAGGATTTCTGAGCGCTGGGTCTCCGCCGCTGCTGTGCTGCAGGTCACCCTTTCTCCTGCGCTCCTGTCTCTGGGGCCTGGAAAGTACTGGGGGAGCCAAGGATGCCGATCCAGGGCTGTGGCCCGCCACAAGACAGGACAGAAGCCAGGACACCCCTAGGCTGGGCACCCACTTCAACAGCGCCCAGACGGACCCCGCCTGAGCTACGGGCCGCCACCTCACCCTCACCCCTGCTCGCTCAGCCCCGGTGTCCTGGCGCGTATTTGGCCCCAGGAGGCGGGAAACACAAATGTAAACATCCCTTAAGACATCACTAACTCTGTAGCTCCCATTCTACATTTTTTTCCAGGGATCGGGTAGTAGCGGGAGGGCAGCAAACGCTCAGAAGAGTGAGCGAAGGGAAAGTGAGGAGGCAGAACTCAACCGATTTCAGCGGACACCCTGTGCACCCCGCGGCGGCCGCCCCACCGTGGCCCCAGCTCCACGCAGCAGCAGACGGGTGGAGGGCGTGCGAGGAACCAGGCTGCGTTTCCCTGCCGCCCCACGCACAGCCGTCAGGCGGGAACTTTCCAGGACCCGCCCTCGGAGCAGCCGGCGGTCTCCAGGGAGCCTGCGGGCGGCCAGGGAGTTGGGTGCCCGTGGACGGGGAACGGGGAGGACGCGCATGGGGACTAGCGGCGCACCGGCGAGGAGTCCCGCCCTCGGTTACCTGCGTTCCGAGGGTCACAGGCGTCCAGCCGAGAGGGCGCGCGGACCGGGAGCTCCTCTGGGCGTAGCGGCCCCTAGACAGGCGGGCGCTGCACCTGGCCCAGCCGGTCCGCGCGCTACCCCCCCTGCCGCGCGGGGCGGGGCGGGCCGGGAGGCCGTGGGAGGAGCGGCTGGCGGGGGGCGCCCTCTCCTCCCCGGCTTGCACTTAAGAACCCGCCAGCCGCCGACGCCGGAGTCGGTGACCTCCAAAAGTTCGCCCTACCACTCGCCAGGCTACGGTGCACGAAAGCCCGGCGCCCAGGGGGTGCTCATAGCCCCCCCCCCCCCATACCCCTCTGCGCGCCTCCCGCTTACCCGCACTTCCTGGAGCCCAGGGTCCGGAGCCTCAGGTCTCACTGAGCGCCAGGCCCCTGAGCATGACCTTCAGAAGAATGCACAGGGTGGAGCACAGGGAAGAAAAAACAGAACAGAACCGGGTACCCGCAGCCACACCCCACATGTGCCCTCCTCGAGTGGGAGAGGCTGCTGGCTGCTCTGGCCCGGTCGTCAGTTACACCTGGCTCGCTCCGAGTGGCCCAGAAGGCAGTCGAGGTGGTGAGGGCGGTGTTGCTTGGCCGCCCCTCTCCCTATCTCCCAGGTTTCCATTTCCCAGGTCTGGAAAGTGCTGGGCCTGGGCCTCTGCCACTCAGTGGACACAGAGATAAGAGTAGAAGGGACACAGACGACAAAGAAACACTTGGTCCCTGGGACCTAGACTTTGTGGCTGCTCCCAGGTGCGGAAGGAAGAGGTTGCAGCTACTTCCTGTTCCCCCTGCCCCCTGCCTCTTTCTGGAAAATCCACCCCTTGGACCAAACTCCCCGACTGAAGTGGAGGGTCACACCCCCTTGGGCCTCAGGCTGTCTGAGCTCTGCTTCGCCTTGTGTGCTAAGTGCACACACAGACAGTGGAAGGAGCCCTGCGCCTGGAGTCCTGAGGCCTCCATTTCGCTCTGTGACCTTGGACAAGCCTCTGTCCCTTTGGGGGCTTCAGTTTCCCCATTTGCAGTGAGTAGACTTCAACTGGTTGTCTTTAAGGCCCTTTAATGGATCCTGAGTTGTGCTACTGGGCATCTTGCTTCGCCAGTCTTTCTGTGGCTGCACATCTTGTAAAGGGTGTCTCTGTGTGTCTGTGCATGTGTGACCCTCGGGTCAGGTCAGCTTGTCCTGTCAGACTTAAATTATTTTTTTGAATGAAGCATGTTTTAAACATTCCTTCAGTTTTTATTTTATTTATTTGTCTTAATCCTCACCCAAGGGTATGTTTATTGATTTTAGACAGCAAAGAAGGGAGAGAGAAAGAGAGACATCAATCAGCTGACCTGCAACCCAGATATACACCCTGACCTGGGACCGAACCCACAACTTTCTGGTGTATGGGATGACTCTCCAACCAACTGAGCCACCTGGCCAGTGCTGAGACTTGAGTTCTTGAAGGGAAAGTGACCGAGGGCATAAAAGCAGGTAGGTCATCCCATGAAAAGCAGAGCTTGACAACAATGGCTAGCATTGGGGAAGTAAATCTTGGTTCCAGCTTATGCTGCATTCAGAGTGGCCTCAGACAAGTCCCTCATTAATAATCCTCCCTTTGCCTTCCCAAAGGTATGGGGGCTAACTGAGATATTAGATATGGAGCCCTTTGAATGGCAAGGCAAGAGATTGTGGGTTTTCTGATGTCACCTTTTTATGCCTGTGACAGTGTTGTTGGACTTGGGAGGCAGAAGAGGACCCAAGACGTTCAGAGCCTGGTGCTGGCCTTGTTCCCACACTGTAGGAGCTGCAGCGTGGACAGCACAGGCATGTACCTCACCCCCACTTCCACCACCAGCAACGTGAACAGACACACAGCGCCTCCCCAGACTCTGGCCCCCTGCAGGCCCCTGTGTGCGCCTTGGGAAGCTGAAGAGGGAAGATCAAGAAGCTCCTGACCTCAAGGGAGGTGGTCAGTGGGTTACCAATGAACCTATCAGCATGTCCCGGCTGAGCACCTGGTCGGTAGATGCCAGACACCCAGCTCTGCTGTTAAGGAGATTAAAATCTAGCTGAATGATTAAACAGGAATGCTTTGGAGAGAGATGTGGAGCAAGGAGAGGCTGTTGCAGGGGTGAGCACACAGGGCGGGCAGGACAGGAGAATGGGAAGGGAGGGAGCCTGGCAGGAGGAGGTGGTTTGGGGCCTCCCGGGCAGCGCGGGGAAATTAGAAGCGCAGGCAGGACTGGGATGTGTACCAGTGGCCGGGAGAAGCATTTCAGTTGGGAGAAGGTGGTGAGCCAAGGTGCAGAGCGGGGACTGAGCAGAAGGGAGGGAGTGTGCTTGCAGGGGTTTTAAGGCCACAGCAGTTGGGGAGATATGGGATATTCCTGGAGAGGCGCAGGCCCCAAATTACCCAACAAGGCAGCAGATGACAGGAAGTTACTAAGGTGACATGGGAAAAGCACCAGGAGTCGGGCAACCTGTATTCAAATGGCTCTGAGCAGTTGTTTCTCTTCTCTGACCCTCGGCTTCTTTTTCTGTAGAGCTGGGATCATATGTCTTTTCTGTTAGGGTTATGGTGAGGACCGCAGGATGCATTCGGACGTGCTCTGTAAGCTGCAGAGCACTGAGTGAATCTGACCTTTGGGGTTTGGTTGTTTTCTTCAGGGGCCTCAGTGAACATTGTGGAACTGACCCACGTTGGGTTGGGCCCTGTGTGTCCCTTCATGGCAATGGGCGCATGGACCACGAGAGGGGAGGAGAGTCTGCAGTGGTCAGAGGGACCCTGGAGGGCAGGAAGGAAGGAAAATGCCAGTCATAACTGTCACATCTCCTCTGGACACCTTTACAATGTAACTCAAATACCGTTTTTGGGAGAATAGTCCCGCCCCATTCTTAGGACTGGAATCTCCTATCTGTCTCTGCCCCTCCTGGCACCTGGGCGTTTGGGGTGCACAGTATCAGAAGTTGCTTCCCCACCAGGCGCTGGCTCCTCCCGGCTGGGCCCACACTGTCCTCTGTGTTCGAAATGCCTTACGTGACAGCAGGAACAGCACAGCGGGGCCCGCGTCCACTGCACAGCAGGACTCAGGTCTTGCATTCTTGCATGCTTGGCCCTCTTGCACCCAGCCCTGATTTGACACGTAAGCCCTCCCCCTCCCCTTCTTGTTGTCATTTCTGTGATGGAGTCCTCAGGGCAAGGCTAACTGCTCCACTTTGTAGATGAGAAAACTGAGGCTGGGAGAGGTGCCCAGGCTGATCTAGAACCATCGCCTCACCTGCACTGTCGGGACCGCCCCACTGACAAGGCCCTTTCCCGGCACCGTCCCATGAGGGCTGGGACTGTTAGCCTCGTACAGAGGAAGACTAGGCTGCTTAGGGGCCACCTGTGGGTGACGGGGACTTCTCTGAAAGCCCTTCTTTCAGGCCCTGTGCTCAGATGAGCAGTCACCGCTGCAGTTACTGTCCTAGGGCTGCTGTAGCAAATTAGCACGGAGGCAGTAGCTCACACAGAAAATGACTCTCTCACTGCCCTGTGTGCTGGAAGTCTCCAATCCTGGTGTCAGCTGGGGCATGCTCCCTGTGAAGTTCCCACAGGAGAATGTGCCTTATTCCTCCAGCTTCTGGTGGCTCTGGGAATCTCCTGGCTTGTGGTAGCATGCCTTCAGTCTCCACCTCTGTGTTCACAGGGCCTTCTCTGCGTCACTGTGCCTTCTCTGCGTCACTGTGCCCTCTCCTGTTTGTATATAGATGCCAGTCATTGGGTTCAGAATGATCTCATCTCGAGACCCTTAATTTAATCACATCTGCAAAGACCCTTTTTCCAAACAAACTCACAGGGACTGGAGGTTAGAACACAGACTTACTTACCTTCCAAGGAGACGCTGACGTGCTGCAGTGTCTTTCCTCCTCATGGCAGTACCTGGCGGTCCCTCGAGGTCAGTCTCCTCCTTTCCTTCTTTCCTCACCTTCTCTCCTCATCTCAGCTGCCTGGAGAGAGCTTCCTGCAGCGTCTTCTCCCATCTGGTCCTGTTACAGAGGAGAAAGGAGGCAAGAGCCATGTGGGGACGTTGCTGGAGGCACTGAGTTGGGGGTTTAACCCCTCGTGACTTCCCCTATCACCCTGTCACAGTCTGACCACAGCTGTTTCAACAGCATGCTTGCACCCCTTCCTCTAACACCTTTCCGTCACGAGGCACCTGTGGAAGGCATCTTGCCTCTTGCCCCTTTTGGAGAATACGCTCACCCCACCCCATGCCCTACCCTTCTCCTGATGCCCAGGTGCTGACAGCCCTTTGCCAGGGAGCAACAAAGCTTTGCATTCTGTGCAGAGAGCGCAGCCTTCCAGACAAAGCCCCTCAGAGTGGGGAGCAAAGCAGTCGCTCCAGAGGTGCGGGTCCCATCCTCAGAGTGGCATGGAGGGAGGCAAAGTGTGAAAGGCTGGCCCCTGAAGAGCGTCTGTGGAGAAGGAAGATGCCGGGCGGGGAGCAGGATAACCAAAAATGTCTGGGGCTCACACTGGCCAGGGCCAGGCCAGATGGCCATGCTTATGCTTGGAGCCCTGCCTCCCCAGGGAGAGACCATGGGAACCTGACATCTCAGGTGCCTGAAGGAAGCCCCAGGCCTGCCCTGTGCCAGGATATGTCAAGAGCCAGAGAATCCTGCCATCTTCCATACAAGGGGCTTTGGCAGCCCCCTGCTTGCAAGGGGAGAGCTAGGGGACTGGTCTTGAAGCTACACTTCAGAGAAGCACGGTTTTATTTGGGTGGAGGGTTTATCTGGGTGGCTAGGGAAAGGGCACACATAGAGATTATGAAGGGGGGTTAACTCCCCCTTCCCCTGCACGAGTTATCTCTGCTTCCTCCTCCTAGCCTCAGAGGGCCTCCGTCCCTGCATCCACAAGTGCTCTGATGAGAAAATATAATACTCGATCTAGTGGTTCTCAGTCCTGGTGGAGGTCAGCGTCAGCCACTAATTCATCCGAACTCCTGCAGGTGGGAACAAGTCTTTTTAAAGACCCCCAGGTGATTCTGATGTGCAGCCAGCATGGAGACCCCGAGATATCCAGCTCCCTCAGCTGCCCGCCCCTCGGGGTGCCTGGAGAGCTGTGGCCACCATCGTCCTGCCCCACAGTACCCCGGGTTGGACTCGGCACACAGTAAATACACTGTATATACAAAGAAATGTGTGTGGAGCACGGGGAGCCTGCCTAGACCGCTTAGCCCATAGCCGGGTGCTGGATTTCCCCAGCAGCAACTGCAGTTGCACTTCCTGCCTGAATTCTGGGCCACCCTGTGCACGTGGCTCACCACTTCCCTAGGTTTCTTCCTCTCCCAGACTCCCTATCGCCCACTGGGGACGCCACATGTGCTGGCGGAGTGGGAAGGAGGGAGCTCCTCTGAGCAGCCTCTGGTATCTGCCCTCGGCCTGAGGCTGCCGCCTCTCCTCCAGGGCTCACAGCCTTTGCAGATTGCCCCTGCACGATCTTGACCAGAGAACCCAGAGATCCCCTCTTTGACCTCCAGCTCTCTCTCAGTCCCCAGGTACCTGCTGTCTGAGAGCTCTAGACAAAACCTGGGCTCAGCTCCCTTTCAAGGGCCACACAAATATTCACCACCTTTTACCCAGCAATCCCACACCTAAGAATGTATCCTGAGGGAATAATCCTCGAACAATGAAAAAGCTCTTTGAACAAAGTTCCAGCATTATCCCTAACAGCAGGGAACTTGAAGCAACCGTAATGTCCCCTCCAGAGCGCAGATGTGTAGCAGCCCACCCATTTTAAAAGCTGGTTGTGAAGGCCGTCGCAGCACGGGAGAAGGCCGATGATGCGGTGTTGAGTGCAAAATTTCATTGCGTGGGAGTCCAGCTGTGAAAAAGTTGTATAAGAGCACACACAAGGGCTGGAGGGGAGTTGGGGGGAAAAAGAAAACCAGAATTCCCATTCACTGAGTCTGGGATTGTGAGTGATCCTTTTTCTGATTTCTGGTATTGAGGTAATAAATACGCAGTAAATACATATTTCTGTGAGTATATAACAGGGAAGGCTCTTGAATATGCCTGGTCCAGCTCAGGGGTAAATGGGGGAGCACAGGTCCTCCTGTGGGCTGCCTCTCTGGAGTATTTGCATTTGAAAGAAGCTGAAGCTTCAGACCAACTGCGATACTGCGGTACTGCAGTGCTCAGGCCAGAGGGGCAGAACTATTTTTCAGGTGGGGAAGCCCTGAGGTCCCCACCTGTGGGTGAACCCTCTTCTCCATGCTCCCACCCCCTCAGCCTTCTGGGCTCAGTGTGCCCATCTTGTGAGGACAGCGAGGGAGAGCTCACAGGTACCAGCCTCTGAGCCTCACCGGCCTTGCACATTATTTTATTCATTAGTAAGAATATCTGTGGAGTCAGACAGGGACACTGACTAGTGAAGGGTTTATCTGAGGGTCCACAGCTAGCAGGGGCAGGGCTGAGATCCGAACCCAGATGGGACTCTGCCAGGGGCAAGGGCCTTCTCCCCTCTGCCTTTGGGGCTTCTCCCTGGGGTGGAGGGGTGACCCAGTGCTATCCAGAGCCTCCTCAGTGGAAGCCTGGATGGCCAAGGACACCTCTAGAAATAGGGCTGAGACCGACTGCTAACCCCAGGAGGAGGGGGCTGGCGCTGGGGCCGAGGCTTCCTTAGAGTCTGGGTGTGGACCTTTTGAAGCTGTGTTCTCAGGAAAGGACAGAGGAAGCCTTGCTGGGCTCTTTGTCCACACCCAGCTCAGGAGCCGTTAGCATCAGAAGGCAGAAGCTCTCCTGGGGCCTGGCTGGGAGGGCAGCTCTGGCTCCGAAGAACAACGTGGCATGCCCAGTCTGCCTACGGGGTGGAAATCCAGATCTACTCGAAACACTTAGCTGGGCAGGAAGTCTTCATTTTAACAAGAGGATTTAAAGGAATAATCATAACCAGCATTTACCGAGCTCTCATTACAGGCCAGACTCGGTATCTCACTTAATGCTCGCCCAGCCCCATGCCTGTCATTGCCCCCATTGCACAGATGGAGAGCTGAGGCAATGACTTGTACAAGGTCACTCAGTTGGTATCAATTCAGAACTGGTCTAAAGTTTGTGCTCTCAGTTGCTGTGCTGTACTGCCTTTCTTATTAACCAGAGGGTACGTTTCAAAGTCCCAACACTAAATATATATATAATTTTTCCTGGAACATGCCTTCCCCACAACATATATCCTGCAGCTGACGGTCAAAATTTGACTCCAATTCATGTTAGCCAGCCAATTTTGAGGCTTTCACAGGATCAAGCCTTTGAGAAATCGTCCGCTTATGGGAAATATGGAGAACTTATAGTCAATTTCACACATTAGAAGAATATAGGGAGGTAGAGATCTATTAGCTATTCCAGGAAAAGTAAGATCCTAAAAGGGCAAGTGACTTTTCTGAGGTCATTCCATGAATTAAAGGCTGACATTGCATTCGATTGCCAGCTGTTTTGCTGGGCTTTCTTCCTCTTAAAAAATTCTTGTGCAGCTGTTTTCGGGGTGGGTTCTGACACCAGAAAGTCCCTTCGAGTCCAGTCTGTATTATATCAGCCTACACGGTTTATTTAGTTTGCCTTTGAAAGATCCAAGTGCAATGTCTTTCTTCCAACACACAGCTGAGCGAGCCCAGGGTTTGCCCTGGCCCCCAGAAACAGCCGCAGGAATTTGCCGAGAGCAGTGGGTGCTGTCTTCCTTGCTGCTGAGCTCCTTTCTGACCGCAGCCCTGTTTGACAGCACTTCTGAAATCCCTGCTAAATGTTTCAGCATGGGGAGGGAGTTGCTGAAGAGAGGGAGAAGAGAGTTGAAGGCTGTGTAAATATTTAATTTAGCCCCAAGCTGGTATCCTTAATTACGGAACATTAATGTTTTTATCATAGTATTCCTGAGTCTAACTAACGGCAAACAGCCTTTCCCAGGCTCGCATCAAACCCCCGGTCAGAAGCCTCCAGACAGAGCCTCTATTACTTGAACGCTCTGCTCCCTCCATCCTTCCAGCCCACACCCATGTTGCCCTTCCCATCCCTGGCACGTCCTCGTCACCAAGGGCCAGGGGAGAGGTGGGACAGATTGTGTCATCCCTGCTTATGGATAAGGAAACTGAACCTTAAAGAGTCAGGGAAGCTGGTAAATGCTGAGTTCAGGTTTTTTTCTACCCAAACTCCGAGCATTCTCTGCCCACGTTGGGGTTCACAGGGATTCCCCCCGGACCATGGGCCCCTATGACTCCTCCCTTCTTGGAGTTCAGTTCTCCCGTAATGAATGTCTAAAGGGAGTCAGCAGATCACCCAGAGACAAAGGGCCATGGAAGACCTAAAACCCAGTCTGTCAGGGCTGGGGGCCAGGGGCCTCCGGGCAGGGGCTAATTCCTGGCTACCCAGACTCAGCATGAGCACCAGCCCCACTGTGCCAGCCAGGACCCAGTTCCAGCTCCCTTCTACCTCTCCGTTTCACCCCTTCATCAGCATTAGCATCCCTGCCCCCATCCTCTGCCCCAGGGCCCGGAGTTCATTGCTTTTCTCTAGTTCTCATGACACTGTGGTGAGGCTGATGCTATCGCCCCCTCCCCGCCCCCACCGCAGATGAAGTCACTGAAGAGGAAGAGTGGCAGAGTGGTTAAATGCCTCAGTCAAGCTCCTGCACTTGGCAAATGCTGAGTCAGGACTTGAACCCACAGTGCATGTGCTCTTGACCCCAGACACCCAGCTTGTCCAGCTGGCACCCCAGTGTTCCCTTCACCCCCAGTCTTCAGATCATCAGTCAGCTTGCCCCCATGCTTGGTGGGTGCTGTCTGCTGGGCTCCATCCTGGCTGGTAGAGCCTCAGTTTTGGGCCTCACCTTCCCAGTGCACTGGGCACCTGTCCACTTGAACTGAAGGACCAGTGTGCCCAGGAGCATTGTGGGGTCTCATCGCCTCAGGACCAGGTCAGAAGCCCACAGGGGAGCCTGGGCTCACAGAGTGGGGAAGGGCGGGCTTCATCTGGCCCCTGATTTCTTTCTTCCTTCGCTCATTCAATCAGGCTTCGTAGAGACCCTTACTGAGCACCTGCTCTGTGACAGACGCTGTGCTCTGGTAAGCTGAAAAATGTCGTGTGCTGATTCCAGAGCCTGTGAATATGTTAGTTACATGGTGCACAGAGTTTTCAGATGTGTTAAGTGAAGGGTCTTGAGATGGGATGATTGTCCTGGATAATCGGAGTGGGCCCTTTGTAGTCATCAGGATTCTTGTAAGAGAAAGGCAGGAGGGTGAGAGGTCAGAGGAAGAAGAGTGGAATGGAAACAGAGGCAGAGCGATGCAGCCATGAGCCGAGAATTAGGAGCAGCCCCTGTCACCTGACAAAGGCGAGGAAACGGATTCTCCCGAGAGCCTCTCAAAGGAACGCAGCCCCACCAACACCTTGCTTTTAACCAGCGACTCTGATTTTGGACTTCCAATCTCCAGAACCAAAAGAGAATACATTTATATTGTTTTAAGTCACTTCATTTGTGGTAATTTGTTAGAGCTGCAATAGGAAACTGGTACGGATGCCAGGATAAATGGGATGTGGTCCCTAACCTTCAGGAGCACTTTGGGGGCGGCACTGTGTAAGATCCCGGGAAGGGCTGTTAAACACCGACCCTCAGTCCCACCCACAGACTTTCAGATTCAGTAGGTCTGAGCTGAGAATGTGCATTCTAATGAGCTCCTAGCAGTTGCTATGGCTGCCCTCTGGGGGGCTGCATTTAGAGAGCCGCTGGTGTAGAGTGGTGGTCCCCAAGTTTTAATGTGCTTCCCACATCCTGGGGATCTTGTTACCACACAGGTTCTGCAGTTATTTGCTCATTTATTTGTTGCCATGTTTATTGCCTGAACCCTCTGCTAGGAGGTCAGGGCTGCGAAAGCAGTACCTGTGGTGTTGCTGCTAGAGCAGCACCTGGCAGTAGATTTGCAGGGAACATCTGCTGAGTGGATGGGTGAGTGAGCAAGGGTGTGGGTAGGAAGCGTTTACATGGGACGTGGTGACGTGGGTGTCCTGGGTGCCCTTGCTGATGCCACAGAGTGAGTGAATCCTACAGGGACAGAATGAAGATCAGGAAGGAAAAGGCAGTAGAGGGGGGTGGCAGGAATAGCCATAAAAGGGGAGCAAGTGGAGGAGAGGGGAGCGTGCGGACAATGCTAGGGGAGGGGCTCTTCCCAGGAGGGTGGGAGGTCGGGAGCTCCAGAGCAGAGCGCCAAGAGGGACCTCCAGGTAAGGTTGTCAGGAGTTGGGTGTCATGTCCTCTGTGAAGAAGGGAACGGTTAGGGTTGGCTTACAGGTCCAGATACATGTCCATTTTTTTTTCTCTTAGTTAGACAATTTGTAAAAGCAGTGTGTGTATGTTGAGAAACATTTTGGAGAATTCTGAGAAGTATAAGGAAGAAAACCAAAGTCTCCTATGAATGCCATGCTCAGAAATGAGGCATATTTATATTTTTATGCATCTTCGTCTTTACTTAATACAAGTATTTAACACGCACATGTACAAAATTTTCCTTCAAATTGAGGTAGTGCTTTATAGCTTTAAATCTTATTTCTTTTACTTAATATATTGCTCTACAAGTATTTTTGTGTTATTTTGAAGAGGAAAATATAATTTTTGAAAGATGGATAATACGTTTTTGTAGAAATGTACCATAATTTATCTATACCCTTCCAGCTTTCTCCCCTGATCTGTAGCTTTTTGCTTTCTGTGGCTTCAGTTACCCGTGGTCAACCTCAGTCTGAAAATATTACATGGAAAATTCCAGAAATAAACAATTGAAAGGTTTGAAATTATGCACTGGTTTAAGTAGCATGATAAAATCTCGCACTTCCTGCTATGCATGGGCTCCCCTCCCGTCAGTCACTCAGGAGCCCACTCAGCTGTCAGAGAGAGAGGGACCACGTTCACACAACTCTTATTGCAGCATGTTGTTGTCATTGTTCTACGTTATCATTAGTTATTGTTGTTAATCTCTTACTGTGCCTACTTTATAACTTAAATGTCATCATAGATATGTATGGATAGCAGAAAACATAGTACAGTATATACACGGTCCAGTTGCCATCTGTGGTTAGGCATCCACTGGGGTATTTGAATGTATCCTTTGCATGTAAGGGGGAACTTTGGTATTTTTGAGCATTTGAGTCCTTTCATTGTGGTTTTGATTTACATTATGCTGATGCATGACATTCAGTGTCTTTCATGTGCCATTCTTGTTTCTTCTTTGGTAAACTATCGTTTGAAATCCTTTGCCCATTTTTAATTAGGTCATTTCATATTGCTGATTCCTTTATATATTCTGAGTGTAAGTCCTTTGTCAGACATATGATTTATAAAATTTATATTTTCCCAGTCTGTTTTCCTTTTCAGTGTCTTTTACAAAGCAAAAGTTTTTAATATTGATGAAGTCCAATTTATTGTCTATTTTTTCTTTTACAGATTATACTTTTGGTATCTAAGAATTCTTTGCTGAACCTGAAGTCACAAGTATTTTTCTCCTGTATCTTCTGGAAGTTTTTATAGGTTTGCATCTTACATTTAAGACTATGATCTAGTTCTTAGCGGTGTGGCTCCATTGGTTGGGCATCATCCTACAAAGCGAAAGGTCATCAGTTCACTTCCCGGTCTGGCCACATGCCTGGGTTGTGGGTTCGGTCCCTGGT
The DNA here is from genome assembly GCA_004024845.1 of Tonatia bakeri. Classification (NCBI taxonomy): domain Eukaryota; kingdom Metazoa; phylum Chordata; class Mammalia; order Chiroptera; family Phyllostomidae; genus Tonatia; species Tonatia bakeri. The sequence continues at coordinate 30,136 of PVIA01000440.1, read as the reverse complement.
CTGGGTACATTTGGGAGGCAATCAATCGATGTTTCTCTCTCACATCCATGTTTCTCTTCCTCTCTGTTTTCCTCCCTTCCCCTCTCTCTGAAGATAAATAAACAAAATGTTAAAAAAAGACTATGATCTATTTTGGGGTTCATTTTTTATAAGATGTAGGGTAGGTGAGAGGTCTTCTTGTTTTTTGTCCTGCAAATAGAGGTCCAGGTGTACCAGTCACTCATGCACTTATGCAAAGCACGTGAGTGTGCACCTGGGGCTGGATGTTCATGTGGGCACATCCCCATTTACACACAGAATAGATGCAGGAACTCACCTTTGCACCACAGTCCTTTCCCACAAGAGGAGATGTGCTCTAGGCTTGGGATCAGATCTCTGCTTGCTTCTGGCCCATCCCTGATTCTCTAGAACAAGTCATGCCATCTCCCCAGGCCTCATCATCTGAAGATCGCCGTAGCCACCCTGATCTCGCTGGGTTGTCCTGAAGGCTATGGAGGCATAATCTGGGATCAGGATTCTAAATACGCACACAACTGAGGAACTCCTGGTGCATTCCCCTGGAGCTGTATCTCCTGAAACCCTAGGAAGCAGCTACAAAGACTGCTTGGTCTTGCTCTGTTTCTTTGCAGTGAAAGGGCTCCCCTTGTGAGAGACAGAAGTTAGACATTAGGAAGAACTTTCCTTTTGCCAGAGGAAGGAGTGAAAAGGGATAACAGTTAATGGTGGAGAGAGTAACGTGGACCTTGCCTGGTTGCACTTGTCTGAACTTCCTTCCTTCTCATTGGGTCTGCCTGGGCCCGACCCAGCCAGGCCTCTTCATGCTCAGTTCTTACTCTGATGCAAGCAGCTTGGTTGGAAAGGGCCTCTGCTGCCCTGCAGGTGGCGCCCTCATGCCGGCTCAATTTGTGGCGCCGACTTGGTCCTGCCCTGCAGCCCCTGGGACCCGTGGCCAGATGTCTGGTCCCTAACCTGCTCCACACAGAGCCCTAAGTGAGGGGCTGCAGGACCCCAGGCCTCAGGCCTGAAGGGGCCAGGAGTAGCTGCTGTGGCATTAGAGTGAAGACAGAGAAAACTCTGGATTGGGGGGGGCTGCCCATCGGCCCCATACTGTTTAAGGGCTCTGTCCTGCAGGCTTTCCCAAGGGTGGTACTCAGTGTGTGGTGAGCCAGCTCCTGCTGCTGCCCCTTGCTGTCTGACGACACCAGACAAGTCCTTAGTGTCTGTTTCCCCACCCTGAGAATGGGAACAATCCTTCCTACTTCATAGGGCTGCCAGGACACACAACAAGCACTTAATAAACGTTAGCAGTTCTTGTTATTCTGCACACAGGTTGTATCAAAATCAGGACAGGATATATTGCCAATGAAATGGGCATTGAATGTTAGAATCACTAGTGGTTTTACTTTTATAAACTAGTTAAGATATAATTGTAATACAAAAAAATTAAATAGAGAATTCCGGGTTTGGGTCATTTTGATTTTAAGTTCTGATAGTCATTACTTGTCATTTGTATCTGGCCTTTAAAATTTAATAGAAATGTTTGAATATTTTAGAAAAAATTGTTACATATATTTTCAAAAAAGTTCATTTCTTACAATCAATTTAATTTATATTGCTATGATGAAAACATATTCAAATTTTATACTCATGATGTAACTGATCCTATTGTTAATCCCATGGATCATGGAAAATGAACACAAATAGAGATTGTGATAGAAAGAGCAATTATCAACGTGAAGCTGAGACAAAAGAGGCAAGAAGAAATAGGAAATCTTAATATTTCCTATTTCTATTTCTGCTTAAGATATTTAAAACTGCCAACAAAGGTGAGCAGATTTTTCCTGCGCCCCTAAAAACACTCACACGGTCCCTAGAAACAAGAAAGGAGCTGACTGGACAGCCGAGTGCGGACAGTTTTCAATGAAAACAGTGAACACTGATGGGGAACGTCAGGGGGGTATTTTAAAGAATAAAACGAGGTGCCCCGTATTCAGCCAAACAATGTTGTGTTTGGGGTCAGGAGAGGCACTGTGGATATAACACAGAAAACAAAATAATAAAGCCTAGGTTTAGTAGAAATGAATTTAAATTTTGATGCTAAAATAGGCAAACATATAAGATAGAATTTTAAGAAGTGAAACAAATAATTATGTAGGATGCAGAGTTCAAAATGAGATTACTTTGGAGGGTAGAAAGTGCGAGAAGAAATTGAACAGAAAATGTTTAAAAAACAAATATCACTCCGATCAATGAAGTTGTTTCAGGAACAAAAGCTACATTAAATGACTAATATTTATTCCATGACTTCTGAACTACAAAAAAAGAAAAGTCAAAATTAAGGAGTATTTCATTGGTTTTGTGCTTTTTATGAAAAGTATAGGCTTTGATTAAAGTGACAAACTGAATAACAGCTTTCAATTACAGGTATTACTTAAAAAAATTTGTCGAGGGCAAACCTCTGATGATGCTACTAATGTGACCCAAAATGAAGACGCATCTTCTGTGCTGTGTGCAGCTCATGGCTTCAGGTCGGCTGTGTCCGTGCAACGGCCCTTTGGACATTCAGCAATTGCATCTGATGTTTTCTGGCTCTGTCCCAAGGTAGAACATCTCAATGAAACACATATCAAATCTGACCTTACGGCCACTCACAGACACCTGATTGGAAGGCCAGCAAATGCTCTTAAAGGTGTCAGGAGTAACTTGGACAAGATGCAGTATGCTTAGGAGAGTTCAGTGAAACAGCAGAAGATCCTCAAAGAGCAAATCATGATGCTTGAGAGAAAATGAAATTAATTTTAAAATTTGTGCTGCCCATAATTATTTGGTATAAACTGTTGCTTGTCAATAATGTTAGCAAACAATTATTAAAAAAAAACCAAAACAGATCTAGGACTTCCAGCCAAGATGGAGGCATGGGTAGACATACTGTGCCTCATCGTACAACCAAAAGAAGGACAATAATTTAAAAACAAAAAACAACCAGAACTGACAGAAAATCCAACTGTATGGAAGTCATATAACCAAGGAGTTAAAGAAGAAACATTCATCCAGAGTGGTAGGAGGGGTGGAGTTGGGCAGCTGGATGGAGAGGACTCACCAAAAGGCAGTGTCTGGAGGACTGGGCAAGGCAGCAGCTGGCAGACTGGGCAGTCCCACATTTGTGTGCAGATAGACCACGAGGCACAACTGGGGAGTGAGACAGACCAAACAGCCCAGGGTCCCAGAGCCCCAGAGCAGGGAAATAAAGCCTCAAAACCTCTGACTGAAAACACCTGTGGGGGTTGAGGCGGCAGTAGGAGAAACTCCCGGCCTCACAGGAGAGTTCATTGGAGAGACCCACAGGGTCCTAGAACGTACACAAGCCCACCCACCCGGGAATCAGCACCAGCAGGGCCCAATATTATTATGCGTAGCAGGGAAGTGACTGAAAACTGGCAGAGAGTGGAGCAAAAGGCACTGTTCCCTCTCGAACCCCTCCCCCACTGACAGCAGCACAAGGTAGACATGGGTGCCCCGCCCTGGTGAACACTTAAGGCTCCACCCCTTACTATGTGACAGGCACTCAAAGACAAAAAAAGAGAAAGAAAAATGGCCCAAATGAATGAACAGATCAAAGCTCTAGAAAAAATACAACTAAGTGATAAAGAGATAGACAACCTATCAGATGCACAGTTCAAAACACTGATGATCAGGATGCTCACAGAATTGGTTGAATATGGTTGCAAATTAGAGGAAAAAATGAAGGCTATGAAAAGTGAAATAAAGGAAAATGTACAGGGAACCAAAAGTGATGGGAAGGAAACTGGGACTCAAATCAACAGTTTGGAGCAGAAGAAAGAAAGAAACATTCAACCAGAACAAAGTGAAGAAATAAGAATTCAAAAAAAAAAAAAATGAGGAGAGGCTTAGGAACCTCCAGAACACCTTTAAATGTTCCAACATCCAAATCATAGGGGTGCCAGAAGGAGAAGAGGAAGAGCAAGAAATTGAACACTTATTTGAACAATTAATAAAGGAGAACTTCCCCAATCTGGCAAAGGAAATAGACTTTCAGGAAGTCCAGGAAGCTCAGAGAGTCCCAAAGAAGTTGGACCCAAGGAGGAACACACCAAGGTACATCATAATTACATTTTGCAAGATTAAAAATAAGGAGAGAATCTTCAAAGCAGCAAGAGAAAAGGAGACAGTTACCTACAAAGGAGTTCCCATAAGACTGTCAATTGATTTCTCAAAAGAAACCTTGCAGGCAAGAAGGGGCTGGAAAGAAGTATTCAGAGTCATGAAAGGTAAGGACCTACATCCAAGATTACTCTACCATCAAAGCTTTCATTTAGAATGGAAGGGCAGATAAAGTGCTTCCCAGATAAGGTCAAGTTAAAGGAGCTCATCATCACCAAGCCCTTATGATATGAAATGTTAAAGGGACTTATCTAAGAAAAAGAAGATCAAAACTATGAACAGTAAAATGACAACAAACTCACAGCTACTAACAACTGAACCTAAAAGAAACAAAAACAAACTAAGCAAACAACTAGAACAGGAACAGAACCAGAAATGGAGATCACATGGAGGGTTATCAGCAAGAGAGTGGAAGAGGGAGAAAGGGGGAAAAGGTAGAGAATAAGTAGCATAGATGGTAGGTAGAAAATAGACAGGGGAAAGGTAAGAACAGTATAGGAAATGTGGAAGCCAAAGAACTTACAATGTACGACCCATGGACATGAACTAAAGTGGGGGAATGGGGTAGGAGGGGGTGTGCAGGGCAGAGGGGAATAAATGGGGGAAAATGGGACAACTGTAATAGCATAATCAATAAAATATATATATTTTAAAAACAGATCTAAATTGTCACAAAGGGCTGAAAATATAGTTTGATGTTTAGAGAAATTGTTTAAGTCAATAGAACAAACCTTCATATAAAATATGCACTAAAAGTGACATACTAATAAAAGACACGGAAATTAGGAAACACAAGTAAAAGGCTCCAAAGAAGACTCGCATTCAAATAGTTTAAATATAGAGACTATTTCCCACTCATTATAGACGAAGGCCGAGCCTCAGTTGAAGAAAGGTTTGCACGAATGAGCAAAGTACTGGCACTTTTGGTTTTCTTTATAAAATCTGTGTTGAAAAACGTGAAAGAACTTCAGAAATGCCACATGGAATCTTCCTGCTAACTAAGAAATGTAAATCAACATAGTGCCTTCTTCCTCAGGAAAGCCTTGCTGTGAAAAAGTCCAGCTGAGTTACAGAGCATGCCTGCAGGGACACACAGTCTTTTACAGCCTGCTTCCTGTGTCCCAGACCAGCCCCACGCATTCCAGGGATGGGGCTCTGTGTGGCAGCACGCCAGGCCGTGCTTCAAGAGAGGCTGAATCTGTAAGCGATAGAAATTTGTATGGAAAAATGAGAATATTATATAATGTTTCCGGTAATAATAAGTTATCATATAAAAGCCCATTAGAGTGTTTGAACATGATATGTAAAATTTATGGTTCACTTCGGAATCTAAGTACTGCTTTAAGGAATATATTGATAATTTCGGTTCCTTTTGCTTTAGAAAACTGAAGCATCTCCATGCAGAGTTTAAAGCAGAACTGTCTAAAAACTCAAGAAAGATGGTCTAATTTGGCATTTCTGCCAATAGAACAAAACTTTTGTAAAATCCTTATTACAACAACATAATTAGTAATTTTGTTGGAATAAAGAGATAAATTTTATGAAATAAAGAAATAGTGTATAACTTATGTGTTTGTATTTTATTGTTCTTTCAAATGTTGCTAGCTCATCCACAGAACATTCAGACATACCTAGTACTGACCAAGTACCGTCATCTTTGACATTTTACTAACTTTCAGCCGTATAAAAACCAGTCTTCAGTCATATGAAAAGCACAATTTTTCTTTAAAACTTACTTTAATCCTTGCCCAATGATGCATTTTTATTGATTTTAGAGAGAGAGAAGATGGGGGAAGCAAAGAGAGAGAGAGAGAGAGAGACATCAATTTGTTGTCTCCTGCATGTGCCCTGACTGGGGATTGAACCTGCAATCCTTTGGTGCATGGGATCATGCTCCAAAACCTTAAGGTGTTATTTGTCAAGGTAAGAGGAGAAAAAAAAAAGTCTTTTAAGGGCTGTGAGCCTGATTAATAACTTTTAAATATTTAGCCATAGGACTGGGGACCTTCAATTGTACTCTCCAGGCCCCCAAATGTCAGGAGCCACCCCGAAGACCTTGGTGGATTGTGATGTGATTTATGCAGACGCCTCGCTGGCCTTCTTTCCGCAGGCTCTGAGGCATAATGGAGAATCATGGGTTTGAAACGAGAGGACCCACCTTACTCACCTTATTTTCTTTTGTCATCTGCAAATGAAAGGTGATACTGCCTGCCCCGTGGCGCTGTTCAGAAATCATGTGAAATAACACGGAGCAAGCACTCCGTGACGTGGAGAGGGAACTGTCCACATGGGAACTATTCTACCTGGCGCTCAAGACCCCTGGTGACTCCGACTCCCCTTTTGCATCACCCTTTCCGTTTCATAGATGGAGTCACAATTTTCTTGTGGTTTAAGCAAAGAAAGAGTTATAAACTCTGAAGTCTTTTACCCAACGCATAGAAAAACTTACATGGCTCAATTAGGTCATTATCCACTAGAATTCATGAAAGAATCAAATGTTCTTGACAAGATTTAGAATGAAATGTGGCCCCAGAAAATGGACTTTGTAGCCGTAAAGGTTAGAAGAGAAAAGCTGCCGTGCCAGAAGCCATCATCAGGGAAATTCGTTACTGACAAAGGTTCGATCTATGAACCAAAGTTCTGATATAAAGCGTAAGTGAAAAAAGAATTGGTCCCAATGAAAATAGTATCAGTCAACTTGAAATGAAAAAGCAAAAAAATTGGAAATAGCTTAACTGAGCTTTATAGAAAATTGATCAGGGAATTAAATTGACTTAATGGAGTCCATTCCGGAAAACCCTTTCCCAAGGAAAATTCATCAAAGTCAACATACTTTCTAGTTACATGTTTGTGTTCAGAATGTTTCCAGTGGATCCTCTGCAGGATTTTCATTCAGAAACAAGGGGCAGTTGTCTGTGGCTGGAGCTGCCCCAGGGCAGCCACAGTGTAGGGGTGCTGGGAGGGTGTGATGGGCCTTTGGGCGTGGGACCCCCTCTTTTCATAAAAATATAGTATTAAATGTAATGTGACTACATTGGTATAAAGATGAATATAATCTAGGCTAGATTAATTATTTTATATTCATTATTATATTCTTTTGTTCTTCTGATTTTAAAAGGAATTAAAATTAAAGCACTTCTGTGGGCCTGAGGCACTTTGACTAACAAATAAGTTCGCCGGTGGGAGTGCAGGTCAAAGGTAAGCAGGATCAGAAGCTGGGGGAGGGGTGGGGCGGGATGGAGAGAAGAGGTGTGGCTTTATCTGCATCTTCGGAATGGAAGGGGCCAGGGCGATGGCTCCCAGCCCAGCCTTCCTGCGGCCACACTGCTTTACCCAAGGCCTGTGCTGCCCTCTCAAGGAGCCCTGGGTGTCATCTGTTCTTACAACCCAAAGAGCCCAACTAAACACACAATTCTAATGCTCCGTCCCCAAACTCACAAAGCCTCTCTCAGCAAACTCACTTCACGGTTGTTGGTTTGTTGGTTGTCGGCGCTGGCTGAGCGGTCTATGTAGAGAGCCAGCGTTCAGGGGCCGCCTTCCTGACTCAGCTGCATGCTGTTTGGGCTGAGATGGGATCTTTCTCTTTTTCAGGCTCACCCCCTCACCATTCCGCCTACTGTGTGCCAGACGCAGGGGGCATGGCATTAACCAAGACATAGGCCTGCCCTCAAGGATCTCATTCAGGGTCGCTCACGGCAGGGTTTCTCACCCTCAGCACTATTGACGTTTGGACCAGATCGTTCTTTTTGGTGGCCTGTCCTGTGCATTGTAGAGTGTTTAGCAACATCCCTGGCCTGCCCTACTAGATGCCAGCAGTACCTCTCCCCCAAACTGCTACCATGGAAAATGTCTCCAGACGTTACCAAATGTCTCCCAGGGGGCAAAATCTCCCCTGGTTGAAGACCGCTGGCTTAGGGGGTGGGAGTTGACCGCCGAGTCAGACAGCTCAGGGAGCACATGGTAGCACTGACTGTCAGGGTGCTTCGTGGCTGAGGTGCTGCGGAGCTTGGGTCTTAGAGCTGAGCAGAGCCCTGGAGGGACTGGCAACAGCGCAGAGGGAAACAGGCGAGAGAACTCTCACCGGGTAAGACCGAGGACAAAGAGACTTAGACAACGGGTGGATTTCATTATCAGTTGGAGGCTGAGGGCAGGTATAAACACCTGAAAAACCCTAAAACAATACAAAGGTTACCCATGAGTTAAATCTAGTCTAAAGATGTATTTTGTTTGGTATGTCTAGTAATAATTCGATTTTTGAAATTAAATTTGAAGTTTTAAACGCTTAATTTTAGCCACAGTCCCCATCATTCCTTATCATACACTGACCCAGTTATTCATTTACAATATTTTAACCACCAGGTTTCTGAAGGCTTGTGAGTTTATATTTTTAAATATAAAAAAATACAGTGATTTTCCAATTGGGTTTCATGGACCCTCTCCATATTGGGTTTCATGGACCCTCTCCAGATCCTTGGATAAAACTCAGGGCACCGAGAGGCTCCATAATTGTGGGCTGGAACCATGAGGCCTGAAATGCACCTAAGATTTTCTGAGCATTTTTCCGGCGAGAGAGCCCCTAGCTATCAGAGTTCTCCCAAGGGTCTCCCTCTGTCTCCTGAAAGAGGCCTCGCTAGGTAGGGAGGGGGCCTCTGCCGGTCTCTGGAGAAATCTTCCACCATCAGCAAAGGAGAGACCTAAGGCCAAGTTCTGCTCACCTTTTCCTCTCAGTCCGTTTGAATTCAGCTGGTAATTAAAAATATTAATGCACTGTGAGATCTGCTTAGAGCACAGGCAGGCACTGTGGCTGTCACCAGAGGGCTGGGCGCATTGATTTAAGGCAGCCAGGCAAAGTGAGTGACTTTGTGAACCAGAGAGAAAGCCTTCAGTTAATGACTTCCTCCCCCATTAGGAGGCCGCTTTGAAGGACACAGAACCTGAGAGAGAGACAAGCACACAGCTGGGAGGCCCCCCCCCGGCCCCCCATCAGCGAGGGACCGCACTGGGCCAGGCGGTGTGGGCCACGCCAGGCCTCTCCCGCCCTGGCCCCAGGAGGCTGTGCGGCCTCCCAGCAAACCACTCCCACAACAGGACCTCTCACTCCATTTACGCCCAGGTGTAGGTGTTGGAAACAGTTTCTTCTGCATTTTTGACTGCCATCTTAGCTCAGCCACAGGGCTGAGTCTGACTTCCCTGTGGCTTGCTGGGGTTGAGGTAAGGGTGGAGGACAACTTTGGAATGGGGCCTGGGAGGTGGGTTTGGGGGAGGGGCAGGAGTCCTGTCCTCAGACCCAAGTCCCTTTTCTTCATCTGAGACCTGGAATTGTTCTTTGAGACCCAAGCACAGCCTGGCATTGTTTTGGGTGGTTCTAGCATGGGAGAGACTCTCCCTTCCATCAAAATGATAGCAGTTGCGTGGGATTAGCCTGAGTTCTCCCCGTTTTCTGTAAATCCAGCCTCCTTGAAACTTTTGACCAGAGGACTCACAGGTGGGGCTCTGGATTCCCCAAGGGCACTGGCAGAGTGCCCACTGTGTGCTGGGGCACACTCACGCACATGTGCTCACACTCGGGTCTGTCCCTGGCCCACCAGAGAACTCAGTGCTGAGAACTCTGGGGACTGGCTTGTTTTGGAGGGATGGAGAAAATGAAAGAGCTGGGGAGGTCCCTGTCCAATCGAGGTTCCGCCCCCACCCTGGGTGATGCCCTAGTCTGATGGCGCGGCCACAGCCCTCTGTTCAGAGAACCTCGTGAAGAGGAGGAAAGCAGGGCCCAGAGCACTGCAGGAACTGAGAGAAGGGTGCGCAGTAAGGCCGACAAGTACCCTGCCAGGGGCTGCCCTCCCCCTTTCACCCCCTGTGATTCAAGCCTTCCCTGTGTCCACCTCCTTGAGCTTCGGAAACAACACCAGACACAAGCCACTTCTCCACCACGGCTGCACATTATAATCAGTTGCACAGCCCCGTCCACACGAGCACAGATGAGATCAGAAGCGCGGGCAGGGGGCCGGGCATCCGTGTTTTGTGTAACTCCCCAGGCGACTCCAATGTGCAAGCAAGTCTGAGATCCCTGCACTGGGAAGTGCTTCTGAAACTTCAGTGTGCACACTGGGTACCTGGGGACAGTGAACTAGCGCTGACTCTGATTCAGCAGGTTTGGGGTGGAGCCAGAGATTCTTCATTGCCAGGAAGCTCCTGGCTGCTGCTCATGCTGATACCGGAGGGCAGGAAGAACACTGTCAGAGTGCTACGAGGAGAAAGCTCGCTCCCCATCTCCTTCCTTCTCTGGAAGCTTTCAATAACCAATTAAAGAAACACCCACCATTACTGAGCTCATCCTAGGGGTGGAGCTCTGTGCTAGGTACTAGGAATGAGGCGGAGACTGGAGCCATGCTCTTGCTCTCAAGGAGGCTGCACTCTGGGGGGTGGGGGAGGGGACAGGGTTGCACAGGGAAACTGACATGGGAGCAAGTCCATTTCTGTCGTGGAGAAAGGCTAAGCAAACACAGAAAGCAAGGCACTGTGATAACGGGTACCCGGGAGGCTGCCTTCGCTGGGTGGCCCGAGAGGCCTCACCAAGGAACTGACCATTGGAGTTGAAGACTGAATGAGGAGAGGCCGTGAAAAGTTGGAAACAGAGTCCCAGGCAGAGGGAGAGGCAGTGCGAAGTCCCAAGGTGGAGCTTGGCCGTTCAAGGAGTCCTCAGTGTTGAGCCCAGTGAGTGATGGGGAGAGGCTAGGAAGGAGCGCCAGGCCCGGGCGGGGGGGGGGGGGGGGGGGGGGGGGGGGGGGGGGGGGGGGGGGGGGGGGGGGGGGGGGGGGGGGGGGGGGGGGGGGGGGGGGGGGGGGGGGGAGGCAGGGCTGGCTCGCTGGGAGCTGCCAGCTCGCTGGTGAGGAGTTTGGATTCTGTTTTTGGGCAATGGAAAGACACTGGAAAGTTTTAAGCATCTGATTTTCTTTTTATTCTAAAAGTGTCTCTGCTGGCTATGTGAACAGGATTACAGAGAGACAAGAGTGAAATCCCATCGGTGAATAAAGAGATGCAACACCCCCCACAAAATCCTCTTCCTCCTCAAACCTTCAAATACCCTGGGGAAAGGCTCTGCTCTCAGGCCCAGGAGGGGACCCAGGTCTTTAGAAGACCCCTGTTTGATCATCCAGACCCCCCATCTCAACCAGCGACCCTTTTGCGCTTGATCCCTTGTCACCCCTCGCCCTGCACAGCCAGCCCACTCGCTCTGCTATGTATCCTTAATGCAGCCACATCTCACCACCTCACCTCCGTCCTGCCCCCCCTCACTGGAACCCCTGCAATGCTCACCCCACTCCCACTCCCGCCCCTGCAACCCCCCGTCCACACAGCCGGAGGAGTCCCGGGGGTGCAGAGAGGTGCGGAGGGTAAGTTGCCGCACCTCCCACAGCGGTGAGCCGCAGGTCAGCCACCCTTCCCGTGGAGGCAAGGAAACGAAGACTGGGGGGCCACTTGGTGGTGGAGGCTCAGCTTGGGTTTTCCTTGGGAACGAAATAAAACTATCTTCCTTAAAGTTTATGAAGCCTTATTGGCTTCTTAAGATAGGGTATTTTCCCCCCTAAAATGCGTTTTCACTAGGTAAAAAGCCAGCTTTAAACACGGTGACTCAGCAGCGTGTAGGTAGACCTTCAGTGGTTGTCTCGGCCACTGCCTTCCGGGAGAGCTCAGATGGGGTGAGACGCAGCCGGACTGATAACCAAAGAGAAACAGAAACCAAGAGAGAAGGCCCCCAGTCTCCCTTTTCATGCCAAGCCTAGGGCCAAAGGAGACAGGACAAGGCCCTGCTCATGTCCACTCCAGGCAGCGTCCTCTCTGGGGGCTCCTTCTCCCCTCCCGTACAGGACATCAGGGCAGCGCATCCCGACCAGAGACCCAATTTCGGGTGGGCTCTGCCCCGGGGGCACTGGCCCTGGGCCCACCCCCACGCCTCTGCTCCCCCATTACAAGGAGACACCCACGCCTCTGGCCCCCTAAGACCACACTGAGGAAGAACTAAAATAACGGAAGGACTCTAGAATCTCATTCATTCAAACTCTAATTTGGAATTGGTAATATTTTAAACATATTTTGTTTTCATAGCCAGGAATAAAAACTGTGTGCCTCCGTATCTGTTACTTCACAGACTTATAGAGGGGCGGGGGCCGGCTTACTCGGCACCGTAGCCCCGGCAGAAGGCAGAGTGCCTGGTAACTGTTTGCTGTGAATCCTTCCAGATGTTTTCTGTGCATTTACATATGTGTGTGTGTGTGCATTTGCACATACACAAGCACATGCGACTCTGCAATATATGCAGTTTTCCAAGTCTGCAAGGGAGACGGTAAACAGCGGGAGGGTGTTGGAGAGGCTGCGGAGGGGCTGGGATGCCGGGTCATCCCAAACACAGTGTCAACAGATGGTGCAGAGACACGGAAGCAATGGCGCACGTGCCAAGGAGACTCGGGTGCTGGAAAACCTCCTGTCTCCGGGCTCTCCTCATCGTCTAGTGGAGCAAGCGCCAGTGTGAGCAGATCTGATACAGGGAGTCCACAGATGAAGCGGACTCGTTTTCTCGTCTGGCGGGTGCGGGACAGCGCGGGGTGGAGATCTGCGTCCCTGGGGGAGCACACTCTGCGGGCCCCTGGGGTGGGGGCGGATGGTGCATCGTGGCCATTGATTGGGGTCGATGCTTTTAGAACATGGCATCTGGGGGCAGACATACCTGGTTTCCAGACCTTGGCTTATCCCAAAACCGAAAGTTGTTTAATGTTTCCAAGCTTGTTTCTTTCATCTGTCAAGTTCACGTGACATTTTCGGAATTAGAAAGAATGCATGTGGAGTCCTTTGGCAAGAGCTTCACTGCAGGCCCTCGGCCGTTAGCTGTAATGACACCACTGCTGGGCCTTTGCTTGTGGAAAGGGAAAGCTCCCCAGTGCCCACCAGAGAAGAGCCCTCCAGGCCGGGACTGGGGCGGGAGGGGGGTCTGCTCACCTCTTCTGTCTCGGTAGGTAGGCAGTACATGGTTGGTAGAAAGGTGTCAATAAGTATTTAGTGAAAAGAATTGGGTGACCTGCTGCAAGCCACTTTAACAGGGTTTCCTTTTCTCACTCGCCTCCAGAGCCAGCTTGGAGTCCTGGTGAGTTGTAAATGAGATTCAGTTTGGGGAACTCCTACCGTGGTGCTCGCCCCTCCTCCCTGTTCCCAAGCAAAGCAGCCCCAACCCAGACCTTGGTTTGCTCTACCTAGATGCTAAGAACTCTGAAGACTCACTCAAGCCTGTAAGCAGTTGCCTGGATGATATCTTGCGGTGGATGTCTGCGGATGAAGCTGGTGCCCCTCTGGGTTACCCGCAGGAGTCGAGAAGACGCACTGTTGTCCTGATTACCTTGCCATGTCATCGATGGGGTGTGAGAATGAGTTTGGGGCCTCCTACTCTATATTCAATTGAATTGCACAGAGCAAATATCACTGGTGTTAAAAAAGACAGAGTAACAGGAATTAAATTAAAATCGTGCACTTTTGCCCAGACCCCCACCCCTATCTAGGGATTTACTTCCTTTTTTAGACCCAGAGATTAACCCTCTTTGGTAGGTTTTCTAAACTGAAAGGGTTCAGGCCTTTCTATCTCAGTCATTTCACTGGGTGCTGATGAGAACAGCACAAAATCCCAGGAAGGCACTGGCTCTTACGCGTGGCGTCTGATGCAGTGAGCTTGGCGCAGCCGAGTGACACCAGGTCTAAACCGCTCACCGTTAGCTCATGGGCAGCTCTAGTTCTCTCCGTCTCTCTCTCTTTTGGAGAGACACACACTTCACTTGTTTATTCATTAATAATTATTTTAGACATGGAAACACATTCCCAATATACATACACAAGGGCTGCTGTACTTCCGCTCCTCACGGGGCCTTTTCCTTCCCTTCTGTTGTTCCCTTTCCTCCTGATCCTCGATGGTTTGCTTTGCGGTCCTGTCATTTCACAAGATCCTTCTACTCCTGGAAAAGAATGAGCAAAATTACAGTGTTGCTGCTACTTAGCATTCAGGAGACGCAGCACACACACACGAGTTACCAATCATGCCCACCAGACGGTGGATGTATCTCGTTTCACCAGAAAGTGAGCAGCAGCAAACATTCAATTCCGTCACCAATACGAAATTTAAATTCACATCCATTTTCAACTTGACATCCTTAATGAGTTGGCAAAATAAGGATGAATATCTTATCCCTATATTAATAGTTTGTAAGTTACAATAATGCAGACCTGAGACTTAAAAAAAACTGTCATTAAACAAACCTAACAACTTGCTGTTTTGACATACTCTGTCTCTGTTTTTTCAATGCCTCAGAGTTCTGTATTCAGAATGGGCTAATGGAAACGGCATATGGTAGGAAGAATAAAAATCTAGCAGATGATGTTGGTGCCTATATATATATTTTAACACCACTGTTTAAGTTTAGAGGTTACCTTTCATTAGCCTACAAAGAAAGGTTCAGATCAATCAGTTCTCCCTTCCAGGACTGCATGGTGAAGCAATCGAAGCCCATGGGGTGGAGGAAGGTCCTGGGCTACGATGGCAGAGTCAGGGAGCCCTGTCTCCTGAGTCCCAAGTCTAGAATTCTGCCTACCGAATAGTCCCTCAGTGTCTGAATTTTTAACTGGCTATCAACAAACTGAGTGGCAACCCTGGCTAGTTTAGTTTCTGTGCGCTTGAGGGTGAAGAGTGGTTGTTATGGGCCTGTGTGCCCCCCAATGCAGGGTGAAGCCTGAACTCCTAGGATCTCAGATTGTGACTGTATTTACAGACAGGATTTTACAGAGGAATTAAGGTAAAAACAAGGTCATATAAATGAGCCCTAATTCAATATGGCTGATGTCCTTTCAAGAGATGAGGATGTAGACAGCATCCGGAGGACACAGAAGGCGGCCATCTGCAACCCAAGGAAAGAGGCCTTGGGAGAAACCAAACCTGTTGACACCTTGGTGTGGGGCTTTTAGCCTCCAGAATTGTGAGAAAATAGATTTCTGTGGTTTAAGCCACCCACTCTGTGTTACTTTGTTACGGCAGCCCTAGCAACTACAGTGGTCCAGATTGGAGGAAAATGTAGAATTTACATTATATTTTTCCCCATAATGGTGACACTGTTGTTAATTAGTTTTAAGTAACAGAAATCAAGTCCAGCCAAGTTAGCATACAGAGGAATTTATCCTAAGGATACGGCGGGGTCTAATGCAACCAGAGCAGAATGTTGTTGGCCTCAGAAACGCGTTGGATCCAGGGTCTGGGGCACTGCCAAAATTCACTTCTCATCTGTTTCACTGTGAATCTTGTTCAGTATTTTTTTTTTTTTAATTTGTCCCAATTTTGGATTCCTGGGGAAGAGATCATTGGCTCAGTTTGAGTCAGGGACTCACCCCTGGTTTAACAGTCACGCCCAGAAGAGGCAGAGTCACAGGGCACACAGTGGCCGACGGGGCCCCATGGATATGAAGGAGGCGTCCTCAGGAAAGGAGCTCACCAGTCTGTGGAGTAAATCCTCTGTGGCGTGGAGGGTCTGTCCCCACTCAGGGATGGTTGGGAGACAGATACGTGTTCAGTGTGCTATAGCAGAATGGCTAATGTAGTGAGCTCGGCTGGCTGCACGTGGCAAAATCACAGCAACAGCAGCCTGAGGCCTCATCCTGACCGCACTGCTTGCCCTCTCATGGCTGTTTCCCAACTGAGGATGACAGAGAAGGAAGAGGGGCCGAGAGTGTGGACTGACAGCCTGTCAAAATGTGTCCCCATCAGCTGGAAAACGCTGATTGGTGGGTGATCAATTGGAATTCCATTATATAAATGCAGCGTGTTTATAACCCCAAAACTCATGTGCAATGGGACATGATGTGAAGCCAGACTGGTCTATGATTTTATAGGCATTTGGGAGCCCAAGTCACTTATTACTCCCTGACAACAGGGGAAAAGATTAAATAATGCTTATTGTTCTGGAGAAGGGACCACTATAAAAAAATAAAGGAAGGGCCAACTTTCCAATTAATCTAAATCAGATAGAGTTACCAGCCTGAATTAGCTGCTCACAGGGTGTGCTCACAGCGGGTGGGCAGCCTGGCTCTGCTCCTACTTTACCCTCTCCTTCCACCTGGACCCAGGCCCGCAGCCCCGCCCAGGCTCGATCTCCCCCACAATGCCTTCCGACTGACCACGCAGCCCAGCCTTTCCTCTTCCCGACACTGTTCGGTGGACGCCGTGCACCCTGTAGACCAGACCTTCTGGCTAAAGCCCGTGTGACGTACCCCTCCCCATATTGCCTTAAAAGGTCTGACACACCTTTTAATAAACACTGTTGCCTGACGAGGTGCCACAGGCTGAACAGAAAGTGATGGTTAGAAATCTGCTTGCTGGGATCAAATAATCTTAAAATAAATAGAGAAGAAAGAGAAATATCCAGGTATGTTCCTTTTAAGATAAAAACTTTATTTTACAATTTTATAAAGCAGCTTTACATTAAAGCACAAACAATCCATTTACTTTGTAGAGAAACAAAATACCTTTCCATCTGCAAAAAATCCACTTCCGCTGCATATAAAACTAACATGTGCACACTGTGCTTGGACTGCAAAGTCTGTGCAGCTTTACAGAGGACCACCCTTCGGAAGGGCATCCGGTAAACACGTTATTGCATATCTAACACATGGCGTAGAGCCCACATGTGCGATGGAGGAAAACAAGAAGAACGAGTTCAAGGAGGATGCGAATAGCAGCTTTCAGTGGAAGTTCGCACGCTGACGAAGGAGGACCGCCACGTCTGCCGAGTTGTGCTTGTGTGTCGTTCTTGTGTCTGCTCACACACACTGGCTGGTTTTGGGATGAAGCCTTTATGTACAGTAACTGCTAAAGGGTCAGACTTGACCTTTATCTGAGACTTTTGGCTAGTTTAAAAACTGAAGCGGCAATAGATTTAACTTAACATCAAAGCTAACTCAAGGTAAGTGTAAAGTAATACCTATAATCTTGATACAAAGACAAATGTAAAGAAACAAACGAAAACTTTAAAATACCTTCC
Source organism: Tonatia bakeri (assembly GCA_004024845.1). NCBI lineage: Eukaryota > Metazoa > Chordata > Mammalia > Chiroptera > Phyllostomidae > Tonatia > Tonatia bakeri. The sequence goes on along the minus strand of PVIA01000440.1, from coordinate 12,893 downwards.
CATTCTCTGTAAGCTCTGAATAAGTAAACATTTTACATGATGTAAAACCCTAGAAAACGCCAGAGGTGTTTAGGAACAAAAATGCAGCGGATGCTCGTGGGCACGTCTCCTGCACGTACGCCCCTGGACCACCTGCGTCAGAGTCACCTGAGTGCTTGTTAGAAACTCAGGTCACCACGGTTCACAGGCGGGTTTACTGAGTATCTGGAATCTGCATTTCAATAAGTTTCCAGGTGGTTCTGAGACATCCTAAAGTTTGAGAACTGTCAGCGTGGACTGACGGTGCTGCTACAGGTTCGATTCCTTCTCTTAGAAAATTCTGGGATCACAAGAAAAATCGAGTAGCTGTGGCAATGTGGAAGGCAGTGTGAAACCACAGCAGTGAGACAGCAATACCATTTCCAGGTCAGAGCGCCTGTCCGTTTTCGGTGGGAAAGGACAGACATGTTGTTAAGGCACTGATATTTGTCACAGAAGCAGTACCATAGTGTTTTCACTGAGTCCCTTACTCTGAAATACCAGTATGCAAACTCAAGGCAGGAGCCAGACTATTCTAAAATAATAACAAATACAATGAAGTAAAAGCGCTCCAGACTGGAGAAAGTTTATTTTTGAGCACTGAAATTGAAAGGGAGGGTATCCAGATATTCTTGCTGAGACATCTGATGTATAAGAACGACAAAGGCCCAAAGCTACGGGGAAACCTAATAACGGACAACTATTTTATCGTGGGTAAAACAGAGTTGTGATGTGCATTTAATATAGGTCACAGACAAACTGCACTGTCTGTGTGTGACCCCTGAGAATGTGGGGTCTCATATTCCCAATCGGTTGAGTTACAGTACTGATTTAGTGTGCCGTCATGCACGAAAACAAAAGCCAGCAAAATCAGCCTCCCTTGCTTCTGACCTAATGCTTGAAGCTCCACAGCAGACACTGTCGAGGATATGTGGGCTACGAAACCTGTAGGTATGGCGGGGTGTAATGAGATGTAAAAGCTAAATAAAGTCTGATCATACACGTACAACAAATGCAAGTAGCTTCAATTCTATCCAACAATTTAAATAATTTAAAATTAAAACTGCAAAGGAAAAACAATGATGCACTGAGCCAATGGTCTGAAAAGCTGACGACCAAGAATGATCTAAGTAGGAAAAACCTGCTGTGATTCTTGTATGTAATATCTGACCTCGTATTTTTCCTTAAGGGGGAAAAAGTCCTAAAAGGGTAGTGGTGGTGGACTTATCAAAATTACTAGCTCCTTCTCAAATTTAAGTTTATAATAAAATATCCCAAATAATGTCCCTCAAAATGTCCCCTCAAATAGAAAAAACTCTTGAGTGTAGTCTGAAACGAAATACAAAATTCTAGATAGTGACAAAAGAAACCATCACAATGAGGGTGGGGAGGGATAGATCGATTATCAAATCTTTACTGATTGTAGATCAGGTTTCATAAAACAGATGACATTTTTGTGATTTCTTGTGCAGTCAACATGTTTCATTTTAGTTGTGCTTACGTCACGTAACTGTGAAGCCTGAACACAGACTGTGTTTTTAATTTACACATCAATAAAACCATAAATCCAAAATATTCTCCATACATAACAAATTGAACAAATGCAACAAATGATCACTTGCCCCCAAGAGGTTAATCTATAGGAAAAAAATATCATTTAAAAAAAGTTGCACACAGTCCACTCTTCAGGCTACAAGTATTTACTGTATTACAGCACATTATTTTTGAAAGTCTGCTTTCGACATAAACATAAATAATCACATTTTAAAAGCACCCCATACTAAGTTTTCAGGTAAGTGATAGACAGTTGGCCAGTTACAGCTACTTACCATTCATTTTCCCAGACCAGGAGGGCCCGGGCTACCTGTGGAACTGTACCGGGTGTGAGCACGGCAAGGCTAAACACCTTCGTTCGGCCCACTGACTAAACACTTTCCTGCTCTAAATGCCACCTACAATTTTAAGCACCCAACCCATGGAATGCAGATATCTCAGAAGATTGGTTTTAAGGATCATTTATCACTTTGACGTCGTCCACAAAAACCTCGTCTACGACCTGTTAACAGGCGCCTACGCTCTGCCGAGCCAGGGCTATGGGTGTGCGCAGCAGGGGCTGCAACAGGACTTTGGTTGTGGGCTCTAGTTGTGCTTCGCCCTGCTGCCTTTCAGGTAGCTTTTCCACCTCTTGACAAATTCTTTGAAGACCGGAGCCTCATCGACGGTGCTGAGGAGCTGCAGCTGGTTGATGTGAGTGGTGTGGTAGTCCCAGCGGGCCAGGTTCGGGGCGGTGCCAAGCATGAAGTGCCGGAGGTCGTAGATGGTCCCCGAGCCAGTGTCATACAAGGGGAGCATGGCTTTCAGGGACTCCATGCCCTGCTCATACAGGGACTTTGCTTCTTTGCCGAGTTCTTCTCCTGCGGTTTCTTTCAAGTCATAGAGCCCAATTAGGGAATACATAAAGCCATTTAAAACAAAAGAGCTAGGTGTGGTCGGATACTCTTCATACCAGTCATGTCTATTCATAAACACAGCTTTAACTCCATGCTGCTCTGACAGAAACCTGTAAGGGGCTGTTGCCCTTAAAGCTGAATTGAGGAATGCGCGGTCTCTCGTGAGCAGATAGGCCCTGACTAGCGCAGAAATGGCTTGCCCTTGGGCCATGGCAGAGTACCACCCCGGCTCTAAAGGCCTGAACCCCTCCCCCAGCTTACGGGTCACCATGATTGGCCAGCCGCCTTTCTCATCCTGGTTCCGCACCAGCCAGTCACTGGCAGCGAAGAATGCGGCCATGTGCGCTGTTGTAGAGATGGTAATGTTATCAAGGAATCCTTTCCCTTTTGCAATCAACCGTACCACCTTCCTGGGCATTATTTTGGTTGGCTTGACAGCTTTTGTGTTGGAAAGACCCACTCCTTTCCTGAGGTCAGTGACCAGGTCCCTGGTAATCGTGCTCCATGAGGTTCTGGGCCCAATGCCATAGTATATATCTCTTTCTTTAAAAGCAATTAGCTGGGTATTTGAAACATAATGGACAGTGAAGAGCTGATTCTTTTCTGTAGTCTCCAATACCACGGACACACTCCCATTTGTCAAGAACTTGAGGTCGAATGAAATAATAAAATCTTTTGTGTTCCCCAGTTGCAAAGATACACCTTCACTGGTCTCTGTAAGGGATAAATTATACCAACGAAGACTGATTAGAATAAAACATCTTTGTATTTAAAAGCAAACTGCAATTCATCCTTGACAACCACTGACCATACTCAAGTAATACTTCAATATTTTGTGTCAGATCACCATTATTACTGTTGTTCTTATTATTTTTACTAAATTAACCACAAATGATAGGTGAGTCCATGATGGCTCGTGAGCATCAGGCTAAAGCTCCTGCCTTCCGGCCCGCGCAGTTTACATCAGAGGGTTGAGAGCAAACGGCTAAGGTGCTGCTGATCAAACAGTGTTTTACGGGCCCGGCGCTGGCCGACCAGCCATCTGTGACTGTCCTAGTCCACCACTCTACAACACGGAAACCAGAGCCAAGAGCTAGTTGAACCCAGATGGTCTGGTTCCACAATACATGCTCTCAATCACTATTTGATATTAAATACGATAGGTTTGTTTTCAGATATCTGCTGGAACTGTGGATGAAATTTCTGGTAATTGAGGAACAGGTTCATGTAGTCAGCAAAGAGTGAGGGAAACTGAGGGGAGCAGAAGCACAGGCTGTGGAGTTAAAAAGAAAAAAAACCCTGCCTGTATGAATTCTTACTCTACTATTTACCAGCTTTGAAATGTTCAATAAATATACCTCTTTGAGTCTTAGTTTCTTCACATGTTAAACAGAGATAATATTACTCTGCAAGGTCATTGTGAGAATTTAAAAAAAGACTGTGGCTTTGACCATAATAAAAAAAATAGTGACTATTATTATTATTATTCTGAAGCCACTGGCTTCAGAAGATGATAAAACAGTAGAAGCTGTTCAATCTGGCAAATTATCAAATAAAAAAAATTTCTCTTGAATATCTGTAGTACAATAATAACTGACTCCCCAAAGAAAACATGACTTTCAGCTCACTGCTGGGCTAGATCTACCACGCAAAGGAATTCGGCACATTGAATCAGACGGCAGCAGCAGCAGCAAGAAAAATGACAAAAAAATGCCATACAAATTTTATAACATTAAAGACAAATATAAGTATCTTGATCTTTACAGAGCTTAAATATTCCAAACACAATCACATGCATGATCTCATTTGACCCTTACAATAACCTACTAACGCTGGTAGAGCAGGAGTTACCAATTCCATTTTAGGATGGAAATATAGAGGCTTTGCAAGGTTAAAAGGTTTGTCCAAAGCCAAACACTAATTACTGGTGGAGTAGGGACTAGAAACCAGGATTCCTGAACTCAAATTCAAAGATTGTGAAAAAGAAATGATATTGGAAGTGGCATTCTCATGAGAATAAGCAGTGAGAGAGTTCTTTCTCTTAAATATAACCAGAGAGTCAGATCAGCTTTGAGTAGTCCTTGAGGGAATCTTTAGTGTGTGACCAGGAGTGAAGACTAGAAATGTGAACTGATGATGGCGTGTACAGTGTGATTAGTTTGGAGAGTATTAGCATGCTGAGTTGATCGTTAACTCTCCTAACACTGGACTTGAACAGTGTGGATACATTTGACCCAAGGCTCTTAATTACTTCATCTGATGGACAATTATGGAAATTGTATTAAGAATGAGAACATCTTGCCCTGGCTGGTGTGGCTCAGTGGACTGATGCCCATCTGTGAACCAGGTCACCTGGTTCAATTCCCAGTCAGGGCACATGCCTGGGATGCAGGGCAGGTCCCCAGTGGGGGCCGTGTGAGAGGCAACTACACATTGATGTTTCTCTCCCTTTCTTCCTCCCTTCCCCTCTCTAAAAGTAAATAAATAAAATCTTTAAAAAGAAAAAGAAAATTAAAAAAAAAAAGAATGAGAACATCTTGACAGACTTATGCATCAAATGATACTCTAGGTGATTTTTAAAAAAGTGATTTCAGAAGTATACTTGTACAGTTAAAATGGAAAAAATGCCAACATGAAATCTCTCTCTTAACTAGCATTTTTCTGCATCACTGGTAAAATGGAATCTGATGCTCAGTACATCCCTGAAACACTACAGGATTCTGTTGACTTTGAATCACTCAAGACTGAATTATATTCAGCAAAGCAGACTATTTTGGGTGCTACTTATTTTTTCATTCCTAGGGTAACGCTTCATTAATCAGACAAGAGCATTAACTATGATATCCATTTTCACCAAAATGGTAACAATGACCCATCCCTAGAAGTTCAAATGGGACAAAGTTGAAGAAGTGCCCATTTTTCTCCCAGAATTCCATTCTGATTTTCACTTTCTGTATACAAATCCAATGAAATGATGTTGTTCAATCAATCACCTTATGTTTCAATATAACAGATTAGTTCAAACAACTCAGTAAGGAATGATGTCATGGAATGTAACCTTTTAAAAAACTACTATTAATCTTCCTAAAACCTCACACCACCAGAGGGGATTACTGAGCTACACAGAAGTGACACAGAAGTCACAATTCCCAATTTAAATCAATCTACCAACAATCACAACCTTCATGGCAATTTTATGAGATAGTTCTTTTAATTCACATTTTATAGATATATAGGAAGGTTAAATAACCTGTCAACATCATTCAGAAGGATGTGAATGGTAGAAAATGCAATATGACTACGGATGGGGCAACCACACTGCTTTAAAACTACTAATAGAACATTCTGAGTTTCCTAACTGTTTGAAATCCATGACCTCTTCTCTCTCTGAGCAGTTATTCCCAGGAGTCACGACAAGTGTCTATTTTTAGTATATGTGTACATGTACTTTAGGCAACAAAGAATGATAAACATTTAAGAGTAGTCTTTAAATCAATGTTTTCACATAAAACACAAACTGTTACGAGTCATTCACGTAGTCAACAGGTGTACTACGAGAATGAGAAGAGGCCCTCTCAAAGCCCCAGGGAACACCGGGGACCGAGGGCCGGCGGGAGAGAAGCCCACACGAAGCCTGAGGGAGAATGGTACAGAGAGAGGAAGTGTGGCCGTGGAAATGAAGTAAAGAGAGTGTTTTGGGCAAGAAAAAGCAAATTTAACTTTTAATAAAGATTTTATTTATTCAACTTTAGAGTGAGGGGAAAGGAGGGAGACACAGAGGGAGAGAAACACCATTGAGAGAGAGAAACATTGATCAGTTAGCTGCTTCTTGCCCCAACCCGGGTCCCTGGCCCACAACCCAGGCATGTGCCCTGACCGGGAACTGAACTGGAGACCTTTTGCTTCATGGGATGATGCACAACAAACTGAGCCACAATGGTCAGAGCAAAAACTAATGTAATTTAATAGACATAAAGTTTCAGTTCATTCCATTTTAAAATTAAGAAGAGGGACAAAATATTATCCAATAAACAAAACAATAAAAAAAACATGCTGTAGATCCATGTTATGATTTTTTCCTCTAGATGATTTTGTACCTTTTCAAGGGGGAGAAATCAAGGGCAAGTAAGAAAAAATAAAAGGCCAAAAGCATTCAGGCCTTGGTTCTCTAGAGCCTCATTTCACTTAGGCCTATGCTGTATGTACAAGTCCCGATTTCTTCTCAACAGTGCTTCTCTGAATTTCTCCCCCACGAGGTCAATGTTTTCTAAAAAGCCTCATCTCCCATACCAACGCCTTAACAAAACAGACTCACCGCTGGGATTCCTTTCTCCTGCTCTAGGCAACAACACCCATGTAACTCCAACTCACTCTCCCTCTGACACTTGTATCAAATGCCACACCAAGCATACCCAGGGTGTCAAAACAAGCACTCCATCCCCAGCAAGCACACTCCCATCGACAGGGAGTTCCAAGTGTGGCTTGTGTCCTACTGGCAGAGTTACTGTCACGGACAGAGTTCCCTCCTCCACATGCTTGAAACCGCCTTAGGAAGTAGCTGTATCTCCAGCTACTGGCTGCAGAAAGAAGGGCTAAAGGGAGGGTCCCTCACTTTGTTGAGGGGACCTATCTTTTGTGTTACCCAGGACATCCAAAAGTGCGCCGTGAAATCTATTGCTCTAAATAGGATAGAGTTCAAAAGATTGCTCTAGAAAAATTCCCAGCACTTGAGATCAACATGAGGGCTGCTGTTTTCCACTCGAATCCAGACATTATTAACTAGTGCAAAAATAAGTGCCTTTGGTGCACACCAAACCAAATATCCTTTTGCTTACTCTAATCATTTCCTGCTGCAATAACCTCTTAGGTATCACAAGCTAAATATTCTTAAATATTTCCACATACTTTCTCACCCAGCCAAACCTGCTGTTTTACAATGAGCAAAGACGTTCTGTGCACAGAGTGCCACAGAAGACAAGGAGCTCTGGTCACAATAAAAACGAAAGGTCGCTCATTATTTGCACTGCATTAAGCACTCATAAATCCATTACTTAAGGCCACTCACAACGAGCAGATTTGTGTTGTGGCTTTCAAGGTCTGCGAATTACACAGTCATCAATAAAGGACAAGGAGAGAATACAGAAGAAGTCTTATAACCTTCTCTTTATCCATTTACCGACTGCAAGGTTGGTGGGAGGGTGGAATGAGTTCTGTTCCTGATGACATTTCCCCATAGAGAATTTAAGCCTGAAGTGCTAACTAAAATTATTTCATTGTCCTTTTTAAGTAATGGACTTATTAATTCTCATGGATATTGATTAGTAGAGAAAAATGCATTACATCCTAATTAATGAGACTGTCTTAGTAAAAGGGGAAATGTTGCATAAAGTTAACTTGATTTTATAAATGATTTTAGTAATGAAATGGTTTTATGTAAAGTTTGAAACAATCTAGTACATTAACAAAATTCAATATGAATGCATGCCTAGTTGGTAACGTTGTCTTATCCTGAAAAAAATTAAAAACTACTGGTAAAAATAGGCAAAGGAAAGGATGGCTTTCTATAAAGGAAAATTTCTACCTTAATGCAAAATAGTTTAAAAGTTAGAGAACAAATACCACACTGGAATGTTACAATAAACAAAGAAGCTTCATTCCTGCGAGCCCCCAATACCCCGGAAGGAGACGCGCACCGCGCAGTGACCTGGGCCTAAGCACTCAGTCCATGGCTGGTTCTTCACACGTCAACACGCCTTTTACACCTCGAATTTTTAGCTGTTTCTTTACGAGGGATTTCTTTTACTTGAGTGACACCATTTGTTTATTTACATGTGTAAAATAAGGGTCTGATGATGTATTTAAAAAAAAAACAATTTTAAGAGAGACTCAGATGCCAAAAATCACAGAGTCAGCAGACACACAGCACGTCACTCACCTGGAGCAATGAACTGTTTGACATTGGTGAGTCTAGACTTATCAGCCACACTGGCCATAAAGCAGCCCTTCGGCACAGTCCAGTCAGTGGGCTTGCTGGCTTTGTCCCTGTCTTCTGCTGTTTCATACACCTCGATGTGAGGAGGTTTCTCAGTTAGATTCTTGCTGTAATGACTTAACCCATACTGTGCAATTTGGATTGGGTAGAAATAGCCTTGAGGTCCCCATTGTGTAGATAAAGGTACACCTATAATAGAGAAACAAAATAAATAACTATGTCCAGATATTCATAAATTTGTTCTGAATATCACTCTTCACTATCTTACTTCTGGGGATATTATAAGGTTACCAGCAAAATTTGAGCTTCTTTATTATACTGTCTTTATACTTAACTAAAAATAGTACCAAAATACAAGATATGAAAAATGAAATTAAGGGTTCATTCACTTTCATTCATTATTTGTTGAGAGACAGCAATGTGATGTTGTAGATTATCTTTTAAGGATTGACTTTTTATGTAACTTTTGCTCATAGTTACAGATGTCATGTTTCATACTCCTGCTTCATACACTCAAGTTTTACACAATTTAAATACATGTACAAATGTTACTATAGTTTTATTATAGAATAGCAATCCTAAAACTTTCTTAAACATTTATACTTAACAACCAAGTTAACTGCATATTCCTCTCTCTCCAATGTCAAGATGTGTTCTCATAAGTGTATAATCTGATGGTTAAAGCATTTGCATAACCCAGTTATGATTAGGCAACTTAAAGTGGGAATAAGCTTGCAACTCTTTTTCATATCCTTCATGTCAAAATGTAATTCTTGAGAACAAGAAGTGTTTTTTTTAAATGAATAAAAGTTATATGTTTAAACACAGATTCTTGAAATAATTCATTAATGGATTACCTCTTGTAAATTTCTAAGGAAAATCTTTTAAGTGTTTGGTATCAGTATTTATTTTAGTAATTGCCTACATGGGAAATACAATCGTGCCACACCGCACAGATTATTGTATTGTTGCATCACGGTGTACGTAGTGAGAGAGAAACTCCTGTCTGTATGTAGTTCCAGTCCTAGTAGAAACTGGAAACCTATAAAACTGAATGCGTTATGATGCAGTTTCAACAGAGTTTAAGAAATTAGGGGCCAAAGAGGCTAAGAAACCTAGGCTACAAATAAGCTTTTTAACTTCTGAATTTTTTTTCCCAAGGGGTGGTTTATTTTTCAAAATTCAAAATTTTATTATTTTCATTTATGGTAATAAAAGGAAGGCTTATGCAATCCCATTAAAGATGGGTGATAACTATTTACAATAATGTACAATTGGTCTAAGAACTGACAGACCCCAATCAATGGAATAGCTGGCCAGAAACATACTCTAGTATTCAAAATATTTTAGTATAGTGATAAAGCCTGCATCATGAATTAGTGGGGAAAAGAGGAGATTATTCAATACATGATAGGGAAAAGAGTCTAAAGACCCTAATCTTTTACCATTTACCAAAACATTAACCAGTTTAGCCGTATTAAAAAGTTAAATGTAAAACCAAACCAAACCATAAAACTGTTAGTGAAAGCACAAAAGAAAAGCTGATTCTAAACACAAAAGGAAAAGGTTAAAAAAAATCCCAGAATTTAGTAAATAGAAGTGAAAACTTCTAACATTAATAAATCATAAGTAAGTGAAAAGTCAAATTCATTGTGGCTTTCTGATCAATCCTAGGTTTGAAATACAAATTTCGAATTGTACTAATGCCCTCATAAGAAACACCAACTGCTCCAAGTTTGGAAAACAATCTGCAACAGACTATAGCAGTTCAGAATAAGTGGAGAGAAAATGGTATCTTCTGAGTCTACTTCTGAGGACTTTAAATCTCCATCCAGAGATGATACCTGGCTAATCTGGTAACAAGGTTATACTGGGACACTGAAAGGTCTATTGGATGGTCTTTGCTCCTGTCCATCTCCTCTCATAGGATAATTATATATTTTAACCAAAATTTCTGGAGCTCCTGTGTGTTGGCCTTATTGGTGAAAATTTTAGATTCTGAGGCAGGTTAATGGAATAATCCTATTTGATCAGGTATAAATAATGCCATCTAGAATGTTGCCCTAGGCTCAGAATAAATTGTTTCTCCCTGCTAAGTCAGAGTGATGAAAGGTTCTTAATAGTAAGCTATGTATGTACTTGCTATATAATGAACACCTATAGTTTCTTATTCCTCAACACAATCAGGATAGAAAAATGCAGTGGAGCAGAGATATACTGACCTTCAACCCCACTTATACACTTGACTCTGTCTCGGACTTCCACATTGTAGCCTTCAAAGGACATAAACACACCATCAGGGTGATAAGGCGCTCTCTGTGCATAGACTTTGGAATAGCTATGAGAGAATTCAAACCGATCATAGCCGTCATACTGAACCACCTTTCCATAAACGTCAAAATATTTCTCTACCCAAGTGAATGGGAGAAAGATTTCATTCCCTTCTCGTCTCCCTTTAATTGTGTGGTCGTCATTTATGAGACAGTCAATTTCTTCATACTTGAGCCCTAACACCTTGCTTCCCCCATTGCTGTTGAAGCCCCCAGCGACAGGGGGTGCTTTCTGCTGTTCTGGAGGAAACGCCTCCTCTGAATGTTTGGCCAGATGATTCACATAGTTGTTACTCTCAGAGGCTGCTGCTCTTTTTTCTAATCCATCCACTCTGAAGCTACTACTCAAGTGCCGTGGAAACGGGACCGTTTTGTCGCTGGAACACTTATTCCACAGAAGTACTGTAACCAAAGTGAACAGCGCGCAGATGATAATCAAAGTCTTATAGTTGACCCGAGCCGCCAAGCAGCGCATATTCAGACCATACCTGTGGGGTCAAGAAGAAAAAATCATGCAAAGATGTACTGCTGACATTTCACACGATTTTATTTTTTTATGTTGCATAACCACATTTGGGAAATTTTATTAATCACATGTAATTTCATCATATTTAAAATTACTAACTCAAACTTTTCAGCAGAGACAAAGAAAAGACAAGAGGTACTTTCCCCTTATTGGTTGGCCAAAAAGTTCATTTAGTTTTTTCTGTAAGACGGCTCTAGTAGCACTTAATTCTCTTTCACTTCAATCAAAACTATTTTGTTAGATTTTATTGTAACAGCTGTCATATCAGTGTTTATAAAAAAACAACAGAATTGGTGAATTTTTGTGCAGCTTTTTAATACTGAAGCTGGAAGAAATTATGTACCTTTTTTGGCATATTGTGCTTTATTATTTCAAGAGAGGTAAAAATGCAACTGAAACACAAAGAAAAGATTTGTGCAGTGGATGGAGAAGGTGCTGTGACTGATCCCATGTGTCAAAAGTGGTTGGCAAAGTTTTGTGCTGGAGGTTTCTTGCTGGACAATGCTCCAAGGTTGGGTAACCAGTTCAAGTTGACAGGGATCAAATCAAGACATTAACTGAGAACAATCAATGTTATACCATGCAGGAGATAGTAGACATACTCAAAATATCCAAATCGATAAAATTACTGGTAAAAATGAAAAATGCATTTTTCAGTTTAGGGAAAAAACTAAATGGACTTTTCGGCCAACCCAATAAAATGCTCAGTTGGCATGACCCTCTAAAGCAGAGATCCCCAAATTTTCAGTTTGTGGCTCCATTTGTACCTTGGTAATTTTTTCACAAAGCCCATAGGCCCAAAGAAACATCTAATAGTTCCATTTATTAAGTAGTTGGGCCCAAACAACTTAATACATATTTTTGTCCTAACGATTTAGTAGCTGTTAAAAAAAAAACAGGTCTTGTTAGGTAAACACTGACATCCATGCTGCCAAATCCAACAGTGAATTTTCAGTGCTCATTCTACTCATCCTCTTAGCAGTAACAAACAGTCAGTGACTCCCTGTTGAAACACTTTCTTCCCATGGCTTCCGGGCCACTGTTCTGTCTTGGTTCTCCTTACACCCCACTGGCTGCTCCTCCTCAGTCATCTTTGATCACTCCGTCTCATCTCCCTGGATTTCAAAAATGGGAGTGCCACAGGGTCCCAGTCCACACACCCCCCCTTAATCTCTATCTCCCCAAATGCAGTCTCAAAGCCAGACCTTTCTTTAGAACTGAAGACACATATTCCTAAGTGCCGATCCAAGTAATTGACATCTTTACTTGAAGGGCAAATGGACTCTGAAATATAACACCCAAAACTTAACTCCTAATCTTTCCCCTCAATTTGTTTCTCATTTCTAACTGCTCAGACTAGAAATCTTGACTTTTTTCTTGCTCACCTCATATTCAAACAGTCAGGAAATCCTATGGGCTCTACCTTCACATTATACTCAGAATCTGACCTCTTTTCTGCTGCCTCTATTACCACCACGTCAGCGCCAATATCATCTTTCACCTGGAATACAGTGATGATGTCCAAACTGGTCTCGTGCTTCTACCCTTGCACTACTATTCTATCCCCAAGTTGACTT